>CM037879.1:118921824-119457929 GCA_021292165.1 Shinisaurus crocodilurus
AGACAGGCTTTTACATATATATAGAGTAGGAGAAGGCCCTTGGGTTCCTGGCATAGCTGGGCTGATGTTGCCTCTTTGCTTTCCACGTGACACACAAAGGAAAAGTTTCAAAGTCTACAAAGTTTTTCTATGGGGCTCGGCAGTTCCTAGGGAGGGAAATTTATTTTATAATGGGCATAGGGCTGGAGGGAGGAGGGCTCAAGTGGGAGGGGGGCGCTAAATATCTGATCTTGCCTAGGGCACCAAACTGCTTTGCACCGGCCCTGGAACCTAACACTTTGATCCTAAGCTTTTGTGTCATTTTATTGGTCTGTCTGACATCAGCATAATTTCCAATACAGCTAGTAAGGTATTGGAGTGAGTTGCACAAATGAGCTCATTCTGTACGTTTCAGCTCTTATTCCTTGTCTATAAAGCAGCAATAGCAACATCTGCCTAATGTCAGGGATATGTGCAATTCCAAACAAGATGCATGCCTTCAAATCCATTTCCAGATGGTTCACCTTAAAACAAATTAAAGATATCTTCTTAATCCATTCATCATAGCCCCGTCAAATTCTAATTGAAATGGTGTATCTTTGCTGTGTGCCTCCTGAAATTCTCCACTGTCTTTATTTTAAAAAAAAAATTTGTCCTGGTTCTATGTGGTCCTAGGTATTATAACACACACACACACACACACACACGTAATATGTGTGTGTATGGAATGATCAGTTGGAGGTCCTTGAAGATCAGGGGGAGGACCCAAAAGCTTACTTCACTTGGATTTTCAAATGCTAGCAAGTGTGTGTGTGTTGTGTCTGTAGTGTATCTATAGATAGATAGACAGACAGATAGACAGACAGACCAGACAGACAGATAGATAGATAGATAGATAGATAGATAGATAGATAGAATGGTGCTGTTCATGGTCCATTTTAAGCAGCACATGAAGATGTCTATTCAAGCACACATGCAAGGTCATAGATTTTGTGGCTAAAGGGAAAAAGAGTTGCAGTGCTAAGCAAGAAGGCAAACTTGTGTAAATATTCACTGCTTCCTGCAAGAAAATGTAGTTCTGAATCTGATTTCATGAATGTGGAATCACTGGTGGTGGTACTTAAGTACTAGGTAGACCCTTACTCTGATTGCTATACTCTCTGCATCTCTTGTTTGCAGAATATTCTTGATATATATTTTAAAAAGACTATATTGTGTCTATAAACATTGTCCTCAGTTTAGAGATCCTTATGCACAGTAGTGTGCTTACTGCTGTGCATGAGAATCTTTCTGATGAACACAAAATTGGCACTGCCAGTGATGTGATGTTGGCAGTAGAGGCAGTGATATTGGTCATGCATAAGCACAAAATCCACACTTGAGAACTACATGCAGAATTTCCACTTGTGGACCATATCCGGAAAGGTGATCCATATGCGGATATGTTCCCACATGCATATCACCCTTGTTGTATAGGGGCGATTAGATCAAATTCTTCCACAATAATTTCAATAGTTCAACAACAGAATCATCTCATACCATACGTATGGATAAGGTGTAAAGGAATATTAATCAGCAGAATGCTTTTAGTAGAAGTTGGTCTCATGTTCTACTTAAGCCAAAGGGTTTGAAACTGCATACTTTTCTGCACTCTCTCTTCCTCTCCACCACCACCACCATCTGTGTGCCTTTTGTATGTCTTCAATATTCAGTTGAGGCTGCAAACCTTTCATCTGAAAACATTTTAGAATATTTTAGAAGCCATTGGTATAGCAAACAGGTGCATTAAAATCATATGTAAAATGTGAAAAACAAACAGGAACGCTAATCATTCATTTTTAAGTGCTAGTATACAAACACTGTAGACATCACCGCTGAGATTAATCAGCAGATTAGTCTGTTGAGACTTCAGCATTAAGAGAATGATTTGTTTCTTAATCTGCAATAAACTGACTAAATGTGGAGGCTGGCCAAACGGAAGAGAATGATTCCAATAATAAACATCAGTGAGCTGAGAAAGTTGCTAAACTGAAAGGGCTAAACTACATGCTATGTTAAATACGTGGCATGCAGATAAGCCTCACCTATTTGTCAATTTCCCAGTAAGTGAGCAATGGCCATGATTTGGATCAGGACCACTGCATGTGGGTAGGAGAGGTTTAAACCTTCTCTCCTCCAGCCATTTTTCCTCCTAAATACCCCCAACCCCATGTTGGGGCTAAAAAAAGTTTTGTTTGTTTTCTAAATAAAAAACCTCCATCGGTACCATTGGAGGGTCCCCCCCTTTTTATAGCCCCCATTTTGGCATGGGGGGGTTGGAATTTAGGAATAAAAGTGACTGCGCGGGGGAGGTTTAAATCCATATGTGGTGGTCCTGGTCCAGTCAAGGTCCTGCATACTTACTTGGAAGTATAAAATAAAGTGAGGCTTAGTTGCATCATGGTACATCTTTAACGTAGCATGTGGTTTAGCCCTTGGGTCAAGATTTGCCCTCAGTACCACTGACATAAAATTCAGAAAAAAAAACTATGGTCTTATCGTGCAGTTACTAAAGATGTGTTGTTGTTGTTGTTGTTGTTGTTACCATGCCATCAGAAGACATGGTGTTTTAGAGTGTGCGATCCTAACATGACTATGCAGAAGTAAGTCCCATTGAGTTCAATGGGGCTTACTTAAGTGGGTATAGGATTGCAGCCGTAGCATTTACAGGGTTTCATAAGCATAGACAGATACATAGATTAAAATATACACAGGTCCCAAGGACCCTACAATCTAAAATGGAAAAATCGCAAGACAACAGTGGATGAGGAAGGAGAAAGAGACAAATGTAGAAAGAAATGAATGTGAGAAAATGCAGTTACATTTACTTCAACATGTATTTACAGTTGAGGATGGAGATTAAAGGGTTGTACTAAGGTTCTAACATTAAGCAGAAGTTTTACTAAGAGAATGCAAGAGCATCAAAACTACTGTCCCTAGCAAGGCAAGCAGGATTAAGCATTTTTGCTTAATCAACTTTTTGTGGTTGTCCTTACTGCAGGTCTGAGCAAGTTTTTCTTAAAGGGTATTGGTATCTAGGAAACAGACAGCATGGAAGGAAAATCCTAATCACAAGGCCAACATAATCATACAGAACAATATTTGGAGATGGTAGAATACTTGGCAAAGAGCTGATCTGAAAATCTTTACAATGCAAATAGTAGTCATGTGAATGGATAAAAATCAGAATAAAAGCTGGGGCTGCAAAAGACTAAGAAATGACAAGTTAGAAAAAAAAAAGTTCTGCCTATGAGCTACACAAGCCATTTGTTGTGCGCTGGTCATTCTCTACTCACGGTTGTTTACGGGTTCTTTAGATGACGACGTGACCTTCCAGTTTTGCTTCTGTTTGTAAGCAGTACTTTCCGTGATTTTTTTTTTTTTTGAGTAGAGAAAATAGTGTATTATTTATTATGATTAAAGAAAGTGCAATTTCCTCTTGTGTATTTGTACTATCCCACTATACCACAGTGCCACCTAGAAGTTATGTAGTGGGAAAGCAAGAAAGGAAATGCTCCTTGTGTGGTGCTCAGATCTCAGTTCTGCAACTAAACCAAAAGTAGATGCAGCTGATTGACAGCCTTGTGTAGAAAACCCTGTATCACAAATGGAGCAATACTTTGCTTATTTCTCAAACTCAGCACAAAATGAACATTGAAATAAAAACATGCCAATAGACAACATTAATTCATTTCTTGGTTAAGAAGGCAGTCTTGTTATTAGTGAATATACCTGTGACTATGAAAGCACAACTCCACTGATATCTCCTCCAGGCAGGAATAGATTCTGAATGCTTTTTAGGAGGGGTGGGGGGAGTCACTTATAAGAGTAGTAGCTAGGCAGCCCAACTGGTTTTGTGGCCTTTTTGGTGGGAAGCCCAGCGGTAGATTCTGACAATGGGTATTTTAACATCTTCACCATGCAAATAAACATACGCAGATAAACAGCACTAATTTCCATCGCACCTCAAGAAAAGTGGCAATCTGCTGGCTGGTTCACACATTCATCAAAACGTAAATGGTGTCAAAACATAAATGTGTCCATGTGGTGGGCATAGAAGAAGAGGCGAGCAAGGTCAGCCTTGGGTGATTGCAGTTGTTCTCGTCTACATGCCATTTTTCTGTTTTGAAAAATACATTTTTCACATTTCAATTTCCTACATATAGAATTGCTTTTATTGTCTTTTGATGATGTGATTGATATCGATCTATAGCAATATATTGTGAATCCAAACTGAGAAAAGTCTCTTACTCAGGAAACAGTGGTCACCTGCCAAACAGTTCGTAATGAAAATCTTTCTTGACCTCATTTTTTAAAAAGCATACCTGCCTTCTTCTTGCTATTTTCCCAGGGTCCTTCTCAAGATGATTGGTAAGAGTGGTGCCGTTTCATTAGCATTTTTAATTGTCCCTGCCCTAAATGAATTTCATGGGATTGTCAGCTTGTGAAAGGCTTTGTGAAACATCAGTATGTTGCATCCTCAGTGTTCATGATGTAAGCAACACTGATTTTGTATTCAGAAGTTAAGCAGCCTAATTCTTAATGGCTTATGAGCTTTGACATTTCCTCGGTCTACAGGGAGACTTACGAAATACCTGTCTCCTTTGGTGGAACTCTGCTGAATATCTCACTGTTACTTTGCATTAAGAGTTGATATTGTTTGAAGACTTCCTCAAAGGATTTCAGAGCGGGGAAATCCTGTCTGGTAGAATGCACATGTTACTCTGGGCATTCAGCTCACAACTGAAGTGCTTGGCCAGCATCCAAAGAAACACACAACTAGATCTTCATACCCAAGGAAGCATTGGCATATATTTCTCAAACAATACACCCCCATCCCCCCCCCCCCAAACACAGTGAAACTAACACAGTGCACAGTGCAAGTGTAAAGCAGTGCACATTGGGGCAAAAAATCCCAACTTCAAGAATAAGCAGATGGGATCTGAGCTAGTGGTGACTGACCAAGAAAGAGATCTTGGACTTGTGGTGGAGAGCTCAATGAAAATGTCAACCCAGTGTGCAGCTGCTGTGAAAAAGGCAAACTCCATGTTAGGCATAATTAGGAAAGGAATTAAAAATAAAACTGCCAATATCATACTGCCCTCATACAAATCTATAGTGCGACCGCACTTAGAATACTGTGTACAGTTCTGGTCACCACTCCTAAAAAGAGATATTGTCGAGTTGGAAAAAGTGCAGAAAAGGGCAACTAAAATGATCAAGGAGCTGGATCAACTCCCCTATGAGGAAAGGTTACAGCAGCTGGGGGTTGTTTAGCTTAGAAAAAAGGCGAGTAAGGGGAGACATGATAGAGGTGTACAAAATTATGCATGGTGTGGAGAAAGTGGAGAGGGAGACATTTTTCTTCCTCTCTCATAATACTGGAACCTGGGCTCAATCCTTTGAAGCTGATTGGCGGGAGATTCAGGACAGATAAAAGGAAGTACTTCTTCACACAGCGCATAGTTAAACTATGGAATTCACTTCCACAAGAGGTAGTGATGGCCACCAATTTGGACAGCTTTAAAAGGGCATTGGACAAATTCATGGTGGATAAGGCTATCAATGGCTACTAGTCCTGATGGCTCTATGCTACCTCCAGGATCAGAGGCAGGATGCCTATGTGCACCAGTTGCTGGGGAACATGGGTGAGAGGGTGCTGTTGCACTCATGTCCTGCTTATGGGATCCCGTGGTGGGCAACTGGTTGGCCACTGTGTGAACAGAATGCTGGACTAGATGGACCCTTGGTTTGATCCAGCATGGCTCTTCTTATGTTCTTATGTTAATCCCATGTACATAGGGATGTACCCGAATAGCCCGGCAGACAGGAGCAAAGCCTGAACTGGGCCTGCTCGTGTCCGCTGGGCTACTCGGCCACCCGCACGGGCTTACCTGCAGGCTCTCCGGCTCTGCGGAGAGCCTGCCTTCCCATCCGCTGGTCCCGTCGCGTCACTTCCGGCGCGGAGGAAGTGATGTGACAGGACCCTGCTCCGTCGTGCTGGACCCCCACGCTCTGTTTTTGGCACAGGAAACCAGGGCAACAGGGCTGTTTAAGCCAAAACAGAGCGCGGGCATGGGTCCAGCGCGCCGGAGCAGTGGCTCCGGCAGCGGCGGCGCGCAGGAGCAGGTAAGCAGCGGGGGGGTCCTGGTGGCAGTGGCAGGGGGTGAGTCCAGCAGCGGCGGCAGCGGCAGGGGGGCCGTGCATGGGGGGTTTCTCCGGCGGCGGCTCGAGCGGCGCGGAGAATGCTCCGCGCCACTCTGAAGAGCGAGATCGGGCCGCCGCCACTTGCGGGGGGCCAAGCCCAGAGCGAGCCTCCAGCCAACTCCAGGCTCGGCCCCACCACTACTTGGAATTAAGTCTCATGGGACTCACTCTCAGGTAAGTGTGTATAGGACTGCAGCCTTAGATGAATTGAAAAAGCAATTTGTGATAATGGTATGGTGGTCTGCTTTTCAAAGGAAGCGGGGGTGGGGGTGGTGCAAAAATCCCATTTGAACATGCATAAAGTATTTCTAAATCCCAGCCCTTCTACATTATTTACAATCAAAGAGGCATTGCCATTTGAGTCTCTTGAAGCAAAAGCAGCAAAGAGTGAAACCTTAAGACTAATGGATTTATTGTGACATTAACTTCCATAGATTAGAGTTTCTGTGAAAGCTTATGCCACAATTTATCTGTCATTTTTTAAGGTACCACAAGACTCTTCCTTATCAAAGGGAGAGTGATGCAGATGCTTCATCCCCCCTCCCTTTGAAATCAAGTGGACTCGAAGGTGTTTCTGTCCTGCCCATATGAAGTCAAAGTCTAAAAGCCACAGATAATCAGTGAAAGAATAATAGCCACACCTTGTGTTTTCTTTTTAGGTAAATAAACTTAGAGGATGCCCACAGTTTTGCTCAACATGTTTTATTGAGTAGTCTTCTCAAGAGGTCTCATTTGTAGCAGCTACTAAATGTTTAATAATGCATGGATATTTTCACCAAACAATTCCCAAAGATAAAGGCATTTTTCAAGTGCGTGTGAAGTGTAAATTCTTTACAATTCACATTAGACATAATAATTTATGGAACAGTTCATGCTTCAAAAAGGAATGCAGTGTTTCATTAGGAAAATACAGATGGTCTTCAGATGGCTAACAAGATTTCATACTCATTTCACTGCATCCTGCTGTGATAGCTTAAGAGGAAGCAATAATAACTGTGAGTTTTCTGTGGCTGGGGATGAACGTTTGTTTTTGATAAAACACCATTAAAAAGTATCCATTGTTATAACAACAACAGCAACCTAAAATTCTTATACAGTAATACCTTGGATTGTGAGTAACCCAGTGTGCGAGCATTTTGCAAGACGAGCCAAAAATTTTCAAAAATTTTGACTCGATAAACGAGCAAGGTCTTGCAAAACGAGCACACCGGGTTACTCGCTCGCTTGGCGCCTTGCCCTGCTGTGCCAGCTCCCAGGCGGCTCCACGCTACATGGAGCCGCCCGGGAGCTAGTGCGGCAGCGCGAGGCGCCCACAGAGTGAGCGGCCGCACCGCGCCTCCACATGGCTCCCTGCCAGGGAGCTGGCAAAGCAGTGCTTTGGTGGCTCCCTGGTAGGGATCCCTGTGGAGGTGCGGTGCGGCGTGGCTGCTCGCTCTGCGGGCGCCTCGTGCTGCTGTGCTGGCTCCCAGGAATTCGTTCCACAACCATTTAATCACTGCTTTGCCGGCTCGCTCCATGGGGCTCACTGCTAGGGAGCCGGCAAAGCAGTGATCAAATGGTTGTGGAATGAATCATCTGAGTTTCCATTATTTCTTATGGGAAAACTCGCTTTGATATTCGAGTGATTTGGATTACAAGCATGGTTCCGGAACGAATTATGCTCGTAATCCGAGGTATTACTGTACTCCACTCTTCCTCCAAAAGGAGCATGGAGGGCTTACAATATTAATAAAACAAGTACCAATAAAACTGTCAAGGTTCCACCTGTACCAGGACACCTTGATCAGCTCCTTAAAGATATCTGCCTCTTTAAGAGCCCCTCCTGTCTCAGGATGCCAATTCTCTGCCTGTTTACCTCCTCTTCCCAGTAACGTGGGATTAGGCCTTAGGCGTGGTGTAAAAGACACTCCAACAACTTGCTGTTAACAATAACTGTTTACTTTAGTAATTATTGGTAAAGTAGATTCACATTAACTTAGGGTAATTGCACAAATAGAGCTGTAAGATTACAAAAAGCAAGTACCTATAATTGAAATAAAAGGAAAAATCGCGCAAGGTTCTCTAACCTAGCTACACTGTCACCTATAAGCTTAGTAGAGATTCCTTTCCCCAGCCTTTCTCCTAGCTGTTCTGCAGTTCTTTAGTGATAGATTCTCTTCTCTGTCTGCTTCACTCTCTCTCCAATGTCGCTCTCCCCTCTGTCACCTCCTGCAGCTCCAGATCCACTCTTTATATACACTCCCCCACCAGACCTAGAAGGTTACAATCCTGTGACCTCAAACTGGGGAAATGAAACTTCTCTCAATGAAAAAGAAACTTAACTCCATGAGGGGAAAATGAAACTCACAAACTCAGGAGATGTTTGGGCCTACAGGTTTCAAACTAACTCAAGCCTGCGTAGGCCTCAGTCCTTCACAAAAACAACCATAAAATCAGACTTTCACATTAATGCGATTAAAACACAACTATAATGGTCTAACCTAAAAACACAGAAACCAACAAATCAGGAGCCAAATTCTTGTTTAAATAAAAAGATCTTTAACTTACATTTAAAATAGTCACAGTGAGGGCTAATCACACTTCTTCTGGAAGGGAGTTCCACAAATAAGGGGCTGCCACTGAGAGTGCTCTCTCGTAAGTCCCCACCCTCCCCACCTCATTTATGGTGGGGGCAGTACCACGAACAGGGCATCTCCTACAGACTGGAGAGCCCTAGTTGGCTGATAATGGAGAAGGCGCTCCCTCACGTAACTGGGTCTCAAATTGTTATGGGCTGTGGTCTCTACCTGTGACAGCTGCTCTGTTCAGAATCCGGCGGGATGCAGCTCCACAGGCAGCAGACCTTCTCCCCTCCTATTGGCACAGTCATTCTGCGACCATCCTCACATTACCATTAGCACAGGTAATTCCAGGTAAAATCATTCCTGCAGTGTAGCACTTTCGGAATGCAGGTGGAAGAATTGATCCTGAAAGGGAAAGACACATTTGAAGGGATGCCATCCCCCCCACCCCACCCCACCAGGCTTCCTGTTCCTTGTACAATGGCCTGTCAGACAGCAAGGTAGTAGCAGGCATCATGTCCCTCATGGAAACAAAGCCTCCAGGTTGGGAACATCATCACCTGCTGTGCAATTGTCTGTCACGGGCCATGCAAGGGCCTGCCTGGAGCAAGCAAGTCAACAATTCTGTGCATGAGCAGCATGGATTACCCCGGTCACTGCTCTGCTGGTCTGGACAGAATGCCACCTGGGCTGTATCCTGGTGGGACAAAGGCCTGAGGAGAGCAAAGAGAGACATGGGGAGAGAGAACACTAAGAAATAGGCAGCAGCTGGAGCATGTGGTCCGTCATCCTGCCTGCACAGTGAGGGAAGGAGAGGGAGGGAGGAAAGGGGCCACTTTAGTTCCTCCACCTCTGTCATCGGGGATGGGGAGACTGAAGTGAGTGTGAGCATGCACACCACTTTCCCCCTTGGGCTTGCAGGGTGTGTTGTCGGTTTCTTCTGCTCCTTGCAGCGGGGCTGTGTTCTTGCAAGTGTTTGGACCGCAGTGGCAGCGGTTGGAGCTGAGCGCCTGTGAAGACCGTTAGCTCAGTTAAAACAGGACCCGGTATACACATGTTGTTGTATACCTCTTTTGTGTACACACATCTTAGAGTGTGTGCACATCTTGGAGGGGGAAGGGAGACATCAGAGACAGTTGCAGGCAGCAGTGACAACATATCAGCCAGAGTCACCCCGCCGCTTGCTGTGTGTGAGGGGGTGCCGTGCCCTGGCGCCACAGTTATGGAAATGGAGGGGGAGCTTACCTGTGTGTGGGGAGATGAGTGACTCCCCAGTGTGTGTTGGAGAATGCCCTTTGCTGTTTGGAGTGGGAACATTATTAGAGCAATTGCAGTTCAAACAAGACACAGTGCTGACACATCTTGCAAAGTAGTGCGGGGTATGGAGACAAGGGAAACAGTGGCAGCAGTAATACATCACAGCAGATGTTTCTCCCCCTCATGCTTATCTGTGGTGTTGGGGTTCTCTGTCCTGTCCCACAGAGGCATATTACCCTCTTGTAAATATCCTTGTCAGTTTCATCCACTCCACACACTACTTTGTTTAGTCCAGCAGAAACATATTCTGTACTTGCCAGAGAATTTGTCAATCCACCCCGCCCCTTAGCTTGGGAAGCACCAAAGTGGAGGATGAAATTGAAATTGGATCCAGTTGATGCCAGTGTGTGTGTGTGTGGGTAAACGGAACGAAATCCACCAGGGCCCAAACAGAAAAATCCATCAAGATTTCATAGCCAAAACAGAATTCTCATACATTCCTAGTCCTTTCTCCATAGTATCCCCTCACAAGAGTTCTTCCTTGCGAGTTCTAATTGTGAATGACATGGGGCCAGAGAGATATCGCCCCATGTCACGTGACCTAACTTGTGTTCCATCCACGTGTGATTTATAATTATATATTGCTGCTGGTGTGCTCTGATTGGGTGCTGGACTGCACTACATTTTAAGTGCTGCATTCCAAGGTGGGTGGGGCTTGAGGTGGTGGTGGGGGCAGCTTTTTTTCAACAGGAGGGGGAAAGAATTACTTCCAGCAGCCCTTGTCCTTGTGTAAAGTACCATCACCATTGTGGATGTGTAGTGGCAATGAAGGGATTTTGGGTGAGGTGGAACAATGCCGTGCCAGCACCTCCACTCTGTCCTGAGGCATTCCTCTGGAACAGTTGTGGCAGAGTGCTGGTGCATATTGGTGCAGTTCTGCCAGAATATCCGAAGTATCAGTGGCGTATCTGGTATCCAGTGGCATACATTTTTATTCAAGAACGCCTTTAGCATGTAAGCTGGCCTGTTTGGTTGGGTAATGTTTTTATTCTTTTATTATTGTGTTTTTACCTGTTGTGTTTTTAATAAAACCTATTTGTTTTATTATTGTTTTAATCACATTTTTATTTACTTTTCATTTCTTTCTTTTGGTAGCTCCTATGATTGTAAGCTGACTTGAGTGCCATTTTCTTGGTAGAAAGGCGGGGTACAAATAAAATAAATAAATGGCCCCTACCACATCCTAAACCCTCTGGCCAGTGGATCTTTCACTTAGGATTGCATTGTTGAAGACGAATTACACGCACACACAAATAGCACACACAAACATATACACACTGTACACCACACAAACATATCATCCTAAACTGAGATTTTAACTCTGTGCAGTTCTCCTTTACTTTTACTAAAGAAGAGCTCTCCCTTCTAAATTGCTGGATGGCAGATATAACGGAACTCCACTTTCTGAAAGATGCTGCCCATGTCATAACTTTGAGGTAGAATCCATACAGCATGTTTTACTTTCCTGCAGCTTCTACCATAGGGCCAGGAAAGACCTGATCTACCCTATTCTACGGTCTTTTCCTGGGCACCCTATGGAATTTTTAATAACTTTATTACTCAGCAGCTCTGATAAGTTAATCACGGAGCAAGTGGCCAAATTTCTGAACCAGGCTATCTGTACCAGATTATGTTTGACTTCCCGTTTTCACGTGTCTAATTAACTGAGCTGTTTGTACTATACAGTCATGCCTTGGATTGAGAGCATAATTCGTTCCAGAAACGTGCTTGTAATCCAAAACACTCTTATATCAAAATGAAAATCCCCCAAAAAAATTTGTACAGAGATTTTTAATTTAAGCCGTACTACAGTACTTGTATTGCAAGACGTTGCTTGTATATCAAGTAAAAAAAAATTAAATAAATATTTAAAAATTTGCTTGTCTTGGAAAACGCTCTCAAACCAAGTTACTTGCAATCCAAGGTATTACTGTATTGTGTGAGGAATGGTCTATTGACTGTAATAAAGATTGTGTGTGATCTTTATCCAATAAAGGTTTGCTACTAAAGAAGAGCCCAATTATAATTATAATACCAACAACACCTGCCATATTTTCTGCTACCAAGATCCAAATGTGGAAGACTATGTGAGTGTTAGCACTGCAACACCATCTTTCTTAGCTTGGAGATGGGGGAAAGACAACATTTAGAGCTAGGAGAATTAATCTATTATAGTAATACCTTGGATTGCAAGTAACTTGGTCTGAGAGCATTTTGCAAGACAAGCAAAATTTTTAAAGAAATTTTGACTTGATAAACAAGCGACGTCTTGCAATACAAGGTAGGGATGTAACCGCTTGCCTCGAGCGGGCCAAAATCGGCCTCACTCACGCCCACCAGAGACTCGCTTTGATATAAGAGTGTTTTGGATTACAAGCACGGTTCCAGAACGAATTATGCTCTCAATCCAAGGTATTACTGTATAAACAAGCTCCAGCCTAGATCTATTCAAATACTGCACTGGAATTATCTTATGTCTTTAAAAGGCTTCAACGGTGCTTTCTGTTTTTGGCTGGTACAAAGGCAGCAGCAATAAACAACTTTTAAAATTCTTGGAAACTCTAAAACATTTCTTCTTCTCCCCCTCCCCCTGTGACAAATAGTGAACCACAATATCAATGTTTTATTAATGTTGATTCAATCGCCAGGGATGAACTGAATCACAGTCTTGCGGGTCTGCTGCTCATGAGTCATTCTGCCTTCTGAAACCTGTGCCCAATAAAACATTCAGACTTCTTTGCACTGTATTCCCCACACATCATATGTTATATATGTTTAAATCCAGGCATGGAGATACACTCTTGTAAGAGGCTTTATGAGGCATCTCACCATTTGTGAGTATATCACAGCTCTGTGTGATGAGAAACTGTCTTCCTTTCCTGTCAAATCGTGGAGGCATTGTGCCTTTTTGAAAGGAAAGTGAGGCCCCGGGAGGAGACAGCACTGCCATAGGAGATCTGGCATTCTAAAAGCGGACCTGTCATGAATTCTAAACGGGACTCCGATGCATCCCTCCCTCTTTTGCTTGCATACGAAGAGTTCAGCTGGGCCAGCAGGGATACTTAACCGTATTCAGCAGGGCTAAAATGTTTTGTCAACCATTTGTCTTCTCATGCAGAATACCCTGTCATAAAACCTTCTTCTTCTTCTTCTTCTTCTTCTTCTTCTTCTTCTTCTTCTTCTTCTTCTTCTTCTTCTTCTTCTTCTTCTTGCTCTCTGAAAATACCCAAACAGAGCAGACTAACTTTGCTTGCCCTATCTCCCCTTTCAAATAGACACATCTGGAAAAACCTAGAACACTTAGGATTGTGAAGGTCTAATACTGAAGGTTGCTCCTGTACCAAATTTAGTTCAGACCAGCAATAAACATGGTACTGTGATGAATTTCCAGCTTAAAAAAAAAAAAAAAGACATTAAGATCTCAAAATAGAGCTTCTCCTCATTCTGGTTTAAATTACTGCATTTAGAAAAGTCCAGAATGCTTAGGGTTGCCAAAGACTGCCCTTGAAGGGCAGGGAAAAGGGCTTACCGGTGAAGCTTCTCCCATGTGTTAGAAAAGTGGACACGGTGCATATACAGAGTGTAAGAATAAAGTTCCACCATACATGTGTAATGAACAAGGCTGTAAATAGCACGCATTGTGAAATGAACTAATCTCTCTGTTCCACTCCCTCCTGGCCTAAACTGACTAACCTTGCCCACCTGCCTTTGAAGAATTGTATCGCTTTTTGTTGTATGCCTAGTGCCGCCATATCTCTTCCTTGGCTAGAGTGTCATTTCTCTGAAATGTATTTTCTTATGCCAATGTCAGATGTACCAACGAAGGGGAATTTCTTCAGTTGATAAAGGGTACCAAGAGTAGCAGACTCATGGGACACCTGGTGTCTCAAGCGCAACCTAGCCAAGAAAGGAAGGGATAGATAGCCTTAAGTTTCTGATTGGTTGTTACTACGTTAAAATGTAAAGTCCCTAATTAATTGTTGCCGTGTTTAAGCAATATGTTTGATTCGCTGAAGCTATGCTATGAATGAAAAGTATAAGAAGACCTACACGTGTCTTCTTTCCTTTGTTCAGCTTCTGATCCTGGCGTGAGCCACAGGGCTGGGCCTTTTTGCAAAAATAAAACCTTTGGAAAAACCTCACTGCTGGGTGTGCTGCTTCGCTTTCCTGAGTATTGGTTCTCTAGGGAAAGAATTCAGAGCATATTTGTGCAACACATGGTTGGCATTTGCATCACTGTGATGGGAAGATTTATACCAATTGAGCTACTCTCCATCACCCACATATTGATGTATCTATAACAGGGGTGGGCAATTTGTGGCCCTCCAGATGTTTTCACCTACAACTCCCATGATCCTGCACCATTGGCTATGCTGGCTAGGGCTGATGGAAAATGTAGGTCAAAACATCTGGAGGGCCACAGGTAGCCTACCCCTGATCCATATGTACCAATGAAATAAATTGAGCTTAAGGGCATAACTCTGTTTTGGATAGTGGCCCTGGGCCTAGGGTGACATCCAATGTTGTGCTAGCAGAAGGGAATTCAGGGAAGCTGACTTACCTGCTTCCTCCTTCTTCTAGCAACTCCCAGAGCCTCTCTCCAAAAATGCTCTCCAGAAATTGGCCAAGTGGGACTGTTCATGGAGATGATGTGGAACTCCCTCCCTAGTGACCTTCGCCATGCCCCCTCCGTGATGAGCTTCCGCCGTGCATTAAAAACATGGCTGTTCAGGCGGGAATATGGGGTGGGTTAGGATTTTAAAAGAATTTTTTAATACTGTTTTAATTATCATATTTTATTGTATTGTTTTATTGTATCATTTTAATTGTACATTGCCCAGGGTGGCCGGGTGGCCGGCCAGATGGGCGATTAATCAATATAAGAAATAAATAAATAAATAAATGATGAAACGGTTTGGGGAAATGGTTGTTCCAGCAGTGTGAATGTTCCTTCCTGGTTTGTTTTAATTTAAACATTTGATAAAGCCACAAGGAATTATTCTCAACATTGCCTGAATTTGACACACACTAGGGCATCTATAGAATAGGATGAAAAATCATAGTTCCGAGCCAGAGCATCAGTGGCATAATGTTCTGTTTTGTTGAAGGTATTTATGAAATAGCTGCAGCATTAAGAAGCATGAATGCTGAAGCATCAAACGTACTCATCTTTAAAAGTATTTTCTTTCACAGAAAGAAATGCAGGGGAGCAGAAGGCAGCCGTGGCTCCAACTCAGGCCAGTTGTTCCGGACCTCCCTCCCTGTTGTGGCAAGCAGACTCAGCAGCATGGCTGCCCACTTTGCACTGGGAGATTTACAGATACATACCTGATGTAATAGGTACATAGGAAGCTGCCTGATACCAAGTCAGACTATTGGTTCAGCATTGTCTACACCAGAGGTAGGGAACTGCATGCCCCCACTGGTGCTAGAGGAGCGGGATAATCACAGCACAATAAAGCAAGGTTGTGGATCACACCAATAGGCTTCAGTCTTGAAGTGACATATATGTTCTAGATAGATGGGGCGAGCACTACTTTGAAATGTGGTTGTGATTGTATTCTTCATTTTAATGTCACTTTGATGGTTTGCGGTTGTCTTGATTTACGCTTTTTAGCATGTACATGTAGGCATTACCATCTGCATAAGCATATACGGCACAACACAGCTGAGTCTGACGTATTGTTTCCTTTTGTAACGTAAATGTTGATCCCCCCCCCCGCAGCATGTTGTTGACATAGATGTCCCAGAGTACAAGAAACATAAAATACATTCATTTGTCTAATGAAATGTCTTGCACAAACTGAACAATATTTGGCCCACATGCAGGTTTCACCACACAGGAACAAAGAAAACAGTTGAAGGAATTGATGTTGCTTAGTTACCTTGCATGATCGTGACATGTTGGTTTGATCATGTGAGGTTACTACAGGTGATGCTGTGGGGGGAGGGAGCCGAATTTCACTGAAATCAATGGGGCTAAATTGGCTTAAATCCTAGCACTTTATCATCACTGTGTTGAGGTCTGGGCTTTAAAACTGACAGTCAGATATTTGTCTGCATAATTATGGCAGCTGCAGTTAATTAATTCTGAAATATATGCACATGGGGGAAACTGGAGTTAACCGAACTATCATTTTGTAGATTACAGGCACCCCTGCTGAATTAACAAATTCAATATCTAGCATCTATTAGGTAGAAATTACACAGGAGGATGATAATATGGTATAGTTGAAGGACTCATGTTTGTGAATCAGAGCCACTGGGTGGTTACACTAACCATTATGAGAATGATGGAGGTAGCTAGGCGTTAGGGCTAGAGTGTGTGTAACTAGACAAGTAACTAGATTTTATGGCTGATGCATGACTGATGCCAAGAGTGGCAGCTTTGATACCGCATTTTTCGCTCCATAACACGCACTCCCCCCTCCAATAGGGGGAAATAGTCTGTGCATGTTATGGAGTGAATATTGTAAAAAATAAGTAATTTTTTTTTTACATACCTCCCTCTGGGCTCCTGGGCGGAGCGGGGCAAGCACCCGCCTCTCAGCTGATTCGGCTGCGGCTCCCCCACCGGCAGCAGGGACGTGGGCGGGCAGGTGCAGGGCCAGCTCCGCTCTGCACGGCGACCTCCGGAGCCCACCGGCTGGCGGAAGAGAGGAGGGCTCCTGCGCGGAGTGGGACAAGGCTGCCCGCGCCCACCACAAAGTTTGCCGTGGTGGCAGCATGGCGATGGCGGCGCGGCGATGGCGGCCCCGCCCGGCAGCAGGGACGCGGGCGGGTGGGTTCAGGGCCAGCTCTGCTCCGCGCAGCGACCTCCGGAGCCCACCGGTCCTGCCCCGCCGGCGAAAGTGATGCGACGGGACCAGCGCGCCTCGCCCAGCCTGCTGCTCCACCCCTCGGCCGTGGTGCCTCCAATGAGAGTGCAGCAGGCCGGGCGAGGCGTGCTGGTCCCGTCACGTCACTTTCGCCGTGCCAGAAGTGACGCAACGGGACCAGTTTATTTGCACATATTGAAATTGACATATTTAAAGTTATCTTTTTCAGGGAAGTTACCAGCAATAAAGATTAATATTCTACCATAAATTATGGAGAAGAAGAAAGGAAGGGCCTCATTGCCAGACTGATGTAGCTAGCTATTATCAAGCTAACTGTCTGACTTCATCGGTAGCTACCCGATGTGAAAGGGAAATCAACATCCCACCACTGTCTCTCTTCTGCCCTCCCAGCTCCAGCAAGTGAGGGCACCAATCCCATGGATGGAATTCTGCCCTAGGAAGGCAACTGATAGAGGAATACCTCCCACTTTGGTGCCACAAAGTCAGTTTTCCAAGTTGGGTTGTAAGACCTCTGAGGGAAGCAGCCCCCATGAGGCCTGGGCACTCCTTAAATCAGAAAGAACAAAGGAATAAAAACATGGAAGTTTTACGAAAGGAAACATCGCACATGATGTCCCCCCTCCCCGTTTTCTTCTTTTAAAATCTAAGTGCGTGTTATGGGCAGGTGCGTGTTATGGAGCAAAAATACGGTAAATAGCACCTGCCCTCCACCCCACCTAGAATAGCAGCTGCATCCTAGATCAGGATTGTGGTGCATGGGAAAGAGGGAAGGTCCCACTCTTCCCCTATGTTGTTGTCCCATTTACTGCAATGACACCTTTGGGGGTAAATATCAATGGGGCTGTAGGCTGGCAGGAAAATGATGCTGAGGATTAATCATCAGACCCCTCCTCCCCATAATCCCTTCCCCAAGGTGGTGGTTATTATTACAGTCATGCCTTGGATTGAGAGCATAATTCGTTCCGGAAACGTGCTTGTAATCCAAAACACTCTTATATCAAAACGAAATCCCCCCCAAAAAATGTGTACAGAGATTTTTAATTTAAGCTGTACTGCAGTACTTGTCTTGCAAGACGTCGCTTGTATATCAAGTAAAAAAAATATTAAATAAATATTTTAAAATTTGCTTGTCCTGCAAAACGCTCTCAAACCAAGTTACTTGCAATCCAAGGTATTACTGTATTATTGTTTCTAAAAAACAAATATCCAGGGTAGACAATCATGTGGCAAATGTATTGTCTGTTGCAGGGCCCATTCCACAGGTTGGAATTGTGAATCTCCTGTACATTTGCCTTTTTATAGGTCTTTTTTGTCTTCAGTTCCCTCCCCACCTGCATTCAGTGCCTAATGAGAGCATAAGTCAGGGAACCCCTAGTGGGTACTTTTGGAAATCTAGATATTTACAGTAGTTTGGCAGGATTAACTTCTTAAGGAAGATTACATGTTTAATGCTGCTAACGATGGAGCAGCTTGTGTCTGGGATACAGTAACTAAAAGGTCAGCTTCCTGCAATTGTTGACACTATATGGATGCCTGGGTAACTTGTCCCTTGTAATTAATTACTTGAGGAGTCCCAAATATTCAACACTGCATGGGAAGGTCTTACCGGATAGGATGGCCCTGTTTTGCTATGCTGAAGAAAGACCTGTTGGAACTGTCAGGCATATGGTGAGGCAGGAGAAAGGAGCTGAAAATGATCCTGATACAGACGGAATCTAAAGTTCTTATGGCAATTGCATTTGAGCACTCTCATTGGCCTAGACTCCAATTTCAGAGTCCTTGTGGGATTTTGCTGCTAAAATGTAAAGTACCTGTAATACGAATAGCATATTATTATTTTTTTGGTAAATGCACTTCTCATGTGCACATGGTATTCTACAGCTTGCTTCTCCATACCTTTCAACAGAGGTGCTTACAGAGGAATATGTAAACAGAGCTGTGGCCTTTATTTCAGTGAATGGGGTAGCCCGTGTGCACAAAACACTGCAGTACACACTGGTGCACTCACAATGCTCTGAATTCATGCCAGGGCTTCAGCTGATGGCCATCACTCATCAGGTGTCAATGCATTATATTTTGCTAGCGAATGGACCCGGTTTCACATTGGTTGGAATACAGAAAAGCCTTCAAGCAAAATAACGCAGCTGTCATTGTGTATGTTAGACATATGGGTAACTTTGCATGCATAGGGTCACTAGGGAAGGAATGGGTTAATGGGAACTAGCCTGCCTAACCACATCCACTCCCTTCCATACCTGGGAATCTTCCTTAGGGGACGTTTCCTCTCTCTCCTCTGGACCTTCAGGGAGCAACACAGGTGCCTGGCTTGCTCCCTCCAGCCATGCTGATGATTCCCAAAAGACTCCAACGAACTTTAAGTTGTGCCTGCATGGACTAACAAGCATGCAAGAATACCACATGTTGTGAGTACAATAAACCTGCTGTTTTGTTTGATATAACTAGTCTGGATTTTTTTTTAAAAAAATCCTAAGTAGCCTTTTGGGTCAGACCACGTGGTGAGCAGCCTTGCAGTTTTGAATAAGTAGTAGTAACGCTTCCGCATACCTCTGCTATGAAATAATATACCAATTCCCTTTCCCAACAGTGTCCGGCCTTTTTGAGTTAAGTCATGCCCTCTGGCACCCCTAGGCATGCCCCCCTGCCATGATGTACCCCAATAGCCCCCGAGAGGGGTCTGTCCATTCCATTCCCCTGAAGGCCATTTAACTCTGTCCCTGAGACTACCCGGCTTCGAAGTATGTTGAGTGCAAAGCTATGTGCCACCGAGTGACTGAAGATGCCAAGAGAGTTGAAGACAACACATATTTTCACACACTGGCCTTGATTACTTGTTATCCCAGGGTCATTATTGTTCTCATGCCCTACATGTGAATAGTCCCATAAGTGATGAGAAAGGGTGGTGAAAGTGAAATACCATAAACTGGCATGATTCCCCCCCCAAACAGATTAAAAACAATGTAACTCTTTAAGTTGTTGTTGTTGTTGTTGTTGTTTTAAATCAGATACAGGAATACCTTGGATTGCAAGCATAATTCATTCCGGAACCGTGCTTGTAATCCAAAACACTCTTATATCAAAGCGAGTCTCTGCCGGGCGTGAGCGGGGCCGATTTCGGCCCACTACGCCCGCTCGAGGAGAGCGGTTACATCCCTACTTGTCTTGCAAGACCCTGCTTGTTTATCAAGTCAAAAAATTTTAAATTTTTTTGCTTGTCTTGCAAAACGCTCTCAGACCAAGTTACTTGCAATCCAAGGTATTATTGTATTTCAGAGACAATAAAAATACAATTTGGATGAAGGAATAGCATGAGAGAAAGGAGAAGATTCCCCTGCTGGCGCTATTTGAACAGCAGTACTGTTCAAATAGGGCTGTCAGTGTGTTGGACTTGGATCCGGGTTTCTCCCCCACCAGCAGGACTGCAGGGACAGGGAGAGGGGAGAATTGGCAGAGATAATCCAGAGGAGTTTTTCTGCTGGCTGAATAGGGGAGGCCCCGTTCAGCCAGCAGAAAAACTCCACTGGATCAAAAGCCTTCCACATATGGGAGAAGTCCTTCTGTCCCTGGGAGAATGCCCCTGGATCCAAGCCAATGTTGATTTATTTACTTTTTATTCCATCATTTCTCCATGGATTTCAGGGCAGTGTACATGGGCCTCCTTGCTTTCAGTCCTCACAACAACCTTGTAAGGTAGGTTAGGCTAAGAAATGATGAGTCTGATCCTGAATATCAAATAGATGCACAATACTGGAGACTTTTTGGGAGAATAATCACCTCCAAAATTATGAATTTCTTATAAAAACCACCACCACCACCATGTTAATGCTTTCCTTTCCAATTAAAACATTTATTGGCCTTCCTTGCTTGCAAATTGCAATAGTAAGGAAATGCCTGAGTCAGCTCTCAGGCACTGTTTTTCGGTTTCCTTTTTATCTTTGCCTGTAGCAATATGCTCCATGCAGGAACGGTGCAGGGTTGTTTGGCGCCCTAGGCCAAATTATATTTAGCGCCCCCCCTCTTGTGTCGGGAGGGGCTCCGGAGCAAAGCAGCCCTGCTCTGCAACCCCCCCCGCGCCGCCGCCGCCACCACCACCACCTACCTTCCCCCCCCGCTGCTGGCTGCTGCCGCCGCCTCCGCCCCCTCCTCCTCCAACGCGACGGGACCCCCGCGCTTTTTTTTTTTTGCCGGGGAAACCAGGGCAACAGGGCTGTTTAAGCCCTGTTGCCCTGGTTCCTCCCGCCAAAACAACGCCGGCGGGGCTCCGGAAACGACGCGAAGGTAGGTAGGTGGCTGGCAGGTGTGCAGGCGGGCGTGCGCGCGGGGGGGAGGCGCGGCGGAGGCGGCAGGCGGGGCAGGAGCGCACCGGCAGCAAGGAAGGAGTGCAGCATTTCTGCGCCCTCTTCCGCCACACGCCCTAGGCAGCCGCCTGGGTCTGCCTAGCGGTAGCGCCGGCCCTGGCTGCATGCTCTATTCTCAACAAGCTTTATTATAGGACCACAGTGGATGGGATTGGTTGCCAGCTCAGTACTTGTTACTTGGAATGGTAGCTTTAATCGCATGATAGCTTCAGTTGCATAGACTCCATGTGTCTGTTCCAGTGAACAGAGAAATCTTGGACTTAGGTCCTTCACTCTGCCACTAACAGTGGTCATCCAGCACCAAGGGAGTGGTGAAGCTGGAACTAGCTACAGCACAGGATACCATACCATGCCCATATTGCCTAAATAACACAGTAATGTCCCAGCATTTTGGAGCTTGAGTGAACATGTTAGACTGAAAGGTATTTTTGTTAGTTGAATTTATTAAAGCAGTTGTTAGTTTTGCATCCTGTGTGTCGCCTTCTCTTCATGATTCATTTGATTAATATATATTTTATTTTTTTAAGGATAATTTTTTGGTGGGGTGTTAATTGAATTTCAGCTTTACATTTTACTTAATATCACTACTATTATAATTTTTTTGACATACTTTTAACAACTTAGTACCGGATTTTTAGGTATAACATATAAGAGGACTGTAACATAATATTTTCCCAGTCTCTAAAAGCAGAACAATGGTTTCTATTCCTTTCCTGTTAAATAGGATTAGCTTTTTAGTCACAGAACTATTTTTTTTTTAATCAGCATGGTGTGATTCACATTTAGCATTCTCAATTACATTAGTTATATTTAGCAACGCTTGCCAACAACATGCGGTGTTAAAAGCCATTCAGACAACAAATGTCATTTCATTTCACAGGGTGTTTTTTGTTTTGTTTTTTGGTACTAGTTTCACAAAAGAGCTAACATTATTTTAAATTGTTTTCATTTATGTAGCAGGTTTCAACTTCCCAGTGACCTCTTTTATAAACAACCTGGTTTTTAAAGTCCCACTACTTGGCTTGTTTCATTCTATTTAAAAATAAGACTAAAATGTGTGGGACTGGAATTGTGAAAGATACTGAGAGAGAAATACTGAATAAGTGTTTGTTTCCACTGGTGAATCCCAGTGAACTCAATAAAAAGATTATATTAGAGCGCAATCCTCAGGGGTTGCCGCTCAATAGACAGTCTTGCCAGCAGAAGCTAGGCAGGCCGGTAGTAGGACAGAGGGGGAAAATGCCTCCCGTTCCTCTTTTTCTTTACATTTTCAGCTAGATGAGCCTCTTGGCTTGTCTAGCTGACCTACCTTGCTGTGGGTAGGACGGGGGGAGGTAAGACTGTAGGAGCCTGTGGATCCTGGCCTCTTCTCCTCCCCATCTACAGCCCACCCCCTTTCCTCTCTCTCCCCAAGCTCTTCTGAGGTCACTGTTGCTTTCTGCAGCAGCTGCAAGGGAGTTGGAGAGGGGAACCACCTGATCTGGGATCCCCCCTCCCAAGTTTGCAGCAGTGTCTATGGCCTCAGGAGCAGGGCAAGGGAGATTCACCACATCCTATAGAGCCCGGGAAGCTCTCCCAGAGACCATAGGATAGCTTTGCCTGTATATAATATGTCCCCACCACCACCACCGCAAAAGCAGTTTTTGCTACTATTATTTAAATAGTAAGATTATGATTAAAGCAGAAAGCATGTGAATGTAGATGTAGCTGGCTAATTTAATCTAAGGTAAATCAATGTACAATATATTCTTTTTCTATCAGATCTGGCATTTTTAAGTTTCCCTTCCTCAGTGATACTAAATATTTACATGGAGTGCATATCGACTTTCAAGATTGCAGGTAGCTGTGTTTGTTTTGCTAGGAAAAACCCACCATAAGTAACAATACGATAATACTTTTATTGGATCCAATTAACATGTCACAAAGTAGTTAGCAAGGTTTCCAGTTTCTCGCAACACAGAACCCTAGTTAAGTCAAAACCCGTTGCTGCTCTTTGCTACAAAGCCTGGCCTAGGTTTTAATTCAAACAGTTGAAGCTAAGGTTTATTGAGAAGGAATATGATATTGGGTCATCTTTCCACCTGTAGCAACTTTGAGGAGTGAGATGGACAGGAGCAGGCAAAGGGAACATCAGGGCCTGCTCCAATTGGATCCAGGACCAGTGCAAGACAGTTTGGTGCCCTAGGCAAGATCAAATATTTAGCGTCCCCCCTCCCCCCACTTGAGCCCTCCCTCTCTCCAGCCCTATGGCCATTATGAAAGCACCTCACTCACCTCCGCTCCTTCCCTTCTTCTTCTATCTGGCTGCCCCCGCCCCCAAAATGAGGGGCGGAGATAGATCCGTGCCACAGGCGAGTGGAAGCGGCTGCAGCAGCACCAGCAGCGGCCCAGAAGAAAGCCCGCAGCCCACGTGAGCAGGAAGTGCTCAGCGCACCGGCAGGAGGAGTCCCAGCCCGGCTCCTGCCGCGGATCGAGACGCGCGTGCCTCCGCAAGCGGCTGCCCTTCTTGGAAGGCAAGATCCGGGAGCTCGCCGCGCCCACTGCCGTCTTCTTCTGAGCCTCGCTGTTGCCAGCCCGGCCTCCTCCTCCTCCTGCTCAACCCACGGTAGTTCTGGGGCCATGGCTCGGCTCTCCCCCCATCCCCCTCACCGCGAAGGAAGGAAGAGGAGCGTCCCCACCCCTGGGGAGGACTAGGAAGTCCGGATCCATCCGGCGCCGGCCATCCGCTCGTCCGCCGCCGGTGCTGGCGTTTGGCGGTGCGCACCCAGGGAGCCGGAGAGGAGCCACCGCGAGAAGTGGCGGTGGTGGCAGATCCCCCTCCCGGCTGCCGGTGGGCTGGCCGCACCCCCTTTAGCCACGCGCCCTAGGCAGCTGCCTAGTTCGCCTAATGGAAGCACCGGCCCTGATTGGATCCCCCACCCACCCACAAGGCTAACTGATATCAACTGCTTTGTGGGTAAGAAGGAGTGAGGGAGACAGGAACAGGCAAAGGAAACATCAGTGGAACTGCCCCTTTCCTAGAAGATGAGAGGAGAAGCAGGGCCATTCTACCAGTCCTGCTGACAGTCCGCTTACTATTTCCTCTTCCCTCCCCATCCCCTTTTCCTTGTGTGTCATGTCTTTTTAGACTGTAAGCCTGTAGGCAGGGACCTATGCCACTCCAGGAGCCTTTTTTTTTTTTTTTGGCTGAGGAGCAGGATAAAAATACTTTAAATAAATAACTAAACAAATTAACACCAGGAATTGACATGAGTTATTCCTCCAGGCTATTTCCATAGGAAAAACTGGGAATGGTGACTTGATGCTTGTTTTGATCATTCAGTGCCCAAAACAAGAGCATGGTTTTTCATTCTAAGACATGATAGCTAGGCTTGTTGGTTTTTATAGATCTTTAAATACAACTGTATTGGTAATGCTCAGCTTAGGTGCAAGCAAATTTTTGGTTCATTAATTGAAAATGAATCAGTGGCCTGATCAGTTCTCTCTCGTTAATCCGGCAACATAGAAGATAAACGCTTCTTTATAACATACTGGATAAATTCGCCTAACTTGCCATGTCAATAACTAGTTAAAGCTGAAACTCAACCTTACAACAGATGGTAGGGGCTGTCACCAAAAAGAGCCTCCTGCGCTTCCCTTTCTTTTTCTTCTCTCTCCTATAACATCTAGCAGTATAAAATTCATGCGATGTCTTCATTGTACTGTGAATTCCCTCCATTTCAAGGAAGGCACACAGCAGGGCTGCTGTTTTCAGTGGCAGCTCCGTGTCTGTGATAACATCTAGTTCCAGCCTTATACAGAAGGGCTTCCTTTCATGTGTTGTGGTACACAGGTCCATCATACAACTTTCTTGAGATTTTACCATGTAGTGGAGCGTTGTTCTGCAGAAGCAGGGTGGCCATGTGGCCCTACTTTACAGCTGACAGTCCTCTATTTGAAGAAAGCATCCTCTATCTGGTGGGCTGTCCAATAAAAGTCTGGTTTAAAGTTTCATAAGTAGAGAAAGCCAGGGATTTTGAAGTTGCCCAGCCACAGTGAGCACCTGGACAGCAGACTGAGCAGGCACACAGGTCGCCTGGTCACAGTCCTCCCCAATATGGTGAGATGAATTGTATTTCTATTTAAATTATACTAATTATTTCTACATGTGCATATGCAAATTTTAGGCAAATATCATGATCTTTTGTCCTCTTTTGTGGGGTGATGCATTTATTTATTTATTATATTTATATCCTGCCTTTTTTCCTTCCAAGAGCCCAAGGCGGCTTACATAATCCTCCTCCTCCTCTCCATTTTATCCTCACAACAACCCTGTGAGGTAGGTTAGGCTGAGAGTCAGTGACTGGCCCAAAGTCACCCAGTGAGTTTCATGGCCGAGCGGGGACTAGAACCCGGATCTCCCGAGTCCCAGTCCAACACTCTCACCACTACACCACCCTGGCTGTCATAGTGCCAGTCTTTTTTGACTATGCGTAAGTGGCTACCGTATGTAGAATGAGTCCATGGTGTAGATATAGTGTCCAGTACACTAAAGGTGTTTTATTTGTAAGCATCCCACTAGTAGGTATACTGAAAGGTATGAAATAATCTAATCAGCGACTAGCTTGGCCAGTCGCTTACTTTGACAAGGTAGTTTAATGGGCCATCGCATAAAATGGCATAGATGCAACTTAGCCATGTTCTTTTTCTTTCTTTCTGGGAATACAAATGAGTAGCAGGGTGAGTGTGTGTGTGTGTGTGGGAGGGAAGGTGTTGATAGTACCACTCAAGTTGCTTTGATCCAGGACTGCTGCTTGCTGACTCTGTAGTCACAAGTTGATTTTTTTAAAATTTATTTCATTACATTTATATACTGCCTTTCCTCCAAGGAGCAAAAGGCAGGTCCTCTCCCTGCATTCTGTCCTCACAACAGTCCTGTGAGGTAGGTTAGGCTGAGGGCTGGTGACTGGCCCAAGTTTACCCAGTGAGCTTCATGGCCGAGTGGAGATTTGAACCTGGATCTCCCCAGTCCTAGTCTGACATTCTCACCACTATACCCTGCTGGCTTTCTCTAAGGCCAACCCTTCCTACACTTGGGATAAGTTACTCTCACATGGTAGAATGAAGGCTCAAGAATCCAACTGTCTTGTACAGATACGACAACAGGTAAATGGCTCGGTGTGATGACCTGTTGATGTAACGTGCAACTGAACCTCAGTTGATTAGTTTCTGATTAATTTAGCAGCTTAAATCTCTTAATGAAAACACAAAGCTGTGGGGAATAGATCCTAGTGACTAATGGCTCTTTAGTGAGCACCTGAAAGGTAAATAAATCCTAAAATACACTTAGAACTATTTGTTAGGCTAGAATGTGGCTTATTAATTATGAGGAAAGGAATGAATTCAGCAAAGCTGGCAGAGTGAAAAATTGTCAAACCCTTTACAAATCATTTGTAACCCCTTGGGACCACTCAGGCAGACTCGCCCATGGGCGAAGATTTATATTGAGCAGGCTTGCTGAAAAATGGGAAGTTCAGTTCTTCTGCGACCTCTTAAATACATCAAAAATCCACTGACTTCAACGGGTGCATGGATGCGGTCTCACGAACAGGAGCAGTGCTCAAATTATAACGTGAAAGAAAAGGGGGCATGTAATGAAATCTGCAAACCAAGGCTGGCTGGTTTAAGAGCGGGCCTAGCAGTGCCCTCTGGTGGCCTTCTCTTACCTCAGTACACCTCCATGTGAGGTGATGGCAGGCAGGCAGGCAGGCAGGCAGCAGCAGGGCTGTGATCTGCCCTCCTGGCAGTCTGCCATTTTGATTACCCACAGTGCCCCATGGTAGCATTGCTCTGGAGCATTGTGATTAATTGCAGTGGTGGTGGCTTGCAGACCCAGCTGCCTGGTACAGGTGTTGGGCTGTGTGGATGCTGGGGCCCCGGCAGATACCTGGCAATGGTCCTGCACAAGCCCTACTGCCTGGCTTCCAGCAATTTTAACAAAGTAGCCTTCTTAAAACAGTAGCTTCTGCTTCCACCCTGTAATTCAAACATCTAATGGGAGCCTAAATGAGTACAAAGGAATCTGAACAAAGATTGCAATTCAAAACACACTGAATAGAGTAAAACCTGCTGAACACAGTAGGACCTATAACATGCCTAGGATTACACTGAAGAGTAATTACACTGAAGAGGATTACACTGAAGACCTGGTTCCACATAACACTAACACATGGTTTGTTGAATTCTGGATTTTCATGATGTCTGAATGTGGCCGTGCTAAGACTGGGCACTATCTAACAGTGTCATTCTGCAAACTCAAACAGCACTAACGGAGCTCTGCCAAACCTTTCTGTCGTACAGACACTTCCACATTATTTTTTATTTTATTTATTTATTTACATTTATTAATCGCCCATCTGGCCGGCAACCGGCCACCCTGGGCGATGTACAAAATAAAATACATTTAACAAGATAAAATACATTTAAAACAAGATAAAATACATTTAAAACAGTATTAAATTTTTAAAAAATCTTAAGCCACCCCATATTCCCGGCTGAACAGCCAGGTTTTTAATGAGCGGCGGAAGCTCATCAGAGAGGGGGCATGGTGGAGGTCACTCAGGAGAGAGTTCCACAGTACGGGGGCCGCCACAGAAAAGGCCCTCTTCCTCGTCCCCACCAGTCTAGCTGCTCTGGCTGAAGGGACAAGGAGAAGGCCGTTTGTGGCAGATTTTGTTGAGCGGCCTACTTGGTGTTGCTGGAGACACTACTTGAGATAAACTGGACCAGAGCCGTATAGGGTTTTAAAGGTCAAAACCAACATCTTGAATTCGGCTCGGCAAGCAACTGGTAGCCAGTGCAGCTCCTTGAGCACTGGCGTGATGTGATCCCAGCGGCGGCTGCCTTTAACCAGGCGAGCCGCCACGTTCTGTACCAACTGAAGCTTCCGAACCGTCTTCAAGGGTAACCCCACGTAGAGCACATTACAGTAGTCTAGGCGAGAGGAGACCAAGGCATGAACCACTGATGGGAGCAGGTGATTAGGAAGGTAGGGGCGCAGCTGCCGTATCAGATGGAGTTGATACAGCGCTGCCACCTGAGCCTCCATGGACAGCTGCGAGTCTAGAATGACCCCCAAGCTGTGGACCTGGTCCTTCAGGGGTAGATGTACCCCCTTCAGCACCAGGTCAACATCCCCTAACCTCCCCTTGTCCCCCACCAGAAGTACCTCGGTCTTGTCGGGATTCAGCTTCAGCATGTTCCTTCCCATCCAGCCACCCACTGACTCCAGGCACTTGGACAGGGTCTCAACGGCCAACCTCGGTGAGGACTTGAAACAGAGGTAGAGCTGCGTGTCATCCGCATACTGATGACACCGCACCCCAAACCTCCTGATGATAGCTCCCAGCGGCTTTAGGTTGAATAACATCGGGGAGAGGATGGAACCCTGCGGCACCCCACAAGTGAGCGGCCGAGGGTCCGAAACCTCCTCCCCGAGAACTACCCTCTGGTACCTTCCAGAGAGGAAGGATCGGAACCACTGCAATACAGTGCCTCCCAAGCCCAACCCCTCCAGGCGGTCCAGGAGGATACCGTGGTCAACGGTATCAAAAGCCGCTGAGAGATCGAGGAGGACTAGAAAGGAGCATTCGCCCCTATCCAAAGCCCTCCTCATATCATCCACCAAGGCGACCAAGGCCGTCTCCATCCCATATCCTGGCCTGAAGCCCAACTGGCATGGATCTAAATAATCGGCTTCATCCAAGTGTGCCTTCAACTGAGCACCCACCACCCGCTCGATCACCTTGCCCAGAAATGGTAAATTGGAGACTGGGCGAAAGTTGTTTAGATCCTGGGGATCCAAGGAGGGCTTCTTTAGAAGCGGTCTTATTACTGCCTCCTTGAGGGCTGCTGGCATCACTCCCTCCTTGAGGGAGGCATTCACCACCGCCTTGATCCCCTCACCCAGTCTCTCCCTACAGCTCATTATGAGCCAGGACGGGCAAGGATCAAGCAAGCAGGTGGTCGGCCTCACAGATGAAAGCACCTTGTCCACTTCATCAGAAGGAAGAAGCCGGAACCGATCCCACAAAACCGGTCTGCCATTGACCTCCTCCCGCTCACTCCGTGTCCACGACGCACGATATCCCACTCCTAATCCGATCGATTTTATCTGTGAAGTGCTTTGCTAAAGCCTCACAGGAGGCTTTTGACTGTTCCATTGGGTCCGGAGCGGCTGGACCGACCAGACTCCGGACCACTTGGAACAGCCTCCTGGGGCAGCACTCCGCAGACGCAATGGAGGCAGCATAGAAATTCTTTTTTGCTGCCTTCACCGCCACCCGGTAGGCTGAAGATGCAGCTCTGACCCGTGTTCAATCGTCTTCGGAGTGGGAATTACGCCATCGGCGTTCTAGCCTTCTCACCTCTTGTTTCAGAGCTCGCAGCGACGGAGACATTATGCTTGTGGAAGTGCCTTGCGCACCTGCAACTTTAGCTAGATTCTCCTCTAGTTTCTGCTAGCGCAACGTCATTTGTGCTGGCAGAATGACACAGGTGGACTCTGCCCATACCATGGTTTATTAACCACGAACAACCCAGAAAGAGAACTCATGGCTTACTTTTGGGTTGTGAATTCTGGCTTGCTTATTCATTTATTTGATTTGTACCCCGCCTTTCTACCAAGAAAAATGGCACTCAAAGCGGCTTACAATCACAGTAAATCTTATTTATTTATTTAATACATTTTTATACCGCCCAATAGCCGAAGCTCTCTGGGCGGTTTACAACAGTTAAAATAATAAAATACAATATAAAATTTAAAACCACAGATTAAAAACAAACAGCAGAGCTAGCAGCAGCAGTTACAATAATGGAATTAAAAACAACTACAAGATTAAAATGATTAAGATGATTAAAATGATTAAAATGCCTGGGAGAACAGAAAGGTCTTCACCTGGCGCTGGAAAGAATACAAAGTAGGCTCCAGGCGAACCTCTTTGGGGAGCTCATTCCATAACCGGGGTGCCACAGCAGAAAAGGCCCTCCTCCTGGTAGCCACCTGCCTGAACCAGAACCGATTTAGAACTATAACGGCTTTCTTGGATTTGGATGGAAAGGAGAGATAGAGGGTGACATCAGCATACTGAAGGCACTGGACCCCAAAAGTAACTTGCGCAAATCGTGGCTGTTTTTAACGTATCTTATGCCATTTTCTACATAAACAACATAGCGCCAGGAACCCCAAAGTCGCTTCCCTGGCTCGGCTCGTGAGAACACGAGTTGAGCCAGGGAAGCAGGTAGGGCGAGTGGAGCTCAGTGGGTCAAGCCAAGCAAGTTTGCCGGACTTCCACCCCCCAATTGAGCTCCGCACACACCCCTAGTATGGATGTACCTGCAAACAAGAGTTGGTGTGGGTTTTTTTTTAGGGCTGTCTGGCGCCTACATTGGCGGCGGGTTACGGGGGCGGGGGGCTCCTGCGGCGGCAGCAGCGGAACGGTCCTGCGGCGGCGGCAGTGGGGGGCGGGGGATGGCGGCGGGGGGTCTTGTGGCGGCGGCAGCGGGGGATGGCGGCAGGGTGGTCCTGCAGCGGGGGGCGGTGGGGGGGGGTCCTGCACCGGCGGCGGCAGGGGGGCAGCATGAAGGAGGTGGCACAGGGAAGTCCCAGTGAGTCCGGCCCCCCAACAGGCTGAGGGACAATGAACTGGCCCCCCGTGTAAAAAGTTTGAGGACCCCTGTCATAGATTCATAGATCATAGAGTTGGAGGGGCCTGCAAGGCCATTGAGTCCAACCCCCTGCTCAAAGCAGAAAACTAGAGGAGGGGTCTCCCATCCAAGTAATAACCAGGCTTGACCCCGCTTAGCTTTCCACGCTCAGACAAGCTGAGCCAGCGTGAGCCACAGATGTTAGATTGCTTCTGTGCCAGTAATGAAAGGATAATAGCCTGATTCTTTAGACCGGTTAGCTCCAGTCTCTCTGTGTGCCACATTCTCTGGCTCAGAGGTCCTCAAACTTTTTACACAGGGGGCCTGTTCATTGTCTCTCAGCCTGTTGGGGGCCCGGACTCACTGGGACTCCCCTGTGCCGCCTCCTTCATGCTGCCCCCCCCACCGCCGGTGCAGGACCCCCCTGCCGCCATCCCCCGCCCCCTCACTGCCGCCGCCGCAGGACCGCCCCGCCGCCGCAGGAGCCCCCGCCCCCCACGCCATCCCCCGCTGCCGCTGCAGGACCGCCCCGCCGTCCCCCGCTGCTGCCACCACCGCAGGACCCCCCCACCCCCGTAACCCGCCGCCGCCATCCTACCTGGTCCTCTGCACGCTGCTGCTGCTGCCGGTGCCTCCGCCACAGCCTCCGCTCGAGGCCACTGCCGCCGCCGCCGCATCCATCCTGGACTCCACCCGCACTCAGTTTTGAAAAACAGCGTGGGCGGGGTCCAGTATAGACGCGATGGGACCAGCGGGCGGCGAGGCGGATAAAGTAAAGCCTGTCCGCGCCCCGCTATTGGCTAAGCCGCCCCTCCTCCCCTTCCCCCCCCGCAGGAGATGCAGAGCAGCAGGCAGGCAGGTGGCCCAGCAGGCGGCCCATGCCCCCCCCGCCAGCTCAGCCGCCCCTCTTCCCTCACAACTCTAGATCGGCCGCCGGGCCGGATGAAAAGACCCGGCGGGCCGGATGTGGCCCGCGGGCCATAGTTTGAGGACCCCTGCTCTGGCTGTTGTTTCCATCTTACCCAGAGTGTTGCAAGGGGCTTGCAAAGTGAATATGGGGAGTTGCCTACCCCTAAGCCTTTTTCTCTGCTCTTTGTAGAAATGAGGTTAGAATGGTTTCTTTCATTAGTATAACCCAGTATCAGTTTCAATTGTATGCAGCCTGCAGTTTGGAATGTGATCTGAATATCCCATTCCCTTTTAATTATATTGATTGAGTCTGTCTTTTGTGAGCAGGGTGAAAAAAAATCAATCCCTGTCCCTGAATAGACCTGTGGTGGAGATCAGGTGGAGATTAATACATGTGCTCTTTGCAAGGTGTTTCCCAGTCCCCCTATATGCAAAAGATTCCATTCACTTCTGTATTGCTGAACCATGCATGAAGACTTTGATACTTATCTAAGGCAGTAAGATGATCTCTGTCAGTCAAGAATTTTAAGACAGATTCAATGGGCCTTTTACATAATTCAAAGAATTATGTTACACATTTTAAGAAAGTTATCTTGAAAAAGCATAAAGAACTTTCTAATAAAGGTTAGATCCAGGCTCAGTCTGATCACAGTTTCACACATAAAACACTATTTTATTTCTTTTGAATGGATCAATCGCCTTCATTCCTTCAGATCATTCCCCCCCCTCAATAAAAACCGTTGCTGTCTCTCCTCCTCCTCCTCCTCTTCCTCCTCCTCCTCCTCCTCCTCCTCCTCCTCCTCCTCCTCCTCCTTCTCCTTCTCCTTCTCCTTTTTCTTCTTCTTCTTCTGCATTTTCACATGTGGCCTCTGTTAGCTATAAATCAGTAACTTTATTCTCTGGCACATTACTGGGTTGGCATCAGGGGCATGGTTGGGCACGTACCGAAGCCCCACGCTCCAGCAGGAGTCCACTGACAAGAGCCCGCTGGAGTTGCTCCTCCTCTTCGCCACTGCAACTTGCTTGTTCACCTACCTCTCGCTCTGGACCAGGCAAGAGTGGTGGTGAGGAGGAGCAGTAGATGCCCCTGCCTGCTTGCTCACTGGCTCTCTCCCCGTCAAGCAAGCAAGCAAGCAAGCAAGCGGTAGCAGTGATGAGAAAGAGCATGAGGAGCAAGAGCAGCTGGTGACAGTGGCAGTGAGAAGGTAGATTCACTGAGGGAGGGAGCCCATTGAGGATGTCTTGCAGATGGGCCCTAGAAATCCTGGAGTCGGCACTAGGCTTATACTATCTTGCTGCCAGTTTAGAGAGGGCACTGGCCATGAAAATTAGTGATGTACTCCATATTCAGCATGGCACAAGATGTCCCACTGCCTGAGCCAGGAGGACATGTGCTGCTGCTCAACCCACTACTGCCACCACCCACACCCCATCCAGAATGAGATTGGACAGGCAGCCTTTCCAGAGAGCTGCCTAGGCCCTAATGCCACTCTTTAAGGAGTTCTTCCTCAAAGCAAGGCATTGTGAGATGACCCTGGAATCTGCCTGTACCGAGATAGGACTTGTTCTGAGAACTCTCCCAGAGTGAGGGATTGGGTGGGCGTGCTCTCCAGGAGAGTCCCCAGAATGCAGGGGAGGCTGGTGACTCCTATTTTGGTGGGGGATCTAATCCATTGCAAGTTTTTGTTGGAGCTTTATAGGAGCTGTCCATGGTACTGAACTCCACCTCCAATAGGTTCACAACATGCAGCATCATGGATAGCTCCTATAAAGCTCCAAATAAAAGCTGCAATGGATTAGGAACCCCACCGAAATAGGAGTCACCAGCCTCCCCTGTCAGAATGAGAGATCAGGCAGGTGGTCTCTCCAGAGAAACATGTTTGTCACTTTTATGGCTGATGCACCTCTCTGGAGAGGTCGCCCGCCCGATCCCTTGCTTTGGGAGAGTCCTCAAAGTGAGAGATTTGGTGGGTAGCCTCTCCAAAGAGCCCACCTGCCCAATTTGTCATGCTAAGTATGCTCCCAAATTGAGTGATCTGGCAGGTGGCCTCTCCTAGGAGCAGCCCCCTATCACTCACTCTGGTTGAGTATTTAGAGCAAGAGATTGGGGAAGGGGGTACTCCAAGGAGGAGTGGCTGCTGGCTGCTCTCCCACTGTGGCATTTGTCACAGCAGGTGAGTGGGGCCAGTGCAGCAGTGGTGGCAGTGCCCGCAGGGCCTTCCCAGTGGTGGGAGGGGCATAATCCACAACCCCTCCCAATCCACTGCCTGAGCAGGGCATTCACCCTGCCTCATGGGAGAGCTGGCCCTGTCTATACTAGACTTGTATTGGGACCAGTGCATTTCAATTTATTTATTTATTTATTATATTTATGAATCACCCATCTGGCCAGACATCCTTGTTTATATATGATCTGGACTTAGGGTTGAGCGAGGTGGCCAAGTTTACTGATGACACCAAGTTATTTAGGGTGGTTAAAACAAAAAAGGAATTGTGAAGTGTGCCCGAAGGAATTATCCAGACTGGGAAAATGGAGATTAAAATAGCAATTGTGGTTTATTATTATTATTTTATTTATTTACTTATTAAGACACTTCTGTACCAGTTAATATATTAAAATCCATAAGTGGTTTACATTAAAACACAGCATACCAATATATCAGCACATATTTATAATAAATAATTCAAACATTAAAAACATTACAATACTATAGCTGCCGTAAATTAGTCCGGCCCAGAGATAAGCTGTAGTTGTTATCACAGTCCAAGGTTAGAAGCCAAAATATATATCTGAAATCAAGAAAACACCATCCAGTTTAGAAGCAGGCCAAAGAGTCGTCAAGGTCGTTCTGGAGTCAAAATGCAGAAGTCTCAGTCCAGGAGCTGGCAGGAGTGTCTGACTACAGCTGATTGTAACAACAATTTCTTTCAGCGTCTGAAGTGTGTTTGGGGCCTGTCTTTTAAGCAAGCGCTGATTGGCAAGGCAGCACAGCTGGGCCAGGCTGGAGGATAAGACAATGGCTACTAGTCATAATGGCTATATATTTCCTCCAGTATCAGGAGTAGTATGCCTACGTACACCAGTTGCTGGGGGACATGAGCAGGAGAGTGCTGTTGCACTCCTGTTCTGCTTGTGGGCTTTCCATGGGCATCTGTTTGGCCACTGTGGGAATGGAATCCTGGACTAAATAAGCCTTTGGTCTGATCCAGCACAGCTCTTCTTATATTTTGTTCTTATCACGTAATCACAATTCAGCACCCTCCAGCACCTTCTGAAACAGACTTACTACTCAAATTGGCTGCTGACTAGGTATGTAAGCATATTTGTAGGGAAGGAGTGTACAAAAGGTTATATCTGTTCTCTCCCTTCACATTTGCCTATTCCATGATAGCATTTTCAGCCCATTTATTTATGGCTGACCAATTTCCATGAAACCTAATCCCAAGTAAATAAATTTATATTACAATCCTATATACACACACACTTACCTGGGAGCTAGGTTCCATTGAACTCAATAGGGCTCACTTCTGAATAGACAGGTATAAGATTGCATTACTAAGTCGGTAGATTCATACCCTGCTCCTGAACATGTTATGTGGTCAAATGTCCCCTTATTTCAATATGTAGTAGATATGATCTGGCCAAAGTTAAGCAGCTGGACAATCTTTTGATTTTCAATTGGACATGCTTATACCTAACTTTTGCCCAATGGGATTGGTTGGATCACATCCAGTGTGATTAGAGAAGAGCCAGATGGTAAAGCCACTCAGTACATCTGTATTCTGTGCATAACTAGTCTAATGCTACTGTTAAATAAATGATTAACACTAGTAGTAAGAACTTCGTTATTGCAAAGGCAGTCGGCTGCTGTAAATCAAGCACTTACTTGAAGAAGGACAAGGGGAGAGGAAAGGAAGAACAGGTGTATGCAAAATCCCTTATGAAGATGCAGAAGAGGAGGCAAGGATAGCTTTTTGCTACTCAGTTGTGGTATATGTGTGTAAATACTGGAACCACACAGGCAAGACCAATTATATCTGTCTCACCCCATCATTGTCCAGTGAGGAAGGTGGCTTACATTTGAGTGAGAAACACACATGTGATTGGCCCTGCCCATGTAGTTCCAGGATTCACACATACTGCAGCTACATAGGAGCACACATTGGGAAACACCACTGTAGGTATGTGTGAAGAGAAAGCCAGATCACATACACCCAGGTCAGGTACACCCCCCCCCCATCAGGGCCTCTGCCTAAGGCAGAAACAGCTCAGCTCCAAGCAGTCATGGGCATTCGCCTTTGACCTTCAGTTACATACACTTCAATGAGACCCATCTGCATACCCCACGGCAACTTTCCCTCTCCTGATAGCCACAATGAGCTGTGAAGCACCCCCAAACACCAAGAGGGGCGCCAGGATGCCGGTAGTCTTAAAGAGCTTCCAAGTACTCTTAAGCACCCAGGAAAGCCCAAAAGAGAACAGGTTTTTCCAGCGATCAGGAAGGGAGGAGGAACAGGAGGGGAGGGGGGAGCAAGAGAGGGGGTAAAAGAAGGAGATTTTGGTGGGAAAAGGTTGTTGGTCGGTGGGCACTGAGCTGCGCGGACGTCCAGGGCTCAAGTCCGGACTCAGAAGTCCAACCCCGGGAAGCTCCCAGTGAAAAAGCTGTAATTCCCTTTCGGCCGGCAAGCCACGGCTTTCGAGGAATCTAAGGTCATCCCAGGTAAACCTTGCGCTGCTGCTGTACTGCTGCTGCTCATTCTATCCATTGTAATTGGAAGCGCGTGCGCCTAGTTACCGCTTCGTGTTTGTTTTGATATGCTCGATTAAACTCTGTTTACCTATAAACAGCGTAGTAGCGGTCATTCATAAAATCCCTTCATTCACTGTTCCAGCGTCAAAATTGGTTGCGGCTTTCTCCTGAGTGTCGGAGAGCCGCGTAGGAAGGGTCAGCTTCACTCTGGTTAACCCTTTAGGTCCCGAACCTGCATACAGGACCGGCTGCAGTCCTTTACAGTATGTGTGAAGGAAAGGCACAGAATGATATACTAGTATTTTGCGGAAATGGTTGATTGGGTAGAGAGTTATCTTTGGGAAATACATTAAAAATAAGGAAGCACCCTCAGGCACCACATCAATAAACACAGTTAACTTCACAAAAGATTTACACAAGTTATTAAAAAGTTATTTTAATTCTCTTTGGGAATAATGTAATGTGATGCATCTTAGCTAGCACTGCAGTATCATCAACAATGCCCTAGTCTTGAAATGGTTGTATCTCTTGTAGAATTTTAATTACAATAGTAATAAGATATGCTTAAGAAACTTACATAAGATTCTTCAGTAGTGTCAAGTTGTTTCTGTGTTAGTAAAGAAAGCCCTGATCCTCTGGGCTGACTGGTAGTGTACCTGTCTACTGATGTTCCTTCCTGATCATCTCCTTGTTGTCTGTAGTACAATGAGCATTGGAAGATCTGTTCACAGAAGCCCTTTGTCCTGGACTTTCTGTAATACATGGCTGGAGGACCAGGTACAATCCTGGACCCTCCAGCATTCCTGTACCTCTGTAAGTCCCCTTAACCCACTGTAGCTATGTAACAATTGACCAAGGTACATCATATAGCATTCTGTTAGATCTGAGGATCCTCGTGAGTGTGCCAATGCATTGGTGACTCATCATTCCTTGAAGCACCAAGACTATCCACTATCCAGGAATAGCTCAATTTGCCAATTTTAAGCATCTGTAGCATGGACAGAAAATATGTAAGGAATTAAAAAGGCTGATCAATGAAGACATGTTACAAGCAGATCCAAAGTTATTTGGAAAACAAGCTTTATTTCATCCCCTTATTTTGGTGCAGAATAGTGCTGTACGTGCGGTTTTTGACCTGCCCCATTATTCCCATGTTTCTCATCACCGTAGAGCATTGCACTGGTTGCCGGTCAGGGCAAGACTTATTTCAAACTTCTTGTCTTGACATTTAAGGCACTACGCTCGTCCCTTCCCAATTATTTGTGAGTTGGTCACATGGCACGCACCTCTTAGGAGAACCAGATCTGCAGACTCAGGGTTTTTGGAAGTGCCTTGTTGGACAAAGATGGCAAATTCTAGGCTCCAGGCATTTTCTCATTTGGCTCCACGATTGTGGAACTCTCTCCCTTTACATCTTTGGATGGAATCGGAGTTGAGTAAATTCAAGCGTGACCTGAAAACCTATCTGTTCAACTTGGAGACATAGGTGTTAGACTTAATGTGAACTGGGTAATTGCTGTGATTTTAGTTTTATTGCTTGATGGTTTTAATTATTTGTTGTTGTTAATTTAAATTTACTTGGATTGTAGCTCATTTTAAGTTTAGTTTTAGTTAAATTGTAATGATTATTGTTTGATTTATTTTGTATATTGTACTGTGCTCTGGTGTAGAGCGCAATATAATTTATTTTTGATGATGATAATGATGATGATGATGATGATGATGATGATGATGATGATGAAGAAGAAGAAGAACATAATTTGTGTCAGTTAGACACAGGTAATAGAAGTACATGTATGGGCCCATCCACAGCTTTTCTATACAAGGCTGTTAATTGCTGTACCTACTTTCAGTTTCATTGCAGAATTGAGATCTGAGCTCGACACAAAGAACTTTTCCTTTCCTGATTTTCCACTACATAATCTGTGCTGTGCTATAGTAGAATATTGCAATTACACAAGTAGGAAACTACCTTTTCTTTCTCTTTCAGAAATGAATACCCCATTTTCCCTGCTCTAAAAAACCTGGGAAAGTGTATTTAAAAAACAGAAGCAAAACTGGAAGATCATGTCATCATCTAAAGAACCCACAAACAACCATGAGGCTTACGCTGGCTCAGCTTGTCTGAGTGTGGAAAGCTAAGCAGGGTCAAGTCTGTTTATTACTTGGATGGGAGACCCCTCCTCTAGTTTCCTGCATTGAGCAGGGGGTTGGACTTGATAGCCTTGTAGGCCCCTTCCAACTCTATGATCTATGAAATCTATGAATCACGAGTGCATGATAAATGTCTCATGTAGAAAAGCTCCTAGTCTCCTTTCCACTTAACAGTCCTCTGTCCAGCTACCAAGTGTGTAATCTCCGGCTGGAAAATGGAACATAGATGATGGTAGATTGTGGGGCAAGATGTGTTGGTAAAAAGAGAAAGAGAGGATGTTCAGTTGGGTAGATACTTTACAGCTTGGCCATTGCATATGTATTTGCAAGTTTTCTGTAAATTTGGATCACAGTTGCTGGAAAACACAACTGGGAGAGTAGTATTGCACTCATGTCCAACTTGTGAGTTTCCCACAGGCAGCTGGTTGGCCACTGTGTGAACAGAGTGCTGGACTAGATGGGCTCTTGGTCTGATCCAGCATGGCTCTTCTTATGTTCTTAAGTCTACATTTTAAATATTATATCTGTGAACCTAATTCATGTATATCATGGTATTCATTGCCTTCAAGTTGTGTATCATACTGAGCTGACAACATGTCATTAAGACACGTTTTCATCTAATTTTCAAGAAGGCAGTTTTCCTGTGCTAACTACAACCCTATTTTGAAAGGATATCAGGACTCCAGAAAAAACAAACAAACAGTTTTTCTATGACTAGATGATATTTTCTTGTGAAAACCGTGTTCATTTTTCTCACCAGCTAAGTAGAAAGGACATGATGGGAATGGAAAATTTCTCAAAGATGAAAGTTTTTGCGTTTTTCTAAGAGGCTCTGAGTAATAATGTTAAGTGATATTGCTTTCAGAGCACATGGAGAAGAGGGTCCCTTTTTGTATCAAACAAACAGCAGATAAGAACATTTCCTTACATGCAGCACAAAAGATAATTTGTCAGAGTAAGCTGCCTTTGAGGACTGCAGCCTGCATTATTACAGTAGTTTAGCACCCAGCAGTCCTTTAGAACAGCGGTCCTTTTTGGAACCAGGGACCGGTCCCGTGGAATAAATTTTTCCACGGACTGGTGGGGAGTTGCCCACCGCTCACCTGCTGGGCAGCAGCACCTCAGAGCCAGGAAGTGATGCGACGGGAGTCCTGTTGCGTCACTTCCGGCTTTGCTAAAATGCTCATCTGAGAGGCAGGCAGAGGGATGAGTGGCGGGGGGTGCTCACTGGAGCTCGCGAGCACCCCGAGAGCCAGGACGGGGAGCTTGCGGTGCATCCCGGTGCGTGGTGTGCACCGTGCCCGGCCGCCGCGCCGCACCACGCAACAGGCACCCCATCCTGGCTCTTGGGGTGTTCGCAGGCTCCAGCAAGCACCCCCCACCGCTCGTCCCTCTGCTCGCCTCCCCGACGAGCATTTTTGTAAAACCGGGCGGATGGATTGTAAATTTTGTAAAACCAGATGGATGCTGGTTTTTTGGGGGGGGGGAATCTTTTGTTTGTTTTGTAAGCATCTTCTCAAAACCATTCGAGTCTCTGAGATCCACAAATGAAGACACTTGTGATCACTATCGAAAGAGTCTGCCATGTTGATTATGCTCTGGTTATTTTATTCTGTTCCTGGTTTTTGTACTCGGTTGATATTAAGTTTTATTATGTTTTAGTTGTTTTATTGTATTAGGGCTGAAAAGTGGCATGTACATTTTCTTATAAATAGATACTGTTATAGTATTATTCTGATTAAGCATGGAACATCAGAGATAAAAAGCAATCCTTTGATTGGAGTGAGAGCAGGGTCAGGACCATAGGCAAAATCAAACTCAAAGGAAAAAGTACCTTTTAGATTGTGTCTTTTTATTTTAAATTTACCTATTACAACAATTTTATCCACGTATTGACACTTATGTACATATCCAGTGTTTATCTTTATCTTTTGGGGATAATGTATGTGCTAAATAAATACATTTTAAAAAACCCAATGAAGTGCTTGAAATCTAGTGGAGAACAAAATTTCACAAACATTATTGAAGTCTTCATTACAACTCCAGTTCCCTGCATTCCACAAAACTGATCCTTGCAGGACTGCAGTCAATCCAATATGTATTCATGAACATAATTACAGACAATCAGAGACATAGAAATTTCACAACGAAAGGAGGAGGGGGAATACCACCATATAATTTTACTTTCACATATTAAGGAGGCAAAATGGTAATTCAAACAACAGGAAACCTGGCTTTGTTTGAGGTTACACTTGGGGAGCACAAAGATCTGCAACTTGTAATTAATAAAAAAGTATACACATTTTTACAAGGCCTTGTGTCTTTTCATGGCTTCTTGAAATTTGTATGCAAGAAATAAGAAATAATTTCCCACTGCAGTTTATATCACCATTGGAAATGTACTTATATTTATGTACAATAAGTGAGAGATGATAAACACAACGATACATGTGTCTGGAATAACAAAGCAGTCCTGTTTTATATAATTATGCATGTAAATGGAATCTCAATTCCTGAATTAGGAAAGATGCGAAAAGGATATAACCACTTTCTGCTAGGCTACAATAGAGTAGAAGTGAATTGTGCATTTTATGTTGTCTCCCTCTAGAATTTAAGTTAATACATGAAAGTTCATGCTTTACCTAAAACCCTGTCTCATAGACACAGGGCAAGTTATCTGGGAACTGCTTCTCCTGTGGTGTGATTTCACCAATATCCTAAGTCATTTTCCAGCAACCAAGCTAGGATATCACATTGTCATAATGCTGGGTAGGTGCTTGATCTTGCACATTTCCCCCCATCACTGGGTTAAATCCAACATTAGTCCTACTTAGAGTAGACCCATTGAAATGAATGGGACTTAAATTAGTCAAAATTAAGCCCCATTCATTTCATTGAGTCTATTCTAAGTCAGACTAGCATTCGATTTAACCCATTCTTGACAATACCATGGAGGAGTTCAAACCTTGCTTCTTATATGATGCATTTGGGTTAAATTAGGGGTGCACAGAACTGGACTCCCCATTCTCATTTGCAGCTCTCCTCTAGCTTTCACCAGAACATAAATTATTGATAATTTAACCAATAAACATTTAGCACACTCCAACATTATTCACTATCAGAATGAAAGAACAGTGAGACTAACTAATAGCACCCCTTCCCATTTTGTCAAGTATTCTGGCAAACTAGTGATTCTGTACTTTAAAAGCACCTCGATTTCAGTTGCTTACCTATTTAATGCATGCATGCACCTTAAGATATTCTCAAGGAACCTCTTGTTCTAAACCGGTGTTTGCTAAGATTAGCTATTTCTCAGATTTGGAAAAATACAAAAATAAGTACAAAAAGTGATTTATGAAAGTAGCCCATATAAAAAATCAAAATGACTCACTGGTGTGCTGGGTGTGGTTATTATTGGCTTGTGTCAAGGTAGTACATTACACTTCACAAGAACTCAGAAAACAGAATGAGATAAAGTGAGCGAAATATCATTTTACATACTGTACATTTGGCATGTTTTAGATTTTTTAGTTAGGTTTTTTTTAAAAAACAAAGTAGTGCAAAATTACAGTGCATTAATTAATACAAGATATTTAACAAATATTTCCCCATTTTTAAACCTTGTGCTCATTCACTGGAAACAAGTTGGCACACTAAGATTAACAGCACAATCCTATGCATGTTTATTCAGAGGTAAGTCCCACTAAGTTCAAGAGGCTAAATATGCACAGAACTGCAGCCTTAATTATCACAGAGAACATCCCCTTTCACATATTGGCCCTTGAAATATTTAAACTGTATGAAAGAAAGTAACATATTTTGTACCAACTTTCTAGTTGTATATTGACAAATACAGTAGTATAGAAATGACACAGTAATTCCTTATACAACACATGTCAGAGAAGAACAAAGTGTTCAATTTATTTCACATATGGAAGTAAAGTGATGGCAAAGCATTTTATCCAGGACAGGTTCTGAATCTTACTATTGATGGCTCAATGGATTTTCCAAGAGTTTTACTCCAGCAAACCATTTTGGTTCATTTAAGGTGCTGACTACAGACATTTGTAAGTGCTCATGTCATTTACGTTCCTGTGTCTCTATAGGATTAAAAATTAATCCAACTTTTCTCCTCTTGGCTAGAAAATAAGTAAGTAGGAGGTTTTAATTACACAATTAAAAGCAAGAGGCATGACTGAACCCAGATCAAGCACGTCTAAGTCCCACTTAGATCAATGTTAGAGTTATACATGTGCTAACTTTGGATCACTGTCAAGATTCTTTACATACATCTGGTAAATAGTGAATGATTCCACTGATTAAAAATACCTTAAATGGTGCAGTGTTGTTGTTTTTCAATTGTCCATGCTGATAAAAACATTATTGTGGGAATAAGCATGTCTTCACTATGTATTCTGACTACACTGGGTTACTCCAGGGTGACAAAATTGTGGCTGTGGTGATGTAAAGTAGCACATGTGCCTACACTAGGGAAAACTTTTCAGGGTAAATGGTGGGAGGGGGGGCGCTTTGGTAGAAAAGGGAGCTGAAAAACCTCCATGTGCAGAAGACCATAGGTAGCCCTTGGGATCCACAATTGTCTAGACCAGTGATGGCGAACCTTTTTGAGCCCGAGTGCCCAAACCACACAAAACCAACTTATTTATTTCAAAGTGCCAACACTGCAATTAAACCTGAATAGCGAGGTTTTAGTTTTAGAAAAACAACTCATACAGTTGTCCGAACTAATTAACATCTTTTGTCTTTAAAGAAAAACACAATAACAGAGCTTTCAATGATAAACAGTTTTTTTTGAAAAAAAATCAACTCAAAAAATTATTATAGTACTACATTGTACACATAGCCTGAAGGGAATTTATACAAACTTTTTAAATAATTAGGCACATGTATTTTTGGATAAGGGATTCTCAACTTGTAATATGATTATATGCCAGACTGAAATTGTATGGGGCAAGCTTTACCCCGGGTCCTTTCCCTGCTTCTACAGGTGACGGATTAGTAAAAGTAAAAGTCAACCTGTACTAGGATGAGCAAGATAAACAAGAAAACTAAACGTGCTTAACACATTTTAAACACTTTATGTCTTGGACTGCAAACACTGCATTTGGTAAAAGTTTGCATTGGGCATGCTTTTGCACAATTAATGTGTTTTTTGCTATTGCATGCATGCTGATAATTTGTCAAACCTTGGCTCATACTCCGTTAGTTTGAGAGCAACACATGCAGCACTCAGGTCAACTGTTAGAGCTTTACATCCAAGCCATGCTCTGTGCATCATTCTTCAAAATCTTTTAAATGTGATAACAATGTAGAAAAGAATTCTGTAACAGGAATTCTAGAATAAAATCATTCTGTTCCACACTGTGAGAAAGAACAAAATCATTAGTGTTTTGCAGAAGGGGATGATCTTTTCGCGATCTGGTGACCAATGGCTCGAGTGCCCACAAAGAGGTCCCTGCGTGCCAGCTGTGGCACCCGTGCCATAGGTTCGCCATCACTGGTCTAGACACATGATACGTTGCTGAAAGTAAGAAAAAATGGTAGCAGAATAATACATGCTCACTTCTCTTTGGTACACATGCTCAGGGTACACAGCATGTATCTACCCATTTACATGCATGTTTGCATGTGCAAATGATTCTGATCTGCTTTATTAATGACATAATAACATGGTGGTAGTTACTTAGAATGTATCATTCAAAACAAGTGTGTGGTCATCTAATTGCCCTCTCACTGAGTGAAGGTTTTGTAATCTAGACCTTGAGCCACTAAAGACTGGAGTTATATCATTATTTTATGCACCAAAATTACATTGCTTCTATAACCGTATTTTTGAATCTGGTTCTCTTCATTCTTTGTTAAATGATGCTTGTATCACTGTGATCCCTAAACCTAGCAAACATCATAGTCATTTTTGGCCTATTTTGCTAATTAATGTACCGTAGATATTAAAATATTAACTGCTATTTTAGCTGATGGACTTCAGGAAGTTATTACAACATTGGTTGGAACAGAACAGGTGGGATTTATCAAACATAGACAGAGGACTGAAAATCTTAATTAGTTGCAGATCTGATAGCTTTAGATAGGGATAGAATGGACCAATCCACCATTGTCTCTTTGGACCCTGAAAAGCCTTTGATAAAATCTATTGGCAATTAGTTTTTGCTACTTTGACTAAATTTGGCATTTAGAATTTTTGAAATGGGTTAGAATTTTATATTCATTTCCAAGAGCTAGAGCTATGATTAATGGGGTCTTTTCCAGCTTTCTCCCCCCACACTTGAGAGAGGAACCAGACAGGGATGTCTACTTTCCCATTTGATATTTGATTTATGTTTGGAACCTCTGGCTTATGCTATTAGACAGAATAGTAGTATTATTTAGAATTTTAAAATATTATTTTCACTTATTATATTTTACTGTTTATTTCTGAACTCCAGTCATCTGTGCCAGCATGGTATTTATTGGCAGTTGGCACTGATGCAGATGATTAATACATTTGGTCATTTGTTTTATTATTCAATGAATTCATCCAAATCTGAACTGATTGGAGATTCTGTATCTTGTAGTGTATTAACATATTGGCAATTTCTATGGTACCCGGATGTTATTACTTATCTTGGAATACTTATCCCCAGACATATATCTCAAATGATTAAGCTTAATTTGAAAAAAACGGATTAATGAGATTTCTTGGGATTTAGATAGATGGGGCATCTTTAAAGCTGAATTTGTGGGGTAAGGTAAATACACTTAAGATGAATACTCTACCTTTGATTGTTTCTGTTATACAGTACATGGGATTCTCTTATCTATACCTGGCAAATATTTTCAGAAAATCAATGCTTTGTTTCATTTTTTTGGGGGGGGGTCCTCTCAATCAAAATTATCTCTGAAAAGGATGCAACTTCCAATTAAGGAAGGTAGATTTGGTTTTCCAGATCTTGCCTTATATGATTGGGTTTATCTGCTGACTCATACTGAATTTTGGTCTTTCCTGCCTGCATCCGATCTTCTGCCTGGTCAGTTTTGGAATCTTCTGGTTCATCTCTCTAAATTGGTTCTAGACATACAAGAACACATAGGGTTCCTCCCACAGTTTCTACAGTTAGAGATATGTGTCATATAATATCACATCAATTACACTTTGATCCATTTTCTCATCCGAAATTGAGTTTACGGAGCAATCCAGATCTATAAATTTATAAGAAAATGTTTTTGTTGTGCACATGGGCAGATAAGGCATTTTTTAAAAAAACTTTGGATCAACTGGTGGGTTATGATGATGAGTTTTTATCATTTTCTATCTTGTGTGCCAATATGACTTGCCAGCTATCGCTGAATGGCAATACTTGTAATTGAAGCATTTGTTAGTATCTAGGTATGGCTGACTGCTTTTACAGCTTCACAGTCTCCTCTGCTATTGGAAACACTTATTGAGGCTGATCAGGCAAAGTGACCAACAATCCATGTCTATAAATATTTGTTATTGGTGAATAGATATGATATACAGGGTTTTAAGCAGGAATGGAATAGGAATTGGATTGTCCCATTCTGCCTAATCAGTGGATCGTCACTTTGACGTCTATGGATCTTAGGCTGCATCTTATTCAGCAAAATCTTTTTTGTGTCTATTAGACACTGCAACATCTTTTTAATAAGGGATTGTCTAATTTGGCCAATTGCTGGCAATGCAACGCAGCTAATGTTTCTTTCAAATACATATTTTGGCAATGTCCCGTAATTGCTTATTTTGGGGAGGAGGTTATTATATGGATAAATTTTGTACTGGAATAGTCTTTAATATTCACTGATGTACACGCTCTTTTAAATGGAAACTAATGAATGGTCAGCATAAATGGATTCTCAGTGCCCTTTTGACAGCTAAAAGGCTGATATTACAACATCGGAAGGATAAACATTTGCCTGCTGCTATAATGCAGTGGATTGAGGACCTTATAATGCTTTCAACATTTGAATGGGTGGCATATAAATGCCACCTTCAAATGAATACTTATTGGATATCTGGCCCACTTTTGTTGAAGCCTATGTATAATTGCTAGTAAGTTATATATATATGCATTTCATATGTATGCATTGTTATGGATATATACACATTTATGTATGTATATTTTAAAAAACCCTCAAAAATTATTCATTTATTTATTATATTTATACCCTGCCTTTTTTCCTGCAAGGAACCCAAGGCGGCTTACATAATCCTCCTCCTCTTCCTCCTCCTCTCCATATCCTCACAACAACTCTGTGAGGTAGGTTAGGCTGAGCGTCAATAACTGACCCAAAGTTACCCAGTGAGTTTCATGGCCAAGCAGGGACTAGAACCCGGATCTCCCAAGTCAAAACCAATTTGGTTTCAATCTGATTAGCAGCCCATAAATAAAATAAAGGCTTTGTATATATTTTTTTAATTTATTATATTTATACCCCGCCTTTTCCCCCTGTATATCATCTTCCCCACATCACTATCAGCTACCCACTCCTCCATGAATGTAAGTAAATGGTACTTTGAGCTGTAAAAAGAATTAAGGGAAATTTAACACAAGCTTCCAAAGAATTTCAGACAACATAATTAAAAGAACATACTTGTGATGGTTTTACTGAGACTAACTGTTCCTTAAAAAAATCAATTTCAGGAGAACACACATCATGTAAAGTCATGCCATAAATACAACTGACCTACATGGAACTGACCTACTTTTTTATTGGGGATTCAATATAGGCTGCACCACTTAAAGGCAATTTAGGATTACAGGTGGAAAAGTTGTAGGGAAACACCTGGTTTTTTTCAAGTATAAGATTGAACACATATTAGGAGGTAGCATTTATCCATATGAGGATCTTGGTAGCAAAAGAAATAGTGGTGTGATTCCATGGACCCTTGGGTAGAGATATGGGTACATTTGGAAGAGTTGGGCTTGAGACAAGAAATTGAGCTGATTTATCATCTCTTAATGGATGACAACATTTGAATAACCCAATATTGGGGGAGCAAGAGAGGCTCCATCAATAATACAGTAGAAGAGAAATGCTGGTCATTGTTAAGTTGTATAAAACTCACACATGTATTATGATAAAAAGAAAGTAGAATTAAATATTTTGAAAGTATGGGAAAAAATAAGGATCTGAACTGGACTGTGTAATTGGGTTGAGATGATGGCATACTGTGGTATCCCAACTACTGGATTAGTGAATTATGCCCTGTTCAGACATAACACTACACTTGATTTAGTGGTACCGAAATGAGCCTGCATGAGCCTTGGGCTTGCACATTTCCATCCCTCTTCCTTCATGTATGTGAAGAGGAAATAGAATACTTCTGCTTTGGGATCACAGCTCCCCAATGATGTCCAAACTTGAGCAATTGTTTGGTTTGTTCTAACTGTAACTATGATTTGACCCCAGTTTGTTTTAAATAGCCATCCTATGCTAGAATCGTGGGTCTGCCCCCAAATAAATTTATGGTGATCTTTGTCACCATAAAATGATATTTTATCATTGCAATGCATTTTTAGGCTAGGTAGAATTAAATAATGAATTTGATAAATAGGTAAGTGGAGGGAGAAAGACTGATTTTTGATTTTCTGGAATAGTCAGGTGCAAATCTTATACACTTAAGCAGCAGATGAGCAAGCTGGATGAATTCTCCTGTGGACATGATGCTTGCCTAGTTCTGTAGAACTATAGTTATAGAGTTGTAGAATGATGGAACTTCAACCACCCCCATTCAAAACTACCCCTTTCTCTTTAATGTGATCCAATTTTCTGTTAGGAAAATGTGTTTTTTTGTAATAACTTCTACCCAACCTTAAAATATAGAGTCCTATCCCAAACAAAACTCCATGTATGCACACAGAGGTCCCATCAGATGGGGTCCTTGATTTACAGCACATATTAAATTATAGAATTTGCTACCATAAGATGTAGTAATGACCACCAGCTTGGACCACTTTAAAAGAGGGTTAGACAAATTCATGAAGAATAAGGATATCAATGCCTACTAGTCATAATTAATATATATTATCTCAGCATCAGAGGCAGTAAGCTTCTCTATACCAGTTGCTGGGGAGCAGAAGTGGGAAGGTTCTATTGCACAGGAGTCCTGCTTGTGGACTTCTCATAGGCATCTAGTTGGCCACTGTGTAAAAAAAGAATGTTGGACTAGATAGGCCTTTGATCTGATCCAGCACAGTTCTTGTTCTTCTTATATGTAATTTGTGCACACTGGAGTCCACTGGAATAATAATGGGCTCAAGTTACAGGAACCCAGATTCCACCTAAACATCAGGAAAAATTTCCTGACTGTCAGAGCAATAAGACAATGGAACCAACTACCTAGGGAGGTGGTGGGCTCTCCCACTCTGGAGGCATTCAAGGTGCGGCTGGACAGCCATCTGTCGGGGATGCTTTGACCTGGATTCCTGCATTGAGCGGGGGGGGGGGGGGTTGGAGTCAATGACCTGGTAGGCCCCTTCCAACTCTACTTTTCTATGATTCTATGATTCTCACATAAAGCACTGGCGGATCAGGTTAAGAGCTGGCTGCTATAACAACTCTTTCCAGGTCCGATTATGTGGTAATGTTATAGCAACACATACCCATTTTTAGTATAGCTATCATATAGAGAGGTATCAGGTTCTTAAGATTATTTGTCCAGACTAAATAAATTAATGAGTTTTGAACTTCTAAAGATTTTTTCTACATGTTCTGTAACTTATTTTTCCTGATATGTGTAAGTTTAATAATTTTCCAGCCACTTTTCTTTCTTTAGTGTAACCAATGGCAGAGACAAACAACTCTGGTAAGTTTGGGGTACATTCTCCTTGCCAACCCCCCCCCCCCCGCCCAGTCTACATTCATGATGAACCCATCCTTTCCCAACCTTACTCAGATTTAGCCATGTCTATTCATTTGTACTGTAACTGAGTTTTTCCTCCATTATTTTCATTTAACAGGAGACACAATTTGAAGAATGGAATTTTAAATATTATAGGATGGTCTAGATGTCAGAATATGTTGTGCCAGGAATGTATCAAGATACTTTTAATGATTTATCTCACATGGCAGCTTCCCACATAATTGTGTTTGTTTTGTAGAAGTAGTTCCACACATTCAAGTAATCCTCAGAAAGCTGCAATTATCTCAAGAATGACACATGTGACCTTGCCCATAAAAGCTTATACCATACGGAGTTTTTGCTAAGCAAGGGCTATCTGGTTGCTGCTGTAGCAAAGAAATGTAAACTTTGCTATTTCACAATGATTTTAATTTTGGGTGTTGTTTACTGTGCACCAGAGAGCCAGGTCCTGCAGGCAATGATATAACATCTACAGTACTTTAATGTTTTGAACAAGGAGTTCATTTAGCTTAGCAATTAAGTGGGGAAGGGGCAAATATATGTTCTTCAGTACGGGATAGAATCAGTTGCCCTGGTATACCATGCAATGAGAATATTTGAGTGAAGAGGACTCAGATTCCAAATTATTTCAACATGGCATATTCTCTTCAATTTCCCCGACACAAAATACAGCTTTGGAAATACAACCTTCACTTTGCTTTGCAGTATATTGCTTTACAAAAAAACATACAAAAATCATCCAAATATATGACACACACACACACACACACACACACACACACACAGAGGATTGGATCCTAAGAACTGTGAACAATGTTCCAGTCATGGATTGGGGCTTTCCTGCCCTAATCTCTCCACTACAGCACCCGGTCTGTCCCCCCCCCCCCCCCCCAAACCAGTTAAAGGTTTTCTGGGATCATCTGGGATGTTGTGGAAAATAGCACAGGATGGACGGAGGAGTTTTCAGAAATAGCAGATGCCCCTTAAGCAAGCAGAGGTGCCATTCTGCTTGCAGTAGACAGACACCTTCAGACCTAAGCTGTAGATTTCCCTTTTAGATAAATACATTTTTCAAAGACTAGATTTCATTCTATCATGTTTATGCATATTAACACTTTTCCCTTTAGTTTTATAATGCAAATGCTGGTGAATGTAGGGGATTCACAGTTTCCTGTAAGAAAGCATTTTTTTAAAAAGTGATAGTACCTACACACATAATGACAGAAATATCTGGGGGGTGGGAATCAAAGTATCTTTAAGAAAACATCAGTGTCAGTTTTCTTCTCTAATTTTGTAGCCTTTTGTTTGTAAAGTTAAATTTCATAGACTTTTGAGGCTACTGCCCTGATCCACAATGGTGTTGTACACACAGAGTTCCTACAAAAGGAGACCTTCCTTATTTAGGAAGCGCACACAGATCTGTTTCCTCCATTGAAATTAATGGGGAAGCTGTGTTGCAGCCTTATGTGTATCAGAATTCCTGTACTTATAAACAATTGCTAGACATCTTCTAAAAGAAAAAAATATGGAAAAGATTAATGCATTACAGATCCATTTGCCTAAATGCTCTGTAGAAGATGCAAATCATTTGGAAAGTCTGAAGTTCAGTTACAAAGGGAACACTGTTTATGTAGGATTAGAGTTACCGGTATATGGCAAATCCGCAGTGAATCTGTGCTGTAAAGAGGTTTTGGATCATTGTATTTCAGATAACAAAGGTTAATTTGTACATTATTTAACACTTTTAAAAAAGTATAGTCTTTGGGTTGGATCCAGATGTATTCATTCTTAGAGTAAACCCAATGAAATCAAAAGGACTTAAGGTGACATGACTAACTCATCTCATTGATTTCAAACTGTCTAATCTAAGCATGAGTCTGGATCCAACCAACTAAATATCCTTTTTGCCACAAACTGCATGGCAAATATAGCACAAAGTATGCGCGTACATGTTTTGCCGGACTGAGTATGAATGAAAATAGAACAGACGCAAGGGGAAATGAATTTGAAATCACAGACATGGTTATTTCAAAGCACATTTGTAATGCCTGTGATGCGAAGCCCTGGTCATGCATGGTTCCATGTCACACAGTGAGCCAATGCGTGTATAGCGGACTCCCTTCTAAAGACATGCCCCCTAATGGTTGGGGGAGAGGCCAGCAGGCATCAGGGATGGGGACTCGGACTCGAGGACTCGACTCGTGAGTCGGACTGAGTCCCTCCTCTGACTCGACTCGGACTCGAGTCCCAATATTTTTAATGGGACTCGAGACTCGACTCGGGACTCGAGACCAAGGACTCTTCAACATCCCTGGGCTGTGCCAGGAGTGGAGAGGAGCGTGATTGCCGGCGAAGAGCGCATGGAAGCGAGGTGTGCCGCTGCTCGGCCACTATGGACGGCTACCAGGAGTGCAGCCCCAACAGTGTGTCAAGGTTTATTTTGATTGATGTGTTGCGTACTTGGGAGAGGCAGAAGGAGGACCTGAGATTACTCTGTGTGGCTGCTCTGAGTGTGTTTCTGGTTCCAGCAAGTTCATCACCAGTGGAGCGGGTGTTCAGTGAGGGTGGAATTGTGATGAGATCTCACCATTCCAGAATGGGGGCCAAACATTTAGAAAAAATCATGTTCCTCAAATGCAACATGGATAAGTTTTAGGAAGTACAGCAAGTTTATTTTTTAAAATCATTTTTCTAAAATGCAACCTTTCAGACATTTTGGGTTTGGCTGCCTCTGCCTGCCTGTCTGGGGTTCCCTGCCTCCTCTGCCTGCCTGGTCTCTTCTTGACCAGTTCAACAGTTGAATTGTCCAAGACAAAGGCCTCTGCCTGCCTGCTTTGGGGTTCCCTGCCTCCTCTGCCTGCCTGGTTATTTTGGGTTTTTCTGCCTGGTCTGTTCTTGCCAAAATCAGTTGCAGAGTTTTGAAATAAGAAGGCACACTTGTGCCTAGAATTAATTGAAGCCACTCATCTGAAGTAGCCTTATTTTGTTGGGAAAACCCCCCATTGATTTTAATAGGGACCCGTGGAGTCAGCTTTGGGAGTGACTTGTGACTTGTGACTCGTGAGTCACCATTTTGGACCAAGGACTCGGACTCGGACTCGAGACTCGGGTCCAAAGACTCGTGACTCGACTCGTGACTCGAGACCAAGGACTCTTCAACATCCCTGGCAGGCATGCCTCATGAAATGTTAATCTCATGGGTGGGGGGCGGGGGGATGCCTGAATAGGTTTTGACAGAAAATGAATTACAAATGTTTCACCTCAAATTCTACACGAAAATCTGAGGCAAACGCTTAGTTTTGGATGCCACTGGCTAGTTTCACAAACAAACTTGAAAGCTCCATGTCAATATTTTGTGCACAATACCAGACTGGTTTTGTGGCCTAATTTATCTATATGTTTGTATGCTACTTGTTTAAATTCAATTTCTTCAGTTTCTGGGATCTATGACAGTTTTAAAATGTGTGCAATCTCCAAGCAGTACATTTCTTCAGTTGTTGGATATGATTTAGGTTAAACTTCGTTTTAAGAACATTGCATTCATCCAACACCCACAACTGTTTATTAAATAATATACAATTATTTAATAAACCCACGAGAGCCCAGTGCGCTCTCCGCAGCTCCGCCGCCCCCTCCTAAAAACTTTCCCAAACTTAACTTTCCTTCTGGAGTTGGGCAGGAGTCCCGGCTGCTTTGCTCCAGAGCCCCCCCCCCTGGAGGGAGGGAGGGCTCAAGTGGGAAGAGGGGACGCTAAATCTGATTTTGCCTAGGGCGCCAATCTGCCTTGCACTGGTCCTGCATCAGTGAAACCAGGGGGAAGAGAAGGACTCTGAGACTTGGTTCACACGTAATGACAACCCATCAGTTTAAAAAATGATGGGTTGTCATGTACGAGTGGGTGCGCTGCCGGAGCATTCCCGCCTCTTCTGCTTTACAGCACAACCCACAATTGGCTTCTTCATAAAGAGTGACATATGAACCTGGACTGCTGGGTTGTTTATGGGCTAAACAACCCAGCAGGTAACCTAGCAACAAACCATAAGTTAACTGCTGGTTTTTAGTCCCTAAACAACCCAGTGGTTCGGGTTCACATGTCACACTGCACAACCTACAAAGGAGCAGATTGTGGGTTATGCATTAAAGCGGAAGAGGTGCATGCACTGCAGGCAGTGCGCCCACTCGTGCATGACAACCCATTGCTTTTTAAGCCAATGGATGAGCAAACAGCCTCTGAGTAAACACTTGTCTCCACCAACTGCTTGCACTGCCTACACAAGCTCTTCCCTTCAGGTTGGATCAAGATTTAATCATATTATCAGTTTTCCCTTTTAGTTTTATAATGTAAATGCTGGTGAATGTAGCGGATTCACAATTCCTGTAAGAAAGTATAGAGTAGACCCACTGAAATCAATGGGACATTATGACTAATTTAAGACCCATTGATTTCAATGGGTCTACTCTAAGTATGATTAAATCTGGATCCAGCCCTTTTTGTATTCTTGTAGTGCAGGTGTGGGCAACTTGTGGCTATGATGACTAGGGCTAATGGGAGTTGTAGGCCAAAACATATGGAGGTCCACAAGTTGCCCACCCATGATAATGTTAAATAAAACCACAGTTAATACATTCATAAACGGACATGAGTAGATCAAGCCACAAAGTGCTGAACCAGTGAAAAGTCTTTTGAAATAAAAGCGTAAGTGCATCTTCCCAAATATATTAAAAAATACATACCTTGCTTATTATAACAGTGATTATATATGCATTAAAATCACCATCACTTATCTTAGGAGGAAAAGTATTCTGTGATTGGGAAAACAACCTTCTGATGTTGAATATATCCTTTGTGCCGACAGCCTACTAGACATTCTATAGGATGTGGTACATTTATAAATGTCATTGAAACAGAGTTAAAATGTTCTATTGCCCAGTGAATGTAGCCCAATTAGAAATAGGTTTCTGCTCACAGTCACAGATCATCCCTGCTGGAAGGGCAGAAGGCAGGGAGCTCCACATCTTTCATCAGATCCCAAACTGTATGCACCCTGCCAAACAAATAATTGGAACTGGCAACTCTGACACTGCCGATAACCTTCTGGTCACTGGCTTGCTTCTTCTTCTTCTTCCCCAATCCCAATAGATGAGGAGTCCTGTCAGCAGTGATGATACATTTTGATGAAGGTGCTGCAGTCGTCTGCTGTGCTCAAAAAGCTCCTGATAGGGACACTTTTACATCAATTGTTAAAACATTAAGCAATAAAGAGCATTTGTGTTTTCAGTTTAGAAAGAAATATGAACCATGGGCTAGGTAAAATTACTTAAAACATTTGATTTGACCTTAAGCCTGACCTTAAAACATCAGTGCCCCTATAACTGTCTGTAATATCACCGCAGTAGCAACGTAACAATATTTTGTGATTACGTATTAATGTTGCCACTGATAACCTTCTTTCTATGGCAGGGGTGGGGAATACGCAGCCCACAGGCCACATGTGGCCCCCTCTGTGGGGGGCCCCAGTGCCCCCTGAAATCAAGGGAAACATGGTTTTGAAAAATAATGCAGTCCATAGCAGCTATGGAGCGCCAGAAGTGTAAACATTAGTTGGTTGCTAATTTGGCCCTTTTAATGCTCCGTAGCCACTATCAGCACTATTTTTAAAATTTATTTTTGTGCCCATGGGGGGGGGGTTACATGGGGTGCTGGTGGTCTGGGGGCTGAAAAATGGCCCTGGATCTCCTGCAGTTGCCCACTCTGTTCTATGGGCTTAAGTTCAAGTTGAAAACAATTGTAACCTTATTTACGAAATTCCGAAGGTTTTCCCTCAGAAAACATTCCAGTGCTTTCTCTTAATTATGCATCCAGAAATCCTATAGATGTCCTTTTAACACTTTACCAAGCGTGTGGATATGTTCACTTTGTCAGCCACACAAACCTTAAGTAGATGGAGGAAAATCCATGTATTTCTGAGGTTTCTTTGTTTACAAACATCATTAGAAATTGACTGGATTCAGATAACACATTCTGGGTTCAGACAACACACCCACATTTAGGGTTTGAGTATGGGTTGAGTGTGGATTGTCATTGAACTATGGGCTGTTGTTGAAACGTGGGTTATTGTGTTGTCTGAATCCAGCTGAGATAACAAACCGTGGTGAACAACCCACAGTTCACAACCCAACAACAAAACATGGATTCTCTTCATGGATTGTTTGTGGTTAACTAGCCATGGCTTGTTAGCATAGCTGGGTTCAGACAACACAACAACAACCCACTTTTCAACTACAACCCTTGCTGAATAAGAACAGCATGAGACTCAACCCATACAACAACCCACTTTTCAACTACAACCCTTGCTGAATAAGAACAGCATGAGACTCAACCCATACTCAACCCTTGACTGTGGGTTATCCTGTTGTCTGAACCCAGTCACTATCTTTTTGCTCAACACTAGCTTCTTGTCCCCACAAAGAGGAAACTCATCTGAGCCAATCATTATTCTACATCATTATTCTACATCAACCATCCCCAACCTGCTGCCTTCCAGATGTGCTGGACTACAACTCCCAGTATGCCCTAGCCTGTGGGCTGGGGGATGCTGGGATTGTAGTCCAACACATCAGGAGGGCACCAGGTGGGGAAAGGCTGCTCTATGTATTGGCCAGTGACTGATGCATTGCAAAAAATGGAGGCAGGGAAGGAAGAGATTAAAAATAGAAATGGTAAACAATAAATTACTCTTCAGTGCACATAGCCAGCTATATACGTAGCAGGATTTCCAACAAAATATAAATATGGTACCATGCCCATTGTTCAGGATGGAACAATTTGTGCAGCCATGTTGTGCCAGATATGCATACGGATCTTTAAAAAGCACCCATGTGAGTTAACTCTCAGTTTTTCTCTAAGTACACACTGCAAAAATTGCTACTTGTAGGTTTCTCACATAGGTCAGTAAGTCTTTGATTAAAATATGACAAGAAAATCACCACAGTGCTGATTGCTTTAACAATGTAATCAAACATCTGTCCAGGTTGCCAGCTATTGATTCCTGTTGAAAGTCACATCTAAATAAAATAAAAGGACAGTTTGAAAGGTGATGATTGCCTTTTCAAGCTGGTCGACAACACAGAAAATGGCCAACACCAGTGACATCATTATATTATTTTAACCAGATACCTTTGTGTGAAAAGTAAGGAGAGCGGGTTAATGTTTCTAGGATTTGGAGGTAATGAATGATCCAGATTAAGAAGAGATAGTGTAAATGGAATATGTTGTACTCAGGAAAGGGCAGATGATAAACAGTGATGCCTTACTCAGTAGGTTTTTTTTCTTGGAATAATGATTTTGACAGCTTTGTATATATATAAAGTGCAAAAAATGGGATAAAAGTTTAGTTCCAAAACCATTTTTCTAAATTACCTACAGACTTGTATTCCTGATGTCTTTTGACATGGTCACAGGCAAAGCATGCATGTGATTCCCAGAATTGAGGAAGGCGCACTGAAAAATCTTTCCTCCAGTTGAAGTAGCTAATGTACAGTTGATCATTTTTGTCAAGCATCAGAAGATATTCTGAAAGGTCCCTCGGGGAGAGGAAATCCTCCACGTGTATGAAAGAATTAGCTGGGATGTAATTCTCATAGTTTTCCCTAGGAGGGCCTAGCACAACTGGCACAGACCCAGCCAGAAAAGCATTGTAAAGCTTCTCTGTGATATAGTCTTTGTGGATAGAATTCTCAAAGGAAAGGTAAAACTTACAAGTGGAAATAGTTGGGATCAAATTTTTATCACTCACGTAATCTCCAAATGCTTGCCCATAGGTATGGATTTCAATGTATTTACTTAGTTCATTATAATACTTGACCCTAGCATGCTCAGGGTTCCAGTTACTAACCACCCAACATACCAGCCTTTCTTTATTCGGCATTTCAAACAGAAAGGCATTTGTGCTAACCATCATGAAGCCATAAGGCACTTGAATATCTGAATCACGACGATAAGTGAGGGTCAGGTTAAACAGATGTTCAATTCCACTCTTTTGTGGAGTGTGTGTTGGCGATTCCAAGTTCATCCAGATCCATTTCTGAAATGGTGGCCTTGGCTGCTGAGGTAAATTAGTCAGATCCCAACTGATGTCTCTGTGGTGAATAAGAACAGCATGAGACCGGTTATATAGTGTGCGGTCAGTAGTCAGATGGCACCCATGGATGTTAAATGTTGGGCAGAATTTCAGGTCAAATGTCTGACCAAATGGCCACACCCATATCAGAATAGTCGTCTCATTGATATAATCACTTTTGCTGGAGAAGAAGTTCTTCATTTTCAGAACTGAGCTGGCTGATTCGATGGGACCAGAGATCCAGCTGTTTGTGGGTTTGATATAAATAAGCAGACATGCCATGAAACAGCCCAGCACAATGAAGAGAACTAGAAATGGGCGGAAAATTCCTTTGGATGATGATATCATAATTTGATCTGTGAAGGAAAGAAGATGGAAAGGAAAGGTCATCATCTTTACATTAATATCATGTGCACACAATTGCACACATATATCAGTTTTTTGTTTTTTACAGCTACAAAGCTTCACAGATTTTTGCTGGCATTTTTAATACATTGCCATACAATATTGACAAACCCAAACACAATGTACAGTTGGAAAGAACCATGTTTCTTTTGCTGTCTGAATGGGAATTTAAATGAATTGAAAGTATGTGGAGAGTTGAGATGAATATATAATGACATCATTGTTTTGTGCTGTACTTATTTAATGTGTTTTTATGTTTGATTCAGTAATACTGAATTTGACTAAAACTTTAGGCTCATCTGTAGTTATCATAATGTACCAAAGACTTTCCTTTATTGCCTCCTTTTCTTCTGGTGCAGTTGCCCCTAGTTTATTCCGTATCCCTACGAAGATGTTCATTACAAAAAGGAGACTGGACAGAAAATGGATTTTCTTAACCTGCAAAAATGTGCCTGCTGAAGACCTCCTTGTTCCAGGAAGCCTTCTCTGCTCTTGAACCACCAATGTAATTGTAGTTTGTTTTCAATGTATTGTTTTTGCTTCTTTTATCTGTTTTTGTCTTTTTTATTGTTCACTGCTCTGGAATCTGCTTGATGTGGAGCGGTATGTACTGTAAATAATAATAATTTAAGTCCAGTGGTGTGTTAGGCACCGTACAGGACAAAAACAACAACAACAACAGTTGCGGCGTAAATTACGTAGGCAAGAACAGCTGACGTCTCTTCATTGCTCGGCTCGATTGGCTAACAAAACTTTTGACCCACCTTAGGGGCGGAGTCGGTTCTCTAGTTTGAGGCTGAGGAAGCGCGAAACACCTCAGTGCAGAATCAACTGTTTAACATTCCTGACCTCCCATTGAGGGGATAGAGGGTCTTGACTCACTTTCTTTACTTTTGTGTAACACTTTTCTGCAACCACCTGAGTTGCTCTGCTTTTTTCATAGATTCATAGATTATAGAGTTGGAAGGGGCCTACAAGGCCATCGAGTCCAACCCCCTGCTCAATGCAGGAAACTAGAGGAGGGGTCTCCCATCCAAGTAATAACCAGGCCTGACCCTGCTTAGCTTTCCACGCTCAGACAAGCTGAGCCAGCATGAGCCACAGGCCTGTATATTTTGCTTAATAAATCTTTACAAAGAAACCCGTGGGCTGTGTTTGACATTTTGGTTGGAGAGAGGGGAGTGGGAGAGACACACACACACACAACACAACTGCTGTACTGCTCTTGAAGCTGTTCTATAAACTGTTTTCTTATTTCTTGTCAGAATCTGCAGCCTGGCACAATGCATAACACATTTCATATAGGTAAGAAAGCAAGAGTTGAGGGCAGCGCCCAAATATCATTGTCAGCCCCAGGACAAACACGTACCTACCCCCGCACCATCCAGTACATACAATCTCAAAGCCTTTTTGGTTGTGAAAGAAAGAAAGTGGAAAAACTCTTGGCCACCTCAAATTAAGGTGAGAAGACCACCTCCCCAAAGGTCTTTAAATTTCATGCACACCCCCAAAGATTGATTGATTTGATGGTTTTTGGGGTGGCATTTTTTCACCGCCCCCACAAAAATGCTGAATAAAAAACTAGGCTGAATACTTTGGGCCAGCTTTACCTTCAGGGAGTAGAAGAGGGAGGCTAGTTTCAGTTGCTCCAAACTTCCCCTTTGACCAGATAAACTGATTATGTTACACAGTCTGCCTAATGCAATAGCAGGCTGGTGAATGACCAATCAGTTCAGGGTATGGTTAGTTACCTGATTTCTTGGAACTGTTAAAGAGGAATAATCTGTTGAATTGAAAGGCCAGTCCATGAGGAAACCGCAGCACAGACCATTCCCCAATTCCTTCGCACAGATAAAGAAGCCATTGTAGGGCACATTAAAAATATGTTATAGTCAAGGGGCAGCTGGCCGGGTATGTACATGTATTTAAATCTGCAGGTTTAAATAACTGAATATTGAATGTATATCACTGTGTGTGTGTGTGGAAGAGAAATGTTAATTGTGTGCTTGTTTGAGCAGTGGAAAGCTAAGCACGGTCAAGCCTGGTTATTACTTGGATGGGAGACCCCTCCTCCAGTTTCCTGCATTGAGCAGCGGGTTGGACTCGATAGCCTTGTAGGCTCCTTCCAATTCTATGATCTATGAAATCTATGAAATCTATACAGGGCCATGAGCCATCTATACACCCGCTCCCCCCATAAGAGCATTAACTCAAGGGTTTAAGATTACCTAGCTGCACCACTGCTTCAGTTGGGTGGAAGTTTGCGGTGCAAGAGTGGAGAGCAGCAGTAGTTTTAAGCACCCTTTCCTTCTTGCCTGTCTCATATCTCTGCTGAAAATCACCCCTCCTTAAAGCAGCTCTGAGTAGAAGAAGCAGCCATCAGCGTTTGAATACACATTTGTATGCAACATGTAGCTTGACCCTTTACTTTTGTGTGTATGTGCCTCCCCTTTTTTCCACGCTTAAAAAAAGAGAAAAGAATGACAAATACGATAAATTTCTAGATGCAAAATTTCAGTTATAAACCTTCCGTAGTCTCTCGTAACAGCATCAACATTTGTGTTTTCTATATGGCTTGAGTCATACTATATATACTGAACAATGGAATATTTATGTGACTGTGAAAAGATCATAATATTTGAATTTGAATCTTGCTTTGGCTTATTCTTTTTAACAAATCACTCCATAAACATCGGCCAAGTCTATTGATTGCTGGAGGAAAGGACCATTCAGAGACCAAGAAATCATAAACAAAAAAATGGGTTTCTTTACATTCAGAAGAAGAAAAGTCCCACAAAGAAACATCAATAACATCCATCCTAAGAATGAGTCACACAACTTAGATCATTCAATAGTGATTACATCTCAATAGAGCCACAGTGCTGCATACACAAATAACTAATAATAAGTGTGTGTGCGCATCATCTATCTATCTATCTATCTATCTATCTATGTTAACCCATAGGCCAGTGATGGCGAACCTATGGCACGGGTGCCACAGCTGGCACGCACAGACCTCTCTGTGGGCACTTGAGCCATTGGTCACCAAATCGTGAAAAGACCATCCCCTTCTGCAAAACATTAATGATCTTGTTCTTTCTCACAGTGTGGAACAGAATGATTTTATTCTAGAATTCCTGTTACAGAATTCTTTTCTACATTGTTATCACATTTAAAAGATTTTGAAGAATGATGCACAGACAGAGCATGGCTTGGATGTAAAGCCATAACAGTTGACCTGAGTGCTGCATGTGTTGCTCTCAAACTAACAGAGTATGAGCCAAGGTTTGACAAATTATCAGCATGCATGCAATAGCAAAAACCACATTAATTGTGCAAAAGCATGCCCAATGCAAACTTTTACCTAATGCAGTGTTTGCAGTCCAAGACATAAAGTGTTTAAAATGTGTTAAGCACGTTTAGTTTTCTTGTTTATCTTGCTCATCCTAGTACAGGTTGACTTTGACTTTTACTAATCCGACACCTGTAGAAGCAGGGAAAGGACCCGGAGTAAAGCTTGCCCCATACAATTTCAGTCTGGCATATAATCATATTACAAGTTGAGAATCCAAAAATCCAAAAATACATGTGCCCTAATTATCCAAAAATACATGTGTCTAATTATTTAAAAAGTTTGTATAAATTCCCTTCAGGCTATGTGTACAATGTAGTACTATAATAATTTTTTGAGTTGATTTTTTCCCCCCAACAAAAAACTGTTTGTATCATTGAAAGCTCTGTTATTGTGTTTTTCTTTAAAGACAAAAGATGTTAATTAGTTTGGACAACTGTATGAGTTGTTTTTCTAAAACTAAAACCTCGGTATTCAGGTTTAATTGCAGTGTTGGCACTTTGAAATAAATAAGTTGGTTTTGTGTTGCAGTTTGTGCACTCAGGCTCAAAAAGGTTCGCCATCACTGCCATAGGCACTCCATAGTATAATGCAGCAGATTTTACAGTAAGTGGCCTAAGAAAAAGAGAGAGGAAAAGAAAGGCAGAGAAAGCAATATGATGAATTTGCAACACTGTGCTGCTGACCTGACTTACCAGAATCAAAAGGCTGCAGCTAAGTTTTGGTTTTGCCTGGAAAAGTACCACTTATTTGTGAAATAGTAAAAAAAAACCCAAGGAGAAGACCTTGAATGCAGGTCCTTCTGGATGGAATTATAATTATATCCTAAGGGTGATATCTATATTCTTTTGATCTCTCTCCAAATGGACTGTCTTACCATGGAGAATAGTATCTGAGCTTGAACACAATGAGTCTATGGCCCCACCTTGCTCATTTACCTGCTGACTGCCCATATAAGGCTAGAATAGGAAGTATGGAATTATCTGTGCAATGTGGTGGCTACTTCTGTGGGGAATGTACTTGATTAAGAAACCACTTGTCTTCTATTCTTTTCTTCCTTCCAGCTCAACTCTGACCTACTACCTCCAATTAAGTACTCAAGTGGCTCCTCAAGCCCCTGAGGGCTAAAGATACAATGCATAAGAAATGAGAGCCATTTCTCATAAGACCCAGTCTTTCTTAAAATATAATAATGCTGAGTTTGAAAATGAAACCAAAACACCAATTACCCCAATACTATATTTCTAGCAAGTACCGATACATCATTATATAGAAAACACTTTCTGGTTTTAGTTAGTTTTTCAGTGACTTCCAATACATAATGATTAGTTTATCACCTGTGTTGTAAAATTTGCCCTTGGGTCAGTATTAACCAGATTCTGGTTTTAGTTCATTTTTTCAGATCATCCTCAAGTGAATAGAACATACAATGACTCGTTTCATGTTTTGAGAATTGTAAAATCAGACTTTGGGTCAATATTAACCTAAACTAAGACTTAGAAAAATACATCACACATTTGGAGATTGAGAGAGAGAAGGGTGGCTTTTATGGATTTTGTTCTTTTAAAATGCATTGTATTGTTTTAATGTGGTGTTATTTTTAATTGGGTTTATATTGTTAGCTGATCTTGGGGCTCTCTAAGTATAAAGGTGGATTATAAATAAAGTTACAAAAACAATGGATTGGATCCAGAGTTACACTAGATTAACTGTGGTGGTGGAAGTGAACTTCCCTGATCCCTCCTACCCATGGCGACCCCTCCAGGCCCCTGAAAATGCTACACAGAGAGCCAGGAGACCCTGCTGAATGGGGTAAACAGGTGTGTGTATGTGTGTGTGTGTGTGGGCAAAATATTGGGTGGAGGGACTCTCTGTGAGTGGAGCCCTTCCTTGGCCAAACCAATATTAACAAGTGATACAATAATAAGTCATACAATTGTAGTGTAAATCTGTGTTAACAATCTGAACCATATAAAAGAATCCTTGTGTCTTAAGAATTTCACAAGCTGACTTCCTCCTTTTCTGAAATTCTGAACAGTTACTTTTAATTTGTTTATGAATGCAGATCTTGTGAAAAGCAGCAATGAATGATTAATTGATTGTAAAAAGAAGGGGCATAATCCAGCCAGAGTTGCATGTGGTGGGGAAGGAAGCGCTGGAGATTTCCAATGATTTCCAATTTGCAGAAGACAAAAAAATAAATAAATAAGTTTGATGCAATAATGACAAAGTTTGAGGAGCACAGTATATCCAGGGCCGGTGCAAGGCAGTTTGGTGTCCTAGGCAAGATCAGATATTTAGCACCCCCCCCTTCCCACTTGAGCCCTCCCTCCCTCCAGCCCTATGCCCATTATGAAATAAAAGTCAATTGGCAAAACCTAAAAAATTTATTATCATAAACATTGACAAACATACATAAAATACATGTTGATGTAGTACCAATTTGCTATATAGAAAAATTCCTGGTGAAGTGTGACAGAAACTACATTTAATGTTTAAAACTTCATTTTCCTTGCATTTTTCTTGGCAAACCATTTCTTTAATGTCTAAAGAAGATGCTAACTGATATTCAATTGAAATGGTTGCCAAGCCAACCAGTCTTTCTTGGCACATTCTTGAACGCAGATAATTTTTTATTAATTTTAATTTGGAAAAACTTCTTTCTTCACTGGCCACTGAAACTGGTAATGTTAATAGTATTCTGAGTGCCACTGAAACATTGGGGAAACTTTCAACCAGTTTATGCTGCAATAGAAAATGCAGGACCTCCTGGGGATGCATAGTTATGGGAAGCGTCCTGGCAATGGCTTGCAGCTCACCACACAGTTCCTCTGCATCTATATCCTTGCTGGCTCCATGAGTAAGAGACTCCTCCAAAGACTTGCACTCACTAAGAATATCCTCTGTGGGTAGTTCGGAAATCTTGACGATGTCATACAGGAACCCAAATAATGAGCTGTGTTGTTCAATTCGATGGAACCTTTCAGTTATAGATTCTGTTGCCACATCTAAAATGGCATAATAAAAGTTAACCTTGTAGTTCTCTTTGGGATCCTGGACAGCCTCATCCTGGGCTTCATAATCAAACTGCCTTCTCTTTCTCCTTTGTCTCGATCGATTTGCTTCAAAAGTGGGCTCAATTTCCAACTCTTTAGCTATTTCCGTTGCATCCACCAATATTTTCTGGAAGCTTCTTCACTTCGGAGGTACTAATGTACTTTTTGGTGTTTTCTAGCTTTAATTCCCACTCTCAAGTCAGTTGTTTTCTCTTGTAGAAATTTGCTAGTGACATTCACTTCAAACAAAATGTTGTACCAAGGTAATAAGCGATACTATAAACGAAAATTTAGCTGTATTATTGGCCAGTGTTTGTGCCTCAGATCATGTCATAGCTCCAGCTGACCCCTTCTGACTTGTATCTTCATATATCTCAATCAGAGCATCATAGACTTTGTCCAGATTGTATCTCAGTGGTTTCAGAGCATCAATTCTACTTTCCCACCTTGTTTCACTGAGTGGTTTTACAGTCAGACCACCGAGATCAGTGATGTGACTTTTGAGGACTCCCCAACTGCCGAGTAGATCCTGAGAAAAAATTGGATATTTGCTGCACCAAACGAAAGAAATTCACTGCCTCCAGGCAACTCTTTGCTGAATCATTGACAACTAGATTCAGTGAGTGAGCACTGCAAGGTACAAAGAAGGCACGTGGATTTAGATTCAGTATCCTCTTCTGCACTCCATTTTCCTTGCCCTTCATGTTACTGCCATTGTCATAGCCTTGTCCTCTCATATTTTCAACTTTCAATCCCATATCTTTGAGCTGCTCAAACAGAACTTCAGCCAAGAATGCCCCTGTAGTCTCTTGTAACGGGATGAATCCAAGGAAATGCTCTCTGATTTGTGCTTCGGTTTCATTCAAGTGAACAAAACGAAGAATCATGGTCATCTGTTCAGTGTGGCTGACATCTGGGGTGCAGTCAAGGATAATCGAATAGTATTTTGCTGACTTGACTGCTTCTGTAATCTGTTGCTTGATTGTAGTAGCTAAAATTTGTATTAATTCATTCTGGATGTCTTTGCCAAGATAATGTAAATAAGTTTCTTTGTCAGTAACCCTCCGCAAGTGTTCCATCATCAGGGGATCAAAGAGGGCCAAATACTCAACAAATTTGAGAAAGTTCCTATTCCCAGATGTAAAGAGTTTTTCATTTGATCCACGGAATGCTAAATTTTGCATTCCAAGTACCCTTGTTAATGCAATGAGGCGCTCCAAGACCTGTTTCCAATATTCCTCTTGTTGTTTAATTTGCTGATTTGTCTTATCTATTGTCTTGCCTTCTGCTTCTGCTCGAATTCTCTCCAAGCTTGATAGCTTTCTAGGTGTGATGGACTTCTCCCATGTGAGGACAAAATTGCGGAAAGATTTTTCCAATCTTTACAGCCACTTTCTTGCATAGACGAGATGCCAGCCTTCTTGATAAATAGCTTACAGCAAAAGCAGAATACTACATCTCTAGATCTGGAATACATCAACCATGGGCGGCCCATCTCCTCCCCATTTGCAAGCCTTCTTTTGTAATGGAGCTGAGAAAATCTTCTATTGTGTGAATTCCTTGGGAAGTCATGGGCACAAACCTGCTGTGGCCCCCTTTGCACTAGAAGTGCAGTAATGTCAGTCCTTCTCTCACAGTATTGTGCCCCTGAAGGCTTTTTATTATCCATATCTCTGTAAAAGGTGAAATTCACAGTACAATATATCTGAGGTTTCAGATATAGAGTCAGTGTAAAAAAATGTGTATTTTTAAGTAAAGAGAGAAAGCATAATAAACTGAAAAAATATAATTTCACTACAGTTATTGTAATACATTTTATAACATTCTATTATTTGGACTAATCAATCAAGCCCATGAGAAATGCATTTAAGGTTCTGTTACAAATGCAAAACAGAAACACATTACAGATTTCTTTACTAAATTAAATTACAATAAAAATGTCATGTAATATATAACATAAATGTTTATTTTACTATAATTATAACATTATAATTATAATGTTATTATAAAATACACACGAATTCACGCTAAAATAACTTGATATTTCGGATCAATTTTAGATAACTTCCCATTGGTATATCATCACTATATTATTAAATGTTTTAGTATTGTTTATTCACTTTTCAATGCCAAAAAAATTGTGAAATTCCGTCTACTACAAGTCAAGATATGATTGGTAAAACAAACTTGGTAAAATACGCATTTTAGCGCTGTATTTTCCCCCCAAGGCGTTTCTAGCGCCCCCTTTAGCCCTGAGCCCTAGGCAGCTGCCTAATTGGCCTAATGGTAGCACCGGCCCTGAGTATATCCCAAAACAGTGAAATCTTTGAAAACCATAGATTCTATGCATGCATGCAGAAAATGGCTGAAAGTGTAGAGCCATGGAGTTAAAAACCCTTAGCAAGACCTTAGCAAGATCTGTGTCTTTGGAAACTTAACAGACTCTCTGATAAGAGATAGGATGATTTGTGGCATTCCCTTATTGCCTTCACCCTAAGGCAAAGCAATAGTGGACAGGCTATTGCATGAAGAAGACCTCACCATGAGGGGGGGGGGGAACTCCATCAAAAAGCCCATGCACTTAGCAAGCAGGAATATGGACTGAATGGGCTAACCCAGAGACAGCAGCAGCCATCTATGAAAGCACCTGGGAAAGGAGAAAGAAGGGGCTTGAAATAAGCTTGCAGAAGCGGTGGCACATGGCATGGTTCAGGACAGTGAGCTGCATTTAGGAAATTCTGCTGGAACAGTGGTAAGCATAACCAGGGACGTTGCTAGGCCTGAGCCCATGGGTTCCTGGACTTGAATCTGTATCCCAGGGTCCTGGATTTATTCCACAGAGCCCTCCTGAGTGTCTATTCATGCCAATGGAAAGTGTTTTTCTCAGCTTAATTGCCATGCAGGGGGAAATTTTCCAAGGGGGATTGCAGCCGGGGAGGGAAAGATTAACATGCTGCAACATCCCCCCCACCCATCTTCATCTGCATGTCAATTAAGCTTAGAATAAACCTTTCCCCATTGGTTTGGAATAATCCAGTCATGGTGCAAATTTAATTGAAGAATTTGTTTTATTTGAGATGTCATCAATGAAAAAATAACTGGCTGACTATGCCTCCTGTGAAATTTAAATAAACCCCAATAATTATTTCTAAATTTACATATATAGATATAAATTATCATATGCAGATTAGCATATGCAACTATGCAGATTTGTGTCATGTCGGTCTGGGACCCAGATCTTTTAAGTGCCTAGGAAGGCCCCCGGGCACAACCATTTTGCAAAACGCTTCATATCACAAGCGCTGCTGAGCAGATGCAAGAGTTTTTATGTGAATGTCATGGAATCATGCAGCTATAATGTGAAGGACTGGAGTCTGCTAGTGGAAGTACAGGGAACAATGGTGTCCTTTAAACTGGACACAGCTGCTCAGGTGACTGTGTAGTCTGAACAAGATGATTAAAGACTCCAACTTCATTCAAAACTACACCCAACCAGCGTAAAGTAACTGGGGTCAATATAGCAGTAAAAGGATGGTGTACTGCCAGCATACAGTATGATAAACTGGCATTATTATTGTACCTAAAAAGTTGGTTATAATCTTGGGTTTGGCAACATGTGAGAAACTTAATTTGGTCCATAAGTGTTTTCCATGCAAGATCATGGGGATCAGGAATATGAGACATTGATTTCATTGTATTAAGATGTATTTGAAGGTCTTGGCTACCTACCTGGTAAAATGTACCATCCAAATAAATAAAGCAATTACCCCAGTGATGTATCTGTGCAGAAAGGTCAGGGAGGAGCTTCCAAGGAGGGAAGCATTACAGGTCATACAGATTTAGGAACTCACAGAATGTGCATGCTCCCTAGCTACTGTAGTTAAATTGAATGGAAAGTTATGAATCTGTCTAGATCTCTGAAGCCTCAGCAAGGCTATCAAGAGGGAGCATCTCGAAGTCCCCGCTCAGGAAATCATGGCAAAATTGGAAAATGTCCATTTTCTCAGTAAACTAGATGCTTCATGAGGCCATTACAGCTCACAGAGAACAGCTCCAAGCTTTGTACATTTAATACCCCCTTTGGAAGGTACTGCTTTCTGTGGATCCCATTCAGCAGCACCGCCTCAGCATCTGAAGTGTACCACAAAACTATATATGAAATATGAGCATGTTAAAGAGCCTTTGTATGCCCAGGTGAATCATTACTGCCTGAATGTGACATCTTTTTCCAGGTGGCTGCTTCCAGGTCCTACCCACCTTAAAAACTCCACCAGCGGCTATCAAAGAGGCTCCTAAAGAGCCTACTTGAACTCCTGATAATAATGCCGGAGACATCTGCTTCACACATTATGGCACTCACCTTCGCTCTCTCTCCAAGTCTCAGTCCTATTTGTCCCCCCCCCCCATCCTTCCCCTCTTGTTTCCTCTGGAATTGCCTTTCCCTCATCCAGAAAGCAGTCCATGATCTTTTCCTTTCTAGATCCCTCAAGCTACTCACCAAAAACTGGCTTCACCCCTTTAATACAGGTACTGAAACTACTCTATTGCTTGGTGTGTGTGCACGCGAGAGAGTGTGTGCGTGCACGTGCGTACATCTCATTCTCCCACTTAACTTTCTCTGAAGGTTGCAGACTTAGTGGTGTCAGCCTTCTTGCTTACAAATTCTGCCAGTTCAAGCCTCTGCCCATGCCTTCAGCCCACTGCTTCTCTTCCTTTGAGGTTTACTGTGTTGGGACTCCCTGCTACAAAAAATAATTGTTGGATGATCCCTTTGATGGATGAAATCATTGTTCGGGACTCTACCAGAGCTGAACATGATCTAAGGCAACCTCCCACAACCTGGTGGCCTCCAGATGTTTTGGATTACCACTCCCATCACCCCGGATCATCGGCCATGCTGGCTGGGGCTGATGAGAGCTGTAATCCAAAACATCTGGATGGCACCAGGTTGGGATGAGTTGATCTAAGGCAGGGCTCTCCAACCTTGGGTCCCCAGATGTTGCTGGCCTATAGCTACCAGCATACCCAGCCAGCATGGCTAATGGCAAGGGATTCTGGGAGGTAGTCCAGCAACATCTGGGGACCCAAGGTTGGAGAGCCCTGATCTAAGGCTTTGGAAGGTCTTAGAAGCAGCAAGAGCTGCAAATTTAAGATTTAGGGAAAATGTGTACTGAGGGTGACTGAATTGCCATTTCTGGAGACATGATATCCACTGAGCGGGTGAAACCTGACAAAGTCAAGTTTATTGAAATGATGTCACAACCTCAGTCCAAGAAAGATGTGTAGCTGTTTCTGGGGATGATTAATTACTTAGGGAAATGTATACCAAATTTATCACCCAGCCAGCAACCCTCTGGGGACTTCTTGAAAACAAACATGAATGGTGCTGGGACACACAATGGGGGAAGCATGGAATGTCTTGAAACAGGACTGATGACAGGCCCTGGTACTGAAGTTCTACGACCTTGATAGGCCACTTTAAGGAGCATAGTCAGTTCCTCTAGGGTTCCTCTAGAACTGACTGCAGAACAGGCCTCGCTAGGCTTTTGTAAGGTTTCAGCCCTTCACTGAGACAGCATCCCTCCATTGGCTGAAACAGGGGGAGAGCTACAGCCATCATAGCCATGAATCTTCTCCTGCGATGTGCAGCTAAGGAGTGCTGATAACTGTGTGAACTTGTAGCACAGGGGTGGGCAGAAGGTAGATCTCCAGAATCCAGATGTTTTGTACTTCAGCTCCCAGAAGCCCCTGCCAGCATGTCCAATGGTAAAGAATGCTGGAATTTGAAGTTCAAAACATCTGGAGATCTACTTTCTGCCCACCCCTGTTGCAGAGTGCACACACAGTGTACCAGGGGTGATAGTGGGGCCCAAAAGGTTGGCTAGTATTCTGTGTGAAGTGAGTGTACATCCTAGAACAGATGATGGTAGTTGTAGTCCAACAGATTTGGAGGTCACCAGGTTGGAGAAGGCTGTCCTAGAACACAGGTCCAGATGCCTATGCAGTGCATAGGGGTACTATAGCAGAGCCTTGGACATACTTTGGCAGATGATGTAATGTGGAAAGTATATCCAAAAGGTAGAAAGGTTTTTTCTTTCTTTCTTCAAAGCCCTGTCCTAAATGTTTTAAAAGGACATAAAAGATGGCTCAGCAGAGTTTCTTGTATTTCCAGTGTTTCAAAGATTATAGTACCTGACTGGAATTCTATATTATTACAGATAACACAGAGAATGAAATGTTTTATCATCCAGATGCATTTTTGGATGGGTAACCCTTACCTGATAAAGTTAAATGAAATGAAATAAATTCCAACCATTCCGAGAATAGCCTAGCAAACTGAAATGAAAGTGCTTCAGCAGAAAAGTTCTAATACAATTTCCAAACCAGACTAAATATGATCAATCTTCCATGAGGCCACTGGAAAGGTATTTAAAATGGTGGTTCTGTGCAAGCCAGGAACATAATTTGGCAACAGCCGGTGTTGTAATACTTTCATCAGTACAGTTCCTCCCACCCACCACCTTTTGTTCCAATGGGGATTTATATTGCCACTTGCTTAGCTAAAATTAGAGGACATTCCTTGGAAGAGATATTGCCAAGGCAAATCTGGCATAAACAGTATTTGCAATGTCAGATCTTACAAATCCTAAAAACAACCAAAATATTTCCATGACAAGTTATTTAAAGCCAAATGTTATAAAAAATCTTACCTGTGCAGAGCAATCCCATTCATGTTTGGTCAGAGGTAAGACCCACTAGTTGTGTTGGATGTAATGATGAGCTATGGTTTATCATTATGGATATTGGAAGCGTTCATTTTCATTTTCAATTAACCCAGTTGAACATTATGGCAAAATCTGGACAAACTGCGGTTAGTCTTAACTATGGTTTACTGAAACACGTTGGCTTTCTAAACCATTTGAAGTTGTCTTGTTTTAAGTAAACCATAGTTAAGGCTAACTGCAGGTTGTCTGGGTTCAGACAGAATGCTAAACTGCAGTTAGTAAAAAACAGAGTGGAAAACCTTTGATCCCTTATAGCTACGTTGGAGGAGGAGAGGAGAAGAGAGTAGTCACGAGATTGAGGCTTGCCTAGGCTCCTTACTGATGAATGCAAGCACTGTGTTCCATGGGGCTTCCTCCCTAATAAGTGTGTTTAGGATTGCAGCCTAAAAGTCTGAGTTACAAATGCTTCACATAACATTCCTACACAAAAGGTACTTACTGTAGGAATTCATGTGATAAAATAATTATGAGTCTGAGGCAGCCAGACTCATTACTGGGACCAGAAGGTCCAAACATATAACACCAGTTCTGACCCACTTGTACTGGCTGCCTGTATGCCCAAGCCCGATTAAAGGTGCTTTTCTTAACCTTTAAAGCCCTAGACGGCTTGAGACCACAGTACTTGATGGAACATCTCTCTGGACACTACACTCAACAAGTGTCTTCCTCTGTGAAAACTGAGGTGGTAAAATCAAGTGGGAGAGGCTTATCACCTAAACAGTGAATATTTGAAATGTTTCAAAATGTCTGAAAATAGTATAACAGAATCAAGAGATAAACACAGGAATTTTTGATATTTGAATTAGGAATGTAAGAGGCTACCTTATACTGAGGAAGACAATTTGTCCCTCTTGCCCAGTATTGTCAACACTGAATGGCAGTGGCACTCCAGGGTTTCAGGCAGAAGAAGTTTCTTCCAGCCCTACCTGGAGATGCCGGGGATTGAACTTGGAACCTGCTGCATGCAAAACAGGGAGCTACGGCCCTTGTACATTGTGCTGCATGAAAACACCATGGGTGAAGTTCTGGTGCCACCGAAGCTAATGTGCATTTTGCTGAGATCAACCATACTTTACTAGTTCAGTTAGTGGAACTGATACATGACCCAGGAGTTTTCAGCTCCCCTGTAACAGACAGACAATAATAGCATGAGCATGGGTGAATAGCAAATGAAGTTCACCCAGCTGATAGGCAAGTATCTAAATTGTCATGCTGTAAATCATCCCATGCTGTATTTGATACAGGGCATCAGTACTGTATTTGTGTGTAGTATTTGAGAATAGGTTTCAAGTATCAGCTTTACAGCTGCAGTTAACTTCATAAAATTGTATTGAGGCTCTTATGTGCTCACATCTTAAATACATTTGTGCTGGCAGAGACACACTGAAACCAAAATAACGGGATCAGTGATGGTTCATTTAGGCATGTCTGTCAAGGATGAGGGTGTTTTTTTTCAGAATGTACCATAAACTGAAGGATATCTAACCCGTGATTTTTGAACCTGTGATCAAGTATGGACCAGTGGATGGAGTTCAGAATCAGTCATAGCCTGCCCCACTCTAGAATGTCCCTGCTTCAGGGCCTTCTGGTGGACACACCTGGGAGTTGGGTGTGCAGCCTGTTCTAGATAGGGTTATACTCCTGTTGTGGAACAGGTACATTGGTTGGGGGCACTCCTTGATCCAGCTTTATCACTGGAGGCCCAGGTGGCCTCAGAAGCTTGGAGTGCCTTTTACCAGCTTTGGCTGGTCCACCAGCTACAACTGTTCCTGAATAGGGATAGTCTGGCCACAGTGGTCCCTGTTACTGGTAACCTCTGGATTGGACTGTAATGCATTGTATGTGGGGCTGTCCTCAAATACAACCTGGAACCTTCAACTACGGTAATGCAGAATGTGGCTACTAGAATATTAATAGGTGTGGCCATATGGGATCATAGTACACCAATCCTAAGGGAGGTGCACTGGTCCCCTATTTGCTTTTGGGACTAATTCAAGATGCTGGTGCTTACCTTTAAAGTCCTATATGCCTTGGGACTCAAATACCTGAACAAACACCTCTCCCTAGTCCAGCCTGCCTGTGTCTTAAGATCCGCAGGGGAGGATCTTCTCAAGGTGCCTTCTACTCTTTGTGTGATAATTAGTAAAAGAGCCTTCTCCGTTGAGGCAACCCATCTGTAGAACACCCTCCAGATGGAGGGCATTGACCTTTCATCCACATGTTGTCTCCCTCTGCCCATTGGAGGCTACTGGAGAGACTTCTTTGTCATGCAATGGAAATTGTGGAACTCCCTCCCTAATCATGTTTACCTAGCATCCTCTTTGTTATCTTTTAGGCACTAGGCAATGTATCTTGAATGGCTTTTAGTGATATTTAAGTGGCTTCTGCTGCTTTTACTTAGGTTCTTGCTTTGCTTGCCACTGGATTTCATCGATCACTGTTTCTATTTTTACTGTATAGCATATTTTATGGTATTGTAATGTCCTTATTGTAAGCCATATTGAAGCAATTTTGTAAATGTCAAGGTATAAAATAAAAAAAAAACACAACAACATGGAACTCAAACAGTACATACATAGCAGGACCAGGATTTGGGGTGGGGAGAAATAGTGAGGTTGATAAGCAGTATAGTATCCACCTCAAATGAAAACATTCCCTGTTATTTGCATTCCTCCCATTAATTCACATTTCTAAATGAATATTGTGTATGTATATAACAAAAAAGGGGATTATAATTAATGGACAGCAAATCTTTGTGTGAGCATGCAGTTTTAGGACCAGACATTTTCAGTGTTTACTTCCTCTTTCTCTAAGCCCTGTCCATAAAAGACCAACATTTCTAAATTGGTCCTATTCTGTGTTGGCATTACATGTGCTGCATTGTTAGTTAGTTAGTTAGTTAGGCAGTCTATTACCACTGAACATTGTTTTCCTCTATAGTAATTCCTGAAATCTCCCAGTGTAAATCTCAAGAAACCTATTTTCTGTGAATTCATCATATTGTTTAATGTGCTTTTTAAAGAATGACAATATGGAGGTGTGAAGCATCTTTGATGAATTTCAATAAAGGATATTTCCATTTTCCCTCTTGAATCCCTTCTGTACTGGAGCTAAAAAAAGAAAAGTACTAAGAAGAAAATATGATGATGCTCAACCAGAAGATTAAATATTAAAGGTCAGCAAGTTCTGGCTTTATACTTCTTGCAGAAAAAAAATCATACATAAAATTAATTTTTAAAAGCTGCTTATAGAACTGTTGTGCAGTGTATTACCAAGCTACTGAATTTTAGACAGGGATTTGAATTTTAATATAAATCCATGGGGAGGCAATCAACATCTAAAAATCTTCTCATCATCATAATTCACACATTTATGTTTTAGGGTGGATTCAGATGAATATTGTTTCCACCATGAAGTGGGCTTTTCCAATTACCTTCTGATGAGATCCACATGGAACTGCTTCACACAAAGGATAATGTGTGTTTTGCAGCTATGAGATGCTTTTATTTGGCAAAGCTGATCAAAGATTCAAACTTGTGCGGGATTTCCCCCATGGTCCAGTTTCATGTAGCCAAAATGGGAGACAGCTGGAAAATCTCTTCCCCTCACAGTGCAAGGCAAACCATCATGTAAATAGTGTCTTGCTCCTCAGAAACATTGCTGGCCCTGTGTGAGTGGGGGCAAGGGTACCTCAAGGCCACCCATTTCCATGGTTTCCATTACAAATGAAAGCAAAATTACTTGTTTGAAACAAACACTATACTTCTCTATTGGCAAGGCAAAGATGGTCACCTAGGTGCACGGGAGGAAAGGTTGCTGTTGGAGAAAGGATTTCTGCCCTTAGGTAAGTAAGTACAGTATATCCAGAACCAGAGCCAACGCTAGTGACAGGTAGGGATATTTTGGCAGTATGAGAGCCCAAAACCCTTCTCTGCTGCTCTTCTCTTGCTTGTCTATTGATTATTTATTAGTTACATTTATATCCACCCCTTCCTCCAAGGAGCCCAAGGTGGCATACCTGATCATATTTTCTCACAACCACCCTGTGAGGTAAGCTGAGTGACTAGCCCGATGCCATCCAGTGAGCTTCATGGCTGAGTAAGGACTTGAACCCAGGTCTCCCCAGTCCAATAGTGGTTTCGGTCCTACCTGCAGGGCCAATTTCAGAGAGTAAGATTGGGTGATTATTCCTTGGACCCTTGGCAATTGCGCTATGGGGTTCCACAGTCCTGGATCAGTGTCTGAACTGAGTGATGGGCTGGATGAGGGCAAATAAACTGAGGCTGAATCCTGGCAAGACAGAAGCTCTGTGGGTGAATGGTTCCTGAGTCCAGGAACCTCAAGACTGGATTACTGTAATGTGCTCTGTGTAGGGCTGCCCTTAAAGCTGCTCTGGAAGCTGGAAGCGCCTGCAGAAGATATCCTTGTTCCGGGAAGCCTTCTCTGCTCTTCAACCACCAATGTAATTTTAGTTTGTTTTCAATGCATTGTTTTTGTTTCTTTTATCTGTTTTTGTCTTTTTATTGTTCACCGCTCCGGAATCTGCTTGATGTGGAGCGGTATACAAATACTGTAAAAAATAATGATGATGATGATGGCTCTCCAAGCAACACTGGCTCACACTTGACTATTTTCCAAGCCTAACACAATTCAGTCCCTCCCAGCTGGTTCTTCAGCCAAAAGGGGAAGAGTAAGTAATAGCTGCCTCTGCCCCCAAAGTACCTGCTGTCCCCCTTGAATTATAGTGCTTCAGCTTAAGATGGGTTCTATTCCTGGCCTCATCTCTGGTGAGTATGGCCTCTAAGCTTTCTCCCTGTCTCAGCTTCTTTTGGTTCTTCTTTCCTTTCTGGGGAGCCTTGTGCATCACAGCCTTTCAAAGTCCACAAAGACAGCACTCCTAGTTTGCCTGCTGTGCCCTTTTGAATATATCACTGCAGTCACCATCCCCAGTCTCTCCACTAACACTGCGCAGCTGGGGCTCACTCAGCTGACTTCCTGGTGGGGTGGTGCCTTCCCAGCTGTTACACTTGAGGAGACCCCCCCCCCCCGGGGTTGCTGCTGCTCATCACACTTAGGATACAGTGAAAATGTGGGGAAGGCATCAGTGAGATAACACCCTCCCATTCAACAGGGGAAGTGACCTGCTTCACGCACCACCATGTATGAGTGGTACAAAGCCAATTTTTTAATTTTGTGTGTGTGTGTGTGTGTGTGTGTGTGCACGCACGCATTTGGGCTCTGTTTCAGACAGGAAAATGTCTTGAGCTGTTCAGAAATGTTGACCGCATTGTATATAACATTTAATATAATGCTTTTATGCAATAATTCTGAGTAATTAAAAATACCTAATATGTGAACTATGTATGGTAAAAAAATCTGCAGAAAGGAAGTCTACAATATGGGTGGGGTCTAACCAGAGTGTTGCACTAAGTGCACATGTAGAACTTGGAAAAGACATTAGTCGGTAGCCTACACTGTCCCTGCACTAGCAGAACTGAGTGCTAACACATCAGGAACTAGCGGTTCCTGAAACAACCTGAAATGAGAGAAGGGAACTCTGCTGACCTGTCCCCATTGTGGAAATAAGTGTTTCCACTAATTTCTGATGTTGTTTCAGGAACCCCTTAGTTCCTGTTGCACTAGAAGTCATTTCTGCTTGTGCAATATAACCAGCGGAGGTGCAGCAGCAGTATAGGATACTGCCCTGTGAGTACAAAGAACTTCAGATCCAAAGGGGAAAACACTTTTCCTAGAGGTCAAGGTGGCTGTGGGCAGTTTGTCACATATTGACCCAGTTTGTTTAAGCTGTGGTATAGCACAACTGCGAAAAATACACAGCCATTTTCTAGTGCTTCCTAGTGGGATAGGAAATAATAGCTAACTTGCCTTGCTCTAAAAAAAGCCATGAAAATGGCTGGAAAACACAGGAGAGGCCCTGGAAGATGATGACTTCATGTAAAGGACCCACAAACTTCCCTGAGTGGGGGATCACAAGTGCACAATAAATGCTCCATGTAGAGAAGCTCTCCATCATTGGTGAAGAAAATGTGCATACTCTGCACTGCTTATTATATTTGACTCTTTAAAATAGACAAATGAAGGCCTAAACCTCACACAGGACCTAGGGAGAAGATGTGTGCTTTTTGCTGGTAAGGGTTACAGCAAAGTGAAGAGAGCTGAATTTCACATTTTGATGTGAAAATACCCAGCTATTAAGTCTCTAGTCAAATTAATCCTGGAAATATGCATGATAGCATGTAAAACTCTATCCAATACAGGAGGAGGATTATGTACCGTATTTTGCAGTGTATAAGATGACCCCATGTATAAGACGACCCCCACTTTTCTAACCCAAAATTCAGAAATCAACATTTTGGGTGGGGTGTTTGTGAATGGGCAATTCAGCCCATTTTCGGCTTCCCAGAGGGCTGCTCGGGCGGCCTGTTGGGCGGGATCCGCAGAGCTGCTGGTGCTTGGGCCGTGGCAGGACTGGGCTGGGGGGCGGGCGCGCCCAAGCTGCTCCCCTCGTGGGCTCCGCTGACTTCTCGCAGTGCCCCGAGCTGGTCAAGCGCAAGCAGGAGCTGGCAGTGAGAGGCTGGGTTGGGGGGGGCAGGCGGGTGAGGCCTAGGCTCCCGCGGGCGGCCTGCGCAATGGCCCTCGATGCCCCCGAGCACACGCGCAGCCTCCACGGCGGTCTGCACTGCACGGGACTGCCGCCCGCCCTGCAGGGCTCCGGGCGGGTGGCTTGAGCCCTGCCGCCGGCTCAGCTGCCCCTCCTCCCCTTCCCCCGCAGGAGACGCTGGCCACAGGACTGCCACGCGCCCTGCAGGGCTCCGGGCAGGCGGGTGCTGCAGCAGCGCTCCCCGCCACTCACGCACGCACGCTGCTCTCCTGCAGCGGCCGGGCAGACAGGGCACCTTCTGCCTATCTGGGTCAAGCTTGCCTGCTGCCGCCGCTGCTCTCTTGTAATCCGCTTTCTGCCCCCCGCCGCCGCTGCACCTCCTGTTGCCGCCGCCGCCACCCTGCGATCTGGCGGGAATTGGAGGCGAGCAAGGCAGTCTGGGGAGCGGAGGTTACGGTAGGTTGGGGCTCCGTTTCACTCCTCTTTCAAAGGTTCCTCAGATTTACCGTACTTCTGTGTATAAGACGACCCTCAATTTTTCGACTATCAATTTAAGGAAAAAGTATCGTTTTATACACGGAAAAATACAGTAAGCTGCTTTGGGTTTCTTGAAGGAAAAAAGGTGGGATATAAATATAATAAATTAATAAATATGGTCAAGGATGTGTTGGTGGGTCTCAGCCATCGAGCTGAGAGTCAAGGCTGCAGGCATATTTCACACCAATTAAATTCCATGTTCTCAATAATTCCTTAGGCCAGTCGACAATAGAACCAAATTTCATTGTAATCCCATTGTATTCGTCAGGTTGACTGACAGGAAATAATCCAGAGTTAAAGTAGGCTGTGGTCTGGTCAACATTCAACATATGAGGCTAAGTCATCAGGGCTGAGACACTCTGATAGTTCTTCACTATTAACCACTAGGTTGAGCTGAGAAACAGCATAATCCTATTCTGTGTACTGGAGGTACAGCATGATCCTACAAATATCTCTAGAAATATTATTAATCAGTACTATCATCACTGTGTGCCAGCAGAATGTGAAATAACAGTTTGGCTATGCTGCTTTCTCAAAGACAAATGGTGGGTACACAGGTCTTCCCTTTTTCCTTGGCTACATGGAAGTGCCAGTGTGACACTGTGGCATGCTGAATTGGTGTTAGGCCTGTAAAACTTGCATAAAAGCCAAATACAGTACATGCCCACAACACTGCTGAAGCAACTTTTGATAGAAAACACTAAACACTAAAAATGTACAGTTTATATGTGAAAATCTAGTTCTGAACTCATGACATTTGAAATTTTGAATTTATTTTAATTTTGTATTTTGATTGAAGTTTCAGTTTGGGTGCTGGTTATTATCATTATGTTTGAATGTTGACATATAGCCAAAGATAGTGGGCTTTAAAATGTGTGCCAACGTTCAGTAATAAAATTTAAAAACCTAGTCTCATGTGTAAAAAAGTTTACTATTTCTGCAATATTCTACTTCTCTTCTATGCTAGAATGACATGTGCTTTAAAAGTGCCTAATTGATTAGATTGTTAAAGGATGGTCTACCACGCTTAATTTCACCAGGGAAATAACATGCTGCAGACACACTGCGGACGTAAGTTGAAATACTGGCACACTTTGAATATCCAATTTTGTTATCTCTACAGTAGCATATTCATTCCACATCCATGACTGAACAGATCTTGATCCCCCTTTCTTTGTAAAGACCAGTATTAAATTAAAATGTATTTCTTTCTTACGGTTTTCTATATCAGCTTTAAAAGATGAAATGGTTTTCTTCATCTCTTGTGTATACACTTGAACCTGCACTCATTGTCGTATCAAGAGCTTTCTTTAATTTGATCTTTAGAAAGATTCTATCCCTCAAAGGGACTTTATCAGTGCAAGTTCCTTTGTCTTCAGACAGGCCTTTATGGGTGTTTTTTTGTTTTGTTTTGAGGAACATGGTTTCTTTCACTCCTTTTAATTATCACTGTAAAAAAACCCACAGGACATGTTCAGTCTAAAATGATTGTTTTATGTTCAATCTAAAATGCCTATATTTTCCAGTTCCCCTCTACACCTATTGCTTTATTTCTATTTTATTATGTTTAGTCACCAAATTATAAAATGTATAAAACATTTCAGTCTGATATATGTACCTTCAATCTGTTTAAAAACAAGATGCTTTAAAATATAACTACACATCCTTCTCTTCTAAGCATACATGGGAGAAAGGGGTTGCCAATTTTTCCTTCTTGCAACAGCCTCTTGAGTCTCATGGAATGTTACTACAGACTACAGAGAGTCCTCAACATTAGGGGATGCCTTTTTGGCTGTCAGGGAAATTAAAGTTCTCCGTGCACACATGGGAGATCACACAGGGCCCTTTGGATCCCAGCCATGGAGTATATGGATGCCAGACCAGCTCAAATCTCATAGATACAGAACCCACCATGTTCTGATCAAGCAATACACTGATATTATTAGGAAGCATTGCTAATACACAGTCTGGTGCAGCAGCAGTTTGCAAGCATGCACTAGGAGGGGAAGACTGAAAATTCCCAGTGCAGTGTATGAATGTGTATCTGTGGTTTTTTTGATGTGCATCTGATTAATATCCAACTGTGCCAACTACACAGCCTGAATCTTCAAATTTTGCTCACTGCCTGCTCATCTGATGTATGGACAGTTAGGATCCTATCACCAATGCATCTATGTATGCCTTGAAACTATGAAGAGTAATGTTGATACAGGATTCCTTTTTAAAGTGGGTTCTGTTACATTTTAACTTTCAGTACTCTGAATGCTGTCAAAGAATCAGCTCACTTCCATTCTCATACAGATGCAATCTTAATTACACCTAATTAACCCTTAATAAAAAAGATGCAGGTTATGACGGTTAAACACATTTAACCTTGAGGTCAGCCTAGACAATAAATTCAGTCTTCTTGCTCAATTCGCAAACTGTTTGTGGCTTATTCTACTTTTTAACATAATGTTGCTCTTTTCAGCTGAACTAATCAGAGCAGAAATTGAGCCTGCTTTTGAAACTCACAGAACTAGATGGAACATCCATATTTACATTGGAATTTGCACTTTGCAAACCTGTGACATTGCATCAAAGTTGCTGCATTTGTGCATTTCATCTGTAATTGTGATGAAGGATTTAAATAAGGTCTGAGGTCTTTTTCTAAGGCTACCTCTTTGCCTGAAGTACATAAACTTCTCTATGTTATGACACAGCCTAGGGATATCTTGTTCTCCTACTGAAAGCATTATCACTGGTGGCCAAACTGTCCCCTTGGTCAAATTTGTGTACTGCACATATTGTAGCCTATGACCATCATTTCTTCTATTTCCAATGTTTGGGTATTTATTTTTGTTTATGTAGCCAAAAGCAGCACAATCCACACAACAAGGTATCAGCGGCTTAGGGGACTCCTGAGTTTTGCAGAAGTACAAAAAATCTTTAGGGGAAAAAAACCCTAAGCAGGTGCAGCCCCAAATAGCCAAATGAAGATGGTGCATGTCCAGTGGCTACAGAATGTTGACTGGGGTGCGGGGACCAAAACATGGGTGGAAAGGAGAATGAAATGGAGTTAATTTGTATGTTGTTTTTACTTGAGTGTTGTATCTTTTGTTATTGTACTGAGTCATTTGAGAAGACAAGCAAATTGTGCTAAAGCAACTGACAACCTTGAGCAATCCTTCCCCCGGTGTGACTGTATATCTAATTTACTTACTTGGAAAGACACAGCACTCCTGCATACAAGATTTTGTGTGCATGGGGGGAGGGGGGGAGGGGGATGTGGTATATTTACTACCGAAGACAATAATAAAATAGAACTTTCAAGTGTTGTCCTACAATTTAACATTTCTTCTAGAATATCCTGATCCCAAATGTTTCTATCAGTGTATCTATCTAACCTCTCTGGAGCAGTCCTTACTTTGTTTCAACTTCCTATTTCGTGTTCCACATGGAAAATTCACACCTGCATGTTCCACATTTTATTGACTGATTGACTAAATTTATACACCACCTTTCCACTACAAATAAGTGTTCAGGGTGGCTAACAATAACAAAATATGGAGAAAATGCAGAACTATAATTAAAACATAAAAATAAATAACAGTTAAAAACACATGGATAAAAAAGAAATAAACAGCAACCACCAGTTAAAATGCAGTCAGCTTAAAAAGCCAAATGCCTGCCTGAATAAAAATGTATTTGCCTCCTGGTGGAAGGACAACAGAAATGGAGCTAGTCTGGCCTTTCTCGACAGAGTTTGAGAGCCTGCGAGCAGCCACTGAGAAGGCCCTCTGTTGTGTTCTCATCAAGCTTGCAAGAGCAAGTGGTGGCTTGTATGTGTGAATGAGCTAGGCCAGTATTCTCCAACCTTGGGTCCCCAGATGTTTTTGGCCTACAACTCCCAGCATGCCCCAGCCAGCTATGCTGGCTGGGGCATGCTGGGAGTTGTAGGCCAAAAACATCTGGGGACCCAAGGTTGGAGAACACTGAGCTAGGCCAATCACAGAACAAATACCAGAGATTCAACTTTCATAGTAACCATAACCACTACACTTTTAAATGGATGCAGCTCACATATTAGGCTGAGAGTCATCAAGCACTGAGTAATCAAGTAATGAGAAATTATGCTGTGTGTATGCATATGTTAATTAGGTCTTGTTGAGTCTTGCTCCTCTTTGTGTATTTATTTTCCTGTACATATTCATGTGATCCTTTTGGTTCTTTGGGGGACCTTTGGTTTAAAAAGAAAAGTGCCTAATACTTGTACACAGCTCGGCACAAATAATTTTGCTATGGTATAAAAAAAACAAACACACGCACATATACACACACTTAGGCAAGGAAGGAGATCCTGAAATATCTGTGTGGGATTGCCAAGAGTCATGAAAGGTCAGAAATAAAACACACCAAACAAGGTTCATTTTGTGAGGACTGGTTGCCTGTGTACAATAATATTTAACAAAGTAAACAACAAGCTCTGATAATGATGAAAGGGGAGGAATGATGGCAGAGATGAAGCACTGCAAAAACGTTTGTCTAAATGACAGTAAAAAACACCATGGTACGAGTAGTACCTGATTTATAAGGTACCGTAATAATTCACACTCTAAGAAACATGCAGATGGAGTGTGAATTCGAACAGGACAAGTTATCAAAAAAATCAAACTGCACAAGCTGCTTATATATATATATATATATATATATATATGATACAAATCACATGAAAACAAGCTGATGGAAACACCTAACTACAAGCAGATAAAGAAAATGCATTCTTCTAACAGTCTTTGTCAATTTTATTATGATAGGTTACCTGGAAACCTTGCAACTACCGTATGTCTATTTATGGATAAAGTTTATACTCCACTAAAGTCAATCACAAGATTCCCATTTATTTTGATGGATTTGTATTGCAATTTATTTTATTTTATTTTTTATGATTCAAGCAAATACTATGCATACCTACTTGGACTTACTTCTGTGTAAATATACATAGAATTGGATTGTAATGATGCAGTCTTTTACATACTTACTTGGGTGTAAGCCTCACTGAGCACATTGGGACACCTTTCTGAATGAAGATAACTAAAGCTGGTCTGTTAAGCTGCGAAAAAACAATAATAAAATCTGTAGCCATGCCTAGCTCAGATTTGCTGCTTTTTGATGATGTCAAAAACCACGTATCACCGAACATACTTGCTGCTAAGTAATTATTCTTTTCTTTAGTATGTGCTTTTCTGATCCACTCCCCTCCTACTCTTCACCTTCCTTTCTTGAATTTGCTTTTTTATCATTTTCTTTATTGCCCACTCCTCTTTTTAGAGAAAAAGTCTTTTTTCACTCCTCTGCACCCTATATTTATATCTTTTCTAATTTTAGATGCCTTTGCTATCTCTTCTGTTACTATATTTTTCTTCTTCTTCCTCCTACTTCAAACCAGGATTGATGCATTTTCTGTTTGCACCACTGTGGATGGAAGAAATGTGTGCCTCAGAGACTAGAATTCAAGCAAGAACTGCATTGTCTGCCCCCTGGCTAGGGATAAAATACATCTGAAAGTGCACAAGAGAAGGGATATGGGGTGATGCAGTGATAAGGCAGAATAGGCCAAGTAAAGAAGCTGGTGTGTTGAGGGTATTATCCATGAGTGCTTAAATAAACTAAGATGATGGAAAATATTGCAGCTTTCCCTTAAATCTTTATTAAGAACAGAAAGGTATTGGAGCTCATTAAACATACAGCAAGAATATAAGTAAAAGCAAAGAGGTCCATAATAAAAAATGATGCTAGTTTAAGGGGTTACTAATGGAAGGTAATTGGACACTGAATTTTATTTCATATGTGCCCTCATGGCAGAAGAGATCTTTCAGAGTTGCATTGTTCTGTGCCTTAGTACCAATTCACATGCCACTGGGGCAATGCATGAGCCATTTCTGCCCGGCTGGTTCCCACACTACTCTATCAAGAGGTACCATGTGGCTCAGCCTCTTCTATGCTGACAGTGTTAGCTCTCAAGGAGGTGTGATGCAGACATGGAAAGGAACTTTGCCATTTGCCTGACTCACATGGTTCCTCTTTAGTGTGGGATCCAGCCACTCAGAAGCAGCTTCCATGCTTGTCCAGGAAAAACTGAATGGGTGAATTCACACGACATGACAACCCACCCTGCAAATAAGCTACACAGTGTGGGTTGTTTGCAGAACAACCCATGGTGAGCCCGACAGACTCTCAGGCTCACCATGGAGTGTTCTTCCCACCTTCACCCTCGCTCCTCAGGTATCCCAGTGTCCCTTGTGGCACAACCCGTCTTGTCTACCCCGTCCCTGCTCTGATTGTGACCCCTTTTCGCCCACCAACACTCTGATCGTGACCCCTTTTTGTTCACTGCCATTTTGTTTTTATCAGAGATTCCAAAAAGTGCAATTTGGGTTGGAGTTTTTTTCCAGCCTCCAAAATGTGCACAAATGTTTTTTGGTTTTTTTGGTCGGTCTTTCTGTGCAAGTGTGCTCTTTTGCCTTTTCAATATATGCAGTCTTGCCTGGTCTATTACCTTGTCAGTTATATAGCTGTCAAATGGTGAGAGTAATGAGGTGAGGCTGCATGTAGGCTACACTGCAAACAGTTGACAGCTGTCAAGTGCCTAGCTGTCAATTGGAACGCACTGGCAAATGGGAAAAAAAACCCATGAAGGTCAGTGCACCAAAAGGGGGTGGGCTGTAGATCTCTCCCTTAGCAAGTTAATCCTCTGGGTTTTAAGTGTTGAGCTGACACTTCTCAGTGTCCTTTGGGACACTTCCTGATTCTCCAGTTAGTCTAGAAAAGGGAGATGTCAAGGCCACCCCATTTTTGCTGCTCCTTTTGGGGGCACTTACTACAGTTCCTTGACAGCTGTCAAAAAAACCTGACAAGGTGGCTGGATGGAATGGAATGACTGGGGCCACATTGGGGGGGGCACCCCATGCACTCCATCCCATTCTGCAACCTCTAAGGGTTTTTTGTTTTGTTTTTTTGTTTAATTTTCTGGGAAATTTGGACATTTTTTTGATAGGGAAATACATGCAGATTTCATGGCTGGGAAGTAAACGGAAGGGAAATATAGCACAAGTTTCCCTTCCATTTACCGTACTTCCCAGCCATGAAATCTGCGTATATTTCCCCGTTTAAAAAAATGTCCAAATTTCCCAGACACTTTAAAAAATAACAACAACCCTTAGAGGTTGCAGAATGGGATGAAGTACATGGGGTGCCGCCCCATGTGGCCCCAATCACTCCATCCCATCCAGACTCCTTGTTAAGGTCTTTTGACAGTTGACAGGGAACCACAGTATGTGTCATGAAAGGAGCTGCAAAAAACGGGTGCTATTAACATTTCTCCTTTCTGAACTAGCTGGAGACTCAGGAAGTGTGCCAAAGGTGGAGGGCACTGGGAAGTGTCAGTTCAACACCAGTGACGGTCGCTCCAAAGTGCCACTTGGGCATCAGTAGAAGGGGCTGTCACTGGCAGTGGCACAGAGGGCGAGAATGGTGGTTTTTGCTGCTCTTGCCAAGTGGCTTGCTAGCTGCTCCCTGCAACCCACGACAGAATTGGTCTCCTGGGTTCGGATGACACGGCAACCCATTGTGGGTTCAATAACCCCTAGAACAAGCCATGGGTTGTCAGGGTGCCTTGTTGCCCCCAAACAAGCCATTCTGTGGGAAGCGGTCCGGGTTCAGATGACATGACAACCCACTGTGGCTTGTTATCCATGATGGGTTGCTGTGTTGTGTGAACCCAGTCAATGAGGCCTCTTAGAGATGCACAGTGTTTTCTTAAGGTGGTACTGTAGAAGAGGAATCTCATCTCAAGAAAAGCCTGCCATGCACTAACTTAAGTTTTTGAAGATCAATGTCTTTATTCTGCTGGCTGCAATATGCATGTGAAAGGATACTGTGCAGAGTAACCCCGCCTCTCTTGTCTGTACCCAGCACTTAGGTCTGCGCATGTAGTAACTGCTACTGGATTGGGCCATGTATGCACAGGCTAAGAGAAGAACAGTGTCAGCTTGGACAATCAGACATGCATTTTTCTTTGAGTAAAATTCAGCAAACCACCCCCCCCCCATCCAAAAACCTCTAGGTATCAGTATACTGAGTATTCTTTGAAACATAGTTCTCGTCTGCTGCAGTCACCTGTGTTGTAAAAGGAAAGAAATATTGCATTTATTAAATTGAAGTTAATTGCATATTTTATAAGAGATGGAACTTAGTCTCTTATGACCAAGCTCTAAAGAACTGTGTAGTTTTCTAATAGCTGCCATAACTTTGGCTTTTAAAAAAATGTTCTGTCAAAGGAATTAATGATAATATGAGGAAATTTATTAAATTAGCTGTAGTTTTAGATGCTAATAGAAGACCCAATTTTATTATTAAAATGACAATGTGTAGCACACTGAAATAGCACTATAGAATTCTGACTGCAGGTTTTTATACTACACTTCATACAAATAATAAAGACAAATTCATCACTTTGGAATTCATAATCTTTCTACAATTTGTAATAGGGCTCTGCAATGTCACTTGTTAATCTTCATCCCATTAAAGGAACGTTTGTCACTGAAGACAACATTTCCCAGTTTCCTGTATTGGTAAGCTCTTATGAGTTCAAATATCATACCACATTTTATTTCCAGTATTAAACTGAAGACACTAGCCCTATTCAGGCTTTTGGGAACTGTGTGTGCCACATGCGTGAGATGGGGAGACACACTAGCCCCCCCCCTTCATTGTGCATTTCCATCGCCTTCTACACGGGAAGGGCAACTTTTTCAAAGGGTGAAGCTCCGGCGTCTGTGGAGGCTCTCCACCCAATTTCGAACGCTGGTAAATCAGCATTCCAATCTGTGTGGAGAGCCTCCATGTATATAGGAGTCTTTCTTCTTCTGAAAGTTGCCCTTCATGTGTAGAGGATGAAGGAAAAAATCATGGAGGGAGTGGGGCTAGCATGTTCCTCCTCTTAGCATACACAGTTTCTGATCACTGGAATAGGGCTACTGTTTTAAGTATTTCTTAGCAGGAAGAGCAAGCATGAATGACAAGAGTACTTTAGCAATGCTTGCTCAGGCCCTAATAACCTTGACACATGGGCTAGGGCCCTGAACCACTTTGGTTCTGGCTTCCAGAACTGTGCGACAAAATCAAGCAAACCCCCAAACCTTGTCAGCTACAATTTTGTGCTGAAATGCCTAACCACAACGGGCTGGTTTGCACATTCAAATTAAGTCATGGGTGGCTTATTTAAGCCATGGTGGTTTGATCAAATTGTGGTGCATGCTGGGCACAATTTCCATAATCACTGTGGGGGTGCAGCTTGTCGTGTCATCCAAACCCAGGTAGCATGACCTGTTAGAGGGGAAAACAACCCACCGATGACCAATGGGCTGTTGTAGGGTTATTGGAGGGTTGTTTCCCGTTCCAACAAACCATGCCACCCTGGTTCAGATGACATGACAAGCTGTGCGCAGGTGGCGATTATGGAAATTGTACCCAGCACTGTGGTTATTTTGATCGTGCAAACCAGGTCACTGTTTTCATATACATTGCTTTTCAATTTTGAATTGTTATGAAATTGACTAGATTTAGAGTCACTTCACATGTCTATAGTGGTAGAGAGAGAGCCAATGAGCTGGATTTCTCCCCGATTATTGGGTTTCATGCAAAGGATGGCGGAAATGTTTGTATCTGCCACAGGCAGATATGTATTCTTCAAATGTAGGGGAAACAGGTACATCTCCTGAAGAAGAGCAGAAATGTGTATCACTTCATTTTGCATTAGACCCAGAAAGGGGTGTGGGGTGTAAGTAAGCACAACTCACTCATTCTAACTCTCTGTGGAACACATGCAAAACAGATGTTAAAAATATGGTGGAACTACACAGAAAGTTTCAGAAGGTCAATTTGATTTTTGATTTCGCTTCTCTCTATATATTTTCCAGAATATAAAAAGAGATGTCATATAACATGTTATTCAAAATGAAGTTTAGAATTTGTGATCTTTTGGAAGCTTGCCCCATTTTTGCCTTCCAAAAGAGACCTGTACTTTTCATTCTATATCACTGTTAATAAAAGCTCAGCTCAACAGTAAGGAAGAGTAAAGCATATTAATGGAATATGCAAAAGGGAACCAGCATACAAAGAAACTATTCACCCTGCAAAATTCTTGGGTGCACTTTAATGCATTCTATGTGACTTCTCCCTCCCCCCACCTTATTGTTGATGTTTTATTCCAGTGAAGTAACTAGTAAAAACAGATCCATAGCATTGTAAGAGTGCAATCTGCAGCACATTTTAACTGGCAGATATTTACTTCACTGGATGGAAATTCAAATGTTCAGAGGTAAGGGTACAATCCTATGACGTTTAGGAAGAAAAAAGTCCTACAACTCCCAGCATTCCCCAGCCAGTCATGGCTGGCTGGGTAATGCTGGGAGTTGTAGGACATTTTTCTGTCTAAACATGCATAGGATTGCACCCAAAGTCTTGCACATCACTGCATTGCTTCAAAAGGTTCAGGGAAGATCATTCACTGAGAGCCAGTGTGGTGTAGTGGTTAGAGCGTTGGACTGGGACTCGGGAGATCCGGATTCCAGTCCCCGCTCGGCCATGAAACTCACTGGGTGACTTTGGGCCAGTCACTGACTCTCAGCCTAACCTACCTCACAGGGTTGTTGTGAGGATAAAATAGAGAGGAGGAGGAGGATTATGTAAGCTGCCTTGGGTTCCTTGCAGGAAAAAAGGCGGGGTATAAATATAATAAATACATAAATAAATAAATTCATTTGAAAACATCCACCACACCACATTCCCTACCTGTGCAAAGTTAAACTGTCAAGGAGAGGGCTGTGGATTCTTCTCCCTTACTGGCTGTGCATGGTTAGCTAGTTTGACATGGGGAGCACATTAATTTATCCAGTCAATGTGCAGATAACTGAAGTCGCCCATTACTATAACACTTCCTCGTTTGGATGCTTGCTGGTTTAATTCTTCATCACAATATCGCCCTGAGCATTTTGATCAGGGAGACAATAGCATATCACTAGTACTAAATTACTTTTGGTACCTGGTATTATCACCCACAGTGATTCTGTGGAAGAGTCTGTCCCTTTAAAGGTTTCTAATTTGCTTGACACTGATCAGGTTTGGATGATATGCCACAGCTCATTCTGGGTTATTTAACTCACAATGAACCGTGGCATCTGTGGGTGCCATGTTGCATATGTAATCCCACCTGGGGGTTGTCATGTCATGTAAACCCAATGAGCATGGGTTATGCAAGGGTTAAACAACCCTCGCATAACCTTAAAACAAACCATGAGTTTTTCAAAATGGCGGCCACAGTGCTCCGCATGCACCACAGCCACACTCTGGGTTAAATAACCCATGGTGAGGTGTTGTGTCATGCAAACTGCCCCATTCAGTTGTGGTAGTGGCACAATCCTCCTATGCAACAATACTACCTTAATTTTCACATGGATCATCCTTGTGGTGGGCATATTTGAAAGCACGTTCACAAGCAAATTGTGCCTGATATAAAAATGTGACCACCTCAGAGAGAAGGCTATTTCATTAATGTTGTATAGAATTAAATGTTAATGAAATGGAACATATAGCTTCTAGTATACAGCTTTAAGGAGGCTATTTTATTAACATTGTATAGAATTAAACATTAATGAAATAAAGCTTCCAGTATACTGCTTTAGGCAAACAACCAAAACTACTTAGTTGTACAGCAAACAAGGAGCTGAACTACTAAAGATTGGGGTTGAGGTAGTTTGGGTTCATCAATGTTTCCTAACTTTCTAAACAAGTTCCACTTCAGAAACTGGATTGGATCCAGATTTGCTCTTGCATGAATTGAAGGTCTCCTTCCTTATGTTCACTGAAGGGACTGAGTGCCCTATGCCCACCTTTTGGCACAAACAAATCCTGGCAAACTACCACAAAACACCAGAAACACTAAGAACTTTTATTGGTAGAAAATCTGGTTTGATAGTTGAGCTTCTTAGCTCTCATGGCAAAAGCTTAATGGTTGTAACTCTCGAGAAATCATATAGCTGATGGCAATTACGGATAGGCTCAGTATTTAATTCAAAGATCAGTCAAAAGCTAACAATTCTAACCATGTCAGAGATCAATACAACTTGGTTTCTTCATTGCAATTTCTATGGTTCAGAATACAGGGCAAGAGGCTCCAATGATTCATGGCATAAACCATACCAGGGAATCAAAGACAAGGGTTCTAGAAAAACACCTAAGTAGATCCACACAGAGAGATATTTACTACAGCCGTGCTACATGGGTCAAGGCCTATCAAATCCAAGAGTTGAAACATAGGTTCAATAGTAAGTCTAAAGTAAACCTACAAACACAGAGATTTCAATGACAATAGCTTCTACTTGGGTACCTCTATGTTACATGGGTCAAGGCATAGAAAAATGATCAGTCCAAGCCAGCAGGCCCTCTGGGCTATCGAAAACAGGGTTGTTGTGAGGATAAAATGGAGAGGAGGAGGATTATGTAAACCACCTTGGGTTCCTTGCAGGAAAAAAAAGGTGGGGTATAAATATAATAAATAAATAAATAGCAAACAAGAATTCAAGGTCTAAGGAAAGTATAACAATACATTCCATGGCAGGTTCTTAATTATTCACAGATCAAACAGACAATACAGGTGAAACAGACTAAGTCCAGCTGTTTTTCTCAGCTCAAACATGAAGGGTTACAAGCAGTATATGATGAACAATAAAAGATGGACATTAAAGACGATGTTCCCAGCAGCCTGAGCATCTGCTTAAAAGCAAGGGTGGCGCTGCAATAACACACTTCCTAAAGATCTGATTGACAGGAAATTGTAGCAATAAACGAAACCTACACCAAACAAGGCGTTTCTATTCTGCCCGCTTGAGTTGATGTATCTGACACCTCTGAATACCCCTGCCCCTTCTGCTAGTTTCTTATGGAGAGGCTGTTCGCTATCTTAACTATAGGCATTCAAGGTCGACAACTAGCAGCTGGACTGGGGAGACTCACCACTACCACCACCTGCTTTCTTCTGAGATAATTTGTCATTCACAATAATCTTCATTTTAGCAAAAGGATAGTGACTCAACACTGAGTGGTGTTTGGAAGCAAAGAATGCATGGCTAGGTTTGGTTTAGAATGGAAATAGGTATAGAATTTTATTTATTTTTAAAGCAAAAAAAAGAAGTTATTTGTACTTTATTCATTAAAGAGAACTCATTTAAATTTCCATGAACTTGTTGCCTTGAAGCTAGCACAAAATAGAATTTCTAGGGTCTGAATAGTGTGCATTTAAAATATTCAGATATTGAACAATAGGGCCAGACTGCATACAGTATATTTAACCTTTTCTTTAAAAGAGTCTAATTTCTCTGAGGTTTCCTATGACATATAGTCACAGAACCGATGGGAAATATCATGCCATTAGGCTGACAAGGGTATAGGATGAACAAACAGTCTCATCAGCAACCAGCACCTGGAGAGAGAGATAGCAAGAAAGGAACAACCGCTTATGAAGGAAGAAACAAGTCATATTATTGGTGGCAGACCAAACACATAAAAAATAACAGAAAGGAATGGGGAAAAGTGGTTTTAAAAGTGCTACTCACTGGATTTCTATCTGCCTTCTCTCTGTTTATATTATCCACAATCCAGGTGTACAGCAGTAATTATATATAAACATATATTTAATATTTGCAATATTTGAATATTTGCAAAATGTGAATAAGAAAGGGGTTGGTTAAGCGTTACATATTCTATGCTCCCCTGAAAGCTACAAGGGCTGTAAAGCCTTGAAGTTTGAATCAACAGGTTTCTTACCCAGGTGGCTTTAAAGTTTAAAGATAACCAGAAGAGAAGAGAAAAGAAAAGAAAAGAAGGATGAAATGAATTTTTAAAATCCTTATCTAAACCTTATCTAAAATTACGGGGGATAATTTGAAGTTTGTTTTTGTAAAAATAAAATATAAGGCCAGAAACTAGGCTCAAAATTTTTGTCTTTTCCCCTCCAAGGCTCAATCAAATGTGTGGTGGGCCAACTGAAATTCCATAGTCCAAAATTCTGTTCCATGTGTGATTTTATTTGCCTTTTGGTGTGATGTTCTTCTTACTTTTGAGGTAAATTCATGTTTTGAGTTTTGGCCATTAGATGCGAATTGTTATATTTTCTTATTTTCCCAGAAATCAGAGTAGTTTGGACAATGTGTACACTAAATTTCAGCTAAGCCGTATGGAAGTACCCAAAATGTGATGCTGTGAGGCTCAAAATCTTATACACAGACACGAGGACACACTAAATTTAGTGTGGTTAGAGTGTGGGACTGGGACTCAGGAGATCCGGGTTCAAGTCCCCGCTCGGCCATGAAACTCACTGGGTGACTTTGGGCCAGTCACTGACTCTCAGCCTAACCTACCTCACAGGGTTGTTGTGAGGATAACATGGAGAGGAAGGAGGAGGACTATGTAAGCTGCCTTGGGTTCCTTGCAGGAAAAAAGGTGGGGTATAAATATAATAAATAAATAAATGACAGAATGTGCTATATTTCCTTCTGTATGATTAAGCAACACAGTTTGACTAGAAGGCATTAGAAACCAGCTTGAAGTATAGAACATTTATTTTATTTTCCTAAAAATTAATAATCGCTTTTCTACGAATGGAGTATATAAAGCAACTTAGCATTAAATAATGACTTACAATGTCAGACATCTGTCTCCACTATTTGTTATACATCGGTAACATAAGAAGAACAGGTTGCCTACCTGTAACCGTGGTTCTTTGAGTGGTCATCTGTACATTCAAACACATATGGGCTCTCTGCGCCTGCGCGGAGTGTGTTCAGAAGATTCTATAGCTGAGTAGGAAAAAAACGGTCGGGAGCTCCTCCCCTTCATGCATGCCCCTAGGCGCAGCTCCCACCCGTTCCCTCAGTTCCTCGAGACCATAATGGGGCCTCGGGCCCGAGTGAGAGTATATTTTGGCTGTTGCCCCAGGACCGTGGCCCTTGAGGAGTCTGAGGGGTGAAGGTAAGTAGAAAGCGACACCAGAGGGGTAGGCGGGTGGGTTGTGTGGATGCACAGATGACCACTCGAAGAACCACGGATACAGGTAGGCAACCTGTTCTTCTTTCTGGTCTCTGTGCATCACACACATATGGGCAGAGTAACAAGCTGATTTACCGGCGGTGGGAGGTGGAGCTCCTCAAGGTAGGACAGATGACAACACAGCTCTGCCGAATGCTGCTGGTGCTCTGGCCCTGACATCCAGGTGGTAGTGCCAGATGAACGTGGAGGGCGAGGACCACGTGGCTGCCCGACAGAGGTCCGGGATCAGCATCCCTCTGGCGAATGCAGTGGATGTCGACTGGACACAGGTGATGTGGGATTGTACTGGCACTGGTAGCTCTCGACCAGAAGAGGTGTAGGGTAGGCCAGTTTGATGGATTCTACGATCCATGCAGCAAAATGTTGGGTCGAAAACGGTGAGCCCTTCAAGTGGCCTCCGGAGCAGATGAAGAGACTCTGCGAGTTACGGAACGATTGAGTCCGAGCCTTATAAAACACTAGAACATGCCTGACATCTAGCATGTGAAGGGTGCGCTCTATGGGTGAGGACGGAGCCGGGAAGAATTCAGGTAGGACGATGTCCTGGCCCATATGGAAGTCTGAGATGACCGTAGGTAAGAATGCGAGGTCCGGTCGATTTTGTCTCTGTGTAACACGAGGAACAGCTGGTCCACCCGTATGGCACAAACTTCACCGGACCTGCGGGCAGAGGTAATGGCGATCAGGAAGGCTGTCTTCCATGAAAGTTTGCGAAGGTCGACAGTAGCCAATGGTTCAAAGGGTGGTTTTGTCAAGGCACGGAGGACCAGGGGAAGGTCCCAGCCCGGCACAAACGAGCGGATGGGAGGCAGCAGATTGCGGATGTCTCGTAGGAAGAGTCGAAGAAACGGGTCGGTGAACAATGTCCCGAGGGGAGGGGATGGCCGATGAGCTGCGATGGCTACGAGGTGCACTTTTATTGAGGAGGAGGACAGTCCCCGCAACATCAGAGAGTGGAGGTACTGTAGGATTGAAGGGACAGGGCAGGATATCAGGTCGAAGTGTTGAGTCTCGGCATACGATCGGAATGCTGTCCACTTGGAGCAGTATGAAGGTACTCTCCATGGGACAGCTCTCGGAGGTTCGGGAACCAAGGCTGCTGCAGCCACCTTAGTGCGATCAAGATGCAGTTGGTCCTGTCCCTGTCGATCTTGGGGATGACTTTGGTCAGGAAGTCCATCACATCACGGGAGTAGAAATGCGTCCGTGAGGGAGCGAGGGTCTACGACCTCTGTGGCTGCAAAAGAGGGGGCACGCCGTGTTCTGAGCCGTCGCAAAGAGGTCGATCTTGGGGACTCCCCAGGCAGCAAACAGCTCGCATCGAACCCAATGGTCCAGCTGCCACTCATGCTGGACTAGGGTGCAGCAGCTGAATGTGTCGGCCGGTGTATTCATCTTGCCTGCTATGTGGATTGGCATCAGTGCAATGCCTCTGGCCAGGGCCCAGCGGAACACTTTGATGGTCAGAGTGAGCATGGTGCGTGAGCGGGTGCCTCCTTCCTTGTTGATGTAGGACACCACTGTTGTGTTGTCTGAGATCACCTGTACACGGTGTCCACGGAAATGGGGCGTCAGGGCCTGGAGTGCCTTCTAGACCGCCCTTAGCTCCAACAGGTTGATGTGTTGCCGTTGCTCGGAGGGGGTCCATGTGCCCTGGACTGTGTGTCCGTCGCAGTGTGCGCCCCAGCCGGTGAGTGAGGTGTCCATAGTGAGCGAGATCGATGGTTCGGAGCACACAAATGGGAGGCCTTGTGAGAGGTGTGGTCTGTGTAGCCACCACCAGATCGAGTCCCAAACTTGAGGTGGAAGGTGTAGGCGCATTCTCAAGCTCTGGGCATTGGATCAAAGTTTGTGAGGAACCAGTTCTGGAGGGTCCTCATACGGAGTCAAGTGAATAGCACCACAGATATTGTCGATGCCATAAGCCCTAGCAACCGTTGAATTGACTTGGCTATAGATGAGGGAGTTGTGAGGACCTTTGATGCTAAGGTGAGCATGGATCTCAGATGATGGGAAGGTAGGAATGCCCAGCCAGCGTCGGCATTGAGCACTGCTCCGCAGAACTTGATGCTCTTTGTGGGTGCGAGGACAGATTTCTCTGGGTTGAGGCAGAGTCCAAGTTCGTCGAGGAGGGCTAGGGTTGTTCGGAGTGCCTCCACCAGACTGGCTTTGGACGAGGCTACGACCAGCCAATCATCTAGGTACGGGTATATCCTTATCCCCTTCGCGCGGAGGCTGGCACACACCGGGGCCATGCACTTGGTGAACACCCGTGGTGCCGTGCATAGGCCAAAGGGAAGTACAATGAACTCGTAGCCAATGCTGTCCAGCATGAACCTGAGATACTGCCTGCTGTCTCGGTGAATCGCGATATGAAAGTATGCGTCTTGGAGATCGATGGATGCAAACCAGTTGGTCTTGCGGAGGAGGGGCAAGATCAACTGGAGTGCAACCATCCTGAACTTCTTCGGTGTGATAAAGAAGTTCACAGTCCAGAGATCTAGTATGGGGCGAAGTCCTCCATCCTTTTTTGGCACCGTGAATTACCTTGAGTATAGTCCCGTGGCCTGGTTCTCGTGGAGGACTCGTTGGATAGCCCCCTTGGAGAGCAGAGACTCGACCTCCTTCGTAAGGGGCTGTGCTGCTTTCATGGTGCAGGTGCCAGTAAATGGAGGGAGGAGATCGAACTTTATACAATATCTGTGTAGGACTATTTGAAGGACCCACAAATCTGTGGTGATGTTGCACAAAGACTGGAAGAACCAGGACAGGCGGTCGGTATAGAGAAAGAGGCAGTGGCATGGCCTCTGTTTTTATGTAGAGAGTGTTGTGAACCGCCCAGAGAGCTTCGGCTATGGGGCGGTATATAAATGAAATAAATGAAATGAAATGGCTATGCTGGCTCGGGGATCAGGAGTGTCAAACTCGGCGCCTGCTGAAGTCTCCTCCTTTATGGGACCCGCAGAACTGAGACTGGGTGTTGGAGTGTCTTGGCGCCAACAGCTGCTGTTCACGAGGACAACGGTCACTCGACCTCTGCGTGTAAGGTTGGTAATGGGGTGTGGGAGACTGGAAGCGGTTCCAGCAGCGTTGACGGTACTGCCTGGGTTGTGGGGGGGGGGGGCAGTCCCATCTTTTTCGGATTGGCCCTGGCCTTCTAAACAGTGTCCAACGAGTTGTCAGTTGAAGAGTGGAAGAGGCCTTCTCCGTCGAAGGGCAGGTCCTCAATCTTGGCCTTCACCTCTTGCGTCAGGGAGGTGGAACGTGACCGCCGCCACCATGGACTTGCTGTGGCAATCTGCCTGGTGGTGGGCGGTGTTGAGTTGGAGTCTGGCGATGCTCATGGCCTCAGATTGGAATATCCTGGCGAACTCGCGGTGTTCTTCAGGGAGGTGATGACAGTAAATGGGATCACGCACCTTCTGTTCGTCAACCTTCACCTCGATCCCGAGTGCATGAGCCATCTTCTGGATGTGTTCTGTGAAGCGGCCCAGATCTTCTGATGGGGAAATTGCGGCTTGAGAGGAAGTATGGGCGTCTGGTGACATCGAGTCGTTTGATGGTGACGCGACTGAGTCGGAACCATAGTCAGTAGATGAGTGAGATGGACTATGGGCCGAGGCGTGAGTAAAGCTAGGTGGTGGAGGCAGAGGACGGTCTTTCACCGACTGCCTCAGGAACTCTTTGGGTGCTGCTCAGAGGGAGGCTCCCCTGGGTGGGACTGGAGGAGGCAATGGAGACGATGCTCGGTACCGAGTACAGTGGCGGTATCGATAGTGGTGTTGATTGGCCCAGGGGGAATGTTCCTGTCGGTACGTATATTGGAAATCGTCATGGCAGGCCATGTAGTGGGATTGAGCCGTTGATGTAACTGAATACACCGAGCCTTCTCGGTACAGGGGAGAACGGGACCTGTGCCTGTAGCTCTCGATATGGGAAGCTGCAGGGCCGGTTGCTGGTATCGGTCTGTTCGGGAGTTCTCCCAAGATGGAGAGGTGAAGAGTCTCATCGAGGGGCCGACAGTCATCTTGTGCCTCCTCTATTCGGGGAAAGTCAACTATGTCTCCCTCCGAGACCGATGCGTGTATAGCCGTGGCACTCTGGGCTCTCATTGGTATCGGGGAGCGAGATCTGGTCACATGCTCCTCGGCTTTGAGCGGTCGAGGTGACAGACTCGTGTGTATCGCCAGGATGGTAGGCTGGCGCTCAGTCTCAACCAGAGTATGAGAGAAGCTAGCAGTCGGTGTGGTTGCCGAAGAGGAGGTGCGGTGTTTTGATTCTTTCGGTGTCCTTGGCTCCTTATGCTTACGCTTACGAGAGCTGTTGTCTTTTGCTTAGTGCAGCCTCTTTTTGGGCAATGAGGCTTCAACGGATTTGCCCGGAGTTGGTGGGCACTCACTAGTAATTGTGTGCGAGGGAAAACTCTTTGGTCGAGGGAGCGCCGCCGCCTGTGGCGGGGATGTGTGTCGCCACTGCCTCTAGGGCTTTGTGACAGAGTCTGGCCTTGAGCTTATCTGCTCTATGTTTGCGTGCCTGGCATGTGAAGGCCTGGCAGTGGTGGCAAGCCTCGACCACATGGCCTTCTCCGAGGCAAAACAGGCAGAGGGAGTGGCTGTCTACCGGTGGGAGCTGGGCCCCGCATTTAACACATTTCCTGAAGGGCGCCCTGGGCACCATGGTTGGAAATAGACGAGGTGTTAGAAGTCTCTTTTTTCCTTTTATGTATTGTTATTCAAATTTGAATCAGTGAGGGATATATCTCAGCAATTTAGCTCTATTGAAGAGAGAGAGGTTTCCTAATGACTGTCTGAGAGAGTGGTTGAAGAGAAACTGAGGGAACGGGCGGAAGCTGCACCTAGGGGCATGTGCAAAGGGGAGGAGCTCCCGCCCGATTTTTTCCTATTCAACTATAGAATCTTCTAAACGCACTCCGCACAGGCACAAAGAGCCCATATGTGTGTGATGCACAGAGACAACAAAGAATAACACCAGGACCTGCTGGATCAGAACAAAGTCCTTCGAGTCCAGTGTCCTGTTTCTCACAGTTGCCAAGCAGATGCCCCTAGGAAGCCCACAAGTAGAACATGAAAGCAATATTCTTCTCCCATTGTTACTACCCAGAATCTGATGTTCAGGACCAAAAGAGACATTAGGGTTAAGCAAAATGCAGCCTGTGGGCTGCATGCAGCCATGGCCAAATGTGACCGGGCAGAGGGGCAGAATTGCTGGTTTTAGTACTACGTAGCACTAAAAGGATCCAATTTAGCTTGAGAACAGTCTAAATTTGATACTTTTATACTCTGTTGCAGATTGCCAGTTAATTTTGCTGATTGTCACTGAATTCTGCTGATTTTTATCTGGCGCCTCACAGAGTGCATGGCGCCTGACAAAGTGCAGCCTGTGGAGTGCAGCCCATGGGTGGTGGTGGTAATAATAATAATAATAATATTATTATTATTATTATTATTATTATTATTATTATTCCCCCCCCCCCACGGGCTGCACTCCACAGGCTGCACTTTGTCAAGCAATTATTTCATAATGTGGAAGTCAATGGTTAAAATCCAGTGACTTTAACCATTGGTTCACACCTGCATCTACTTGATCATTTGATTACTACTCATCACTTGATGGCTCTCTGCTGAATGTATCAGAGTCAGATGTAATTATTTTCAGTGGAAAACTGGCTGACAATGCAAATTACAACTGCATTCACTGATTAGTATCATAGTATCATTATCATTATTATTTCTTACCCGCCTCTCCACTTGGATCGAGGTGGGGAACAACAATAAATATGAAATACATAAACTGGTTAAAACATAGTAAATATTATTTAAACATTCTTAAGAACTTTTTAAAATATCCTAAAATTCCTGGGTAGGCCTGCCAGAAGAGATAAGTCTTTATGGCCTTTTTAAATGCCAAAAGACTATTCAGTTGATGAGTCTCCTCCGGCAGACTATTCCACAGTCTGGGAGCAGCAAAAGAGAAGGCCCTCTGGGTAGTACCTGCCAGCCTGGTCTTGGCTGACTGGAGTAAATTCCTTCTAGAGGACCTAAGTGTGTGGGGTGGATTGTATGGGAGAAGGTGATCCTGCAAGTAACCCGGACCCAAACCATGTAGGGCTTCAAAGGTAATAACCAACACTTTATACTTTGCCCGGAAACTAATTGGTAGCCAGTGTAATGCTTTTAAAGCCAGTGTAATATGGGCACCTCTAGATGTACCCGTGACCAATCTGGCTGCCATATTTTGCACCAATTGAAGTTTCCGAACTAGATACAAAGATAGCCCTATGTACAGCACATTGCAGAAGTCAAGCCTCAAAGTTACCAGCGTGTGAACTACCGTCTTTAGGCCTTGCAACTCTAGGAAGGGGAGCAGCTGGCGAATCAGCTGAAGCTGATAATAGGCACTCCTAGCCGTCATATCTATCTGAGCTGACATTTGGAGCAACTGATCCAGAAGCACCCCCAGGCTGCGAACACAGTCTTTCAGGGGGAGTGTAACCCCAAAATGGCCCCCAGATCCCCCAAAGTTGCTCACCATATCTAGCAGCTACATCTTCCCTCCTTTTTACTCTAGAGTAGGTGCAGGGGGGGGGGGAGAATCCAGATCTTAAAAGCCCCCAAGCTAGGGGCCCAATCTAGATCAGGCCTGCTGCACCTACAGTAAACAAGAAAAGACATAAGTGCTAGATGTGATGTAAAGTAAGATCTGTTTTTGCCCTCGGTGACAAACTGGCATGAATCCAAAGAAGTGCTGGTGGGTCAGCAGAAATGGACTTTCCCACCCCATTTCCCCCCGGAAGCCCCCTGAAAAGTCACTCCTGATGTTGGGAGACCCTACTGAATTAAGTAGGCTGTACTGCAAGGTACTGGGGGGGGCACCGGGGGGAATCACCAAAAATCACATGGAGGCATCTTCTGAGAGTGCAGCTCCTGCTCACAGAAGGTGTTTCTGCCCAATTATTGGTGATCTACCCTTCCTCTCAGCACCCCATGCTACAGGTCAACTCAATTCAGGAGGGTCCTCTGACTCTCAGGGGAGAGGCTTTTCAGGGTACTGCTGAGAAAGTCTCCATCCACCAAACCCCTTCCACCAGAGCTCCTCTGGATCCAAGCCACTGTCTATAAATCTGGAGGTTGCATCCAGCAACTTTTATATTGCCTGTATGTGGACAAAAAGGACTCTCAGCAAAATAATTATGTGACTGCATGCCTGGAACCCTAATACTCCACTGTAGGCCCTTATTTTATCATGCCAGTTCTGATTAAGTACCAGGGGCCTATTGCTTTGGGCATAGGGATTGGTGGATGTGACTATGGCTGCTACTCATATGTGTCATCCTTCGTCCCCTCCTTTGTGGCTTCATTTATATAGTCCAAATATCTTTCTGATTCCTTTTTCCAAGAGACAATTACTTTTATAGCCCAGCAGAAAGCATTAAAAAAATAAAGAAAAGGAAATCCCTATTTCCTGAGGAGGAACAAAAGTGTTAATTACCTTAAAGAGTTACAATTTATTTTTTCCCCTAATCTCTCCTTAACTTTTAATGTGTAATAATTACACTTTGTCAAAACTGCACCTCTGAGCAACCTGCTATGAAAGTATTTAAATTAATTCTTTGTCATCTATGAACAGGATGTTTTAATGCTTTCAGCCACAAGTCACAGTATATAGACTATGTTTATTTTTACTTTTCTATTAAAGAGCCCAGTATTTTTTTAACCAACATTAATAATAAAACATGTTTAACTTCATAAATGTAGTGACCTTTTGATATTGTGTCATGTGCTTAATGCTCATATGCTCACTCATTGCACTTCTCATACATTTTCATGTTCTTCCTCAGCATTCTGCTGTACAATTAATATCACAGGAGCAAATATATACTAAAGCAATTATTTCATAATGTGGAAGTCAATGGTTAAAATCCAGTGACTTTAACCATTGGTTCACACCTGCATCTACTTGATCATTTGATTACTACTCATCACTTGATGGCTCTCTGCTGAATGTATCAGAGTCAGATGTAATTATTTTCAGTGGAAAACTGGCTGACAATGCAAATTACAACTGCGGTCACTGATTTGTAAGAGCTCATTCAAACATGCAAGTAAGTCATGGGCCATCCCCATATATCTGTGGGCCATCGCCTAGATCTCATTAGGACTGAATGATCAAAGTAGAGGATTGCTGCAAAGGTTACCGTTGCTAGAATTTTTGTAAAAGCATTTCAGTTCCAGATTTTACTGGCTTACACAACCAGTGTACAGGAGAGATGCTGTATATCTCTGGTCAGCAACCAGTTATGTTGAAAGGTCACTTTGAGAAGAGGCAGGGGATGGTGGCTCACGTCCAACTCCCAACTAGACTGCTTGTATGTCCATTTACTGAAATTGTCATTCCCTTCATACCCGTCTCTTTTATTTCTGGGGAGGCAATGGGGAGGCAGGCAGGACCCAGCAAGAGCAAGATTTAACCCAAGAACTGCCAACTGCTTTTTTTTTACATTTAATTAAATGAACTACATTACTGGAAGTACGTATGTTACTGACTGTCTAATGAAATAAGATCATGCTACCAAAGATCCAACCCCCGCCCCTCAAAAAACCCCAAACAACCCAGGTCGACCTAGTGTTTCATGCAACAATACTGTCACTGAAAGAATTTCACTACCGGTATATATTGACTCCATAATTCAACCACTAGTGAATAAATGTCCTTCATATATTAAGGACACTATGGATTTTCTTATGAAGATTGAAAGACTAAATCAGGAATGATAATTTAACAATGATATCATCATCACAACCTTCCATGTTACTTCTTTATACCCTAACATACCCCACAGAGACAGTCTCTCAGCCTTAACATACTTCTTAAACAGCAGAACCTCTAATGAACCCAGTACTGGAGTCTAAACCTCCCTAGCAAAGTTGGTACTCACTTGCAACCATTTCATGTTCAATGACAATCACTATTGACAAGTCCGACTAGGGATAGCTTGGAGAATTTTACTAAGTTTAACTCTCCACCCAGTGATAAAATTTACCAGCAAAATCACAATTGAAAACTCAAAATTATCCTTCCTGGATGTCCTCTTAACCATTGAAAACCGTCAATTTGTACAGACTTATATTTTAAACATATGGATTCCCACCTGTACTTTAACTACAAGTCATGTCATCTGAACCATCTAAAGAAGAGTATTATATATAGTTTGGCTCACTGAGCAGAATCCAGTGGGGCGCTTATATCTCCGCCGATTCTCTTATGCCCCACCAATTCTCTTGTGCAAGCAGTGCCCACTTCTTGTACAACAGTGATTTAGCAGTTATGGGGCACCTTGAAATAAGCGGAAATGCTGGTTTCTGGAAGGAGGCAGGTCGGTCTTAACTGGTAGGAAGCGCTAAATCTCCCTTTTGGAAATCGTGGGTCCTGCTTGCGCAATGGAATTAGTGGGATCCACTGCTTGTGGAAGGGAATCATCAGGGCAGAAATGAAGGGAATCATCAGGGCAGAAAGGAATCAGAGGGAGGCATAAGTACCCTGCTGGATTCTGCCTTAGGATAAAATGCATTTGCAATAATGAAGAAAAATTCTCAAAAAGATGTTTTAAAAAATTAAAAACTTTTAATTTATTTATTCCAGTTATAACAAAAGAGATCAAAACAAAGGGAAAAAACTACCAACAATAACACCAATAGCAAGAACATGAGAAAACCAAGAATAAAAGCATATCCAATCACAATAAGTGTTCACAACACCATTGACTTAAAAGAAACAAACAAAAAACAAAAAAACAAAAAAGGTTTGACGGGTCTGTTTCAAATATATGTGTTAATCTAAGCAGATCATATGTCTAAATAAGCATCCAAATGAAATTGATGACTGTAAGATATGCATTCAAATGCAGCCAAAGCAGGAAGATTTTCAGTCCACTGAAAAATAGGTGGTGGGTGTTTATCCTTCCGGGATTGGAGTATAAGTTTCTTTGAACTGTTAGAGCTCAAAGTCCACTTTCTCTGTCCATCTGTTAATCCCCACATCACAGAAATATAATTTAAAAGAGCAATTATCACAGATTTTTCAAGAACAAAATTTATGTGGACAGTAATTTCCAGCCAAAAGGAAGCCACCATAAGGCATGCCCACATCATATGCCTCAGTGATGGATTATCTGCATTACATCACCAGCATCTAGCAGAGCTAGCCAGCTTTTTCTTAACCAGACTCTCTGGTGCCCAATATACACAAAACACAAGTTTTTGTGGAATCAGCCTCAATTTTAACTCTACAGAAATAATACATATAAAACTAGGGCAACGTTCTATTCATTAGGCTATATAGAACATTCTGATTCCCTATTTCATTCCTTTCTAACATACTGAACATCCACTTTATTACATTCCAAAAGACATTTATAAACAACCATTGTAGACTTAGCTTTCTCTAAAGAGCCAATTAATTCCTGCAACAGTATAGGAGGTTCAGAAGCATTCATCTCTGATGGCCCATATATAGACACCAAGAGGTGCTGTAATTGAATATATTGCCACCTGGCACTAGTGGATAAGTGATACCTACTCCTCGGTATTGAAAATGGTAAAAACTCATCATCTGATCCTATTAGCTTATCTAAGGGATAAATTCCACTATCAATCCAATTCTTCCACAAAGAAGACTGTTTCTCTATTTTCAAATCAGGATTCCCACATAAAGTTAATTTAGCATGAGAATAGGGGGTCAAACTACAGCTGACGAGACATTATATGCCATGTTTCTCTAGTTGCTGAAATTGTGGGTGGAACCATTCCTTTCTTAAAGTGACTAGATCCTAGTGCCATCCAGCTGAAAAGAAATATCAAATAGTTTGACTCCAAAACAACCCATGGAGGAGTGTTAAATGAAAAAGATACCTTCCATTCACTGGTACAAGATAACAGATAAGCCTTATGATATAAGACCAAGATCTGGGAAATTAAATCCTCATTCTCTAATTGTTAACTGCATCCTCTTAAGTGAAAACTGAGGGAAAAAAAACCATCCAAATAAACTTCTGAAATGCTGTATAGCATTTTTGAAAATACGTTTGCAGAATATATATTACACAATACATAAATTACCCATGGTAAGACATTCATGTTAAGTATATTAACCTTGTCCCAAATACTTAAATTAAGTGATACCCATCTTTCCAAATTCAGACATATTTCTGCCAATAATCCGCTGAAATTCATTTTAATAATTTGAGAAACACATCTAGGCACTGTGTATTCCAATTTCCAAAATACATTATAACTTCTGGACACCAGTGGAATTGGCATTTAGTACAGTATTTTTCCATGTATAAGACTATACTTTTTCCTTAAATTGTTAGACTAAAAATTGAGGGTCGTCTTATACACGGAAGTAAGCCGAGGAGAGAACCGCACGGTTGCGAAACTGCCCAGTGGGGGGTGTCTTATACATGGGGGCGTCTTATAGACGGAAAAATACGGTAACTACATCAGGTAACTTAATACTACCTGCTCGCATTAATTCAGATTTCGACCAATTAATACTATAGCCCCAAAGTGTACACAAAGTATCAATTAATCTTATCAGTTTTGGCATAGAAGATTCTAACCTACTAATAAATAAAAGTCACCTGCATATAATGCCATTTTATATTCAACCTCCTCATGCACAAACTCACGAATTTCTCTGCTCTGCCTAACTGCACAGGCCAAGGGTTCCAGACGCAACTCAAATATCAAGGGAGAAAGATGGCAGCTCTGCCTTGTACCCTTCTATAGACAAAATACCTTGAAAGAATTGCATTTGTCATCGCACACATCTTAGGAGAGAGATATAAAATTCTAATCCACCTTGAAAATTCCTGTGGAATTCCAAATGTTTCCAAAGTCACAGACATAAATCACCAATGTAATTTGTCAAACATTTTCTCAGCATCAAGTTAAATAACCAGTGCTGAATCCATTCTTTTGTTATTCAAGGCAATCAAATTTACTACAAGCCTTAAATTACTCACACCCTGCCTTTGGTAAATAAATCTTACTTGATCAGAATGCACTAATGTATGTATCACATGGTGAGGTTCATTAGCAAGAATTGCTGTTAATATTTTAGCATCCACATTGATTACAGAAATTGGCCTGCTGCAATTTCCCCAGTTGGTATGATCTTTACCAGGTTTAGGAATAACAGAAATATAAGGATATATTGATGCTGGTAAAGCTCTGAATTCAAAAGCCTTACTATAAAGACAAAAAAGTTTAGGAGTCAAAAAATCCAAATGCACCTTATACCATTGTATAGGAAAACCATTTGGCTGCAGAGCTTTCCCATTCCTCATATTCTTAATAACACACTTAACCTCCTTGGTCCACAGAGACTCTGCAAATAGTTCCTTTTGCTGCAATTCCAATTGTGGAAGGACCAAATTCAAAAATCAGCATTTACGCAAATTGCGTAAATTACGCAAATTGTGTAGTATACTACGCTATGTACTCTACGTAAACAATGTAGCGCTGGGGAACCCAGAAGTCCAGTTCTTAAGTATGGGTTGTCTGTAAGCCGGACATTCTTAACTCAGGGACTGCCTGTACAAAAAAAATAATAACAAAAAATCAACCCAGTGTTTCCAGGCCAGGTGGCAGCATAATCTACCTGCATGGCCCCTCTGCTCCCCCTGCCAACATGTAGTTCTGTTAACACTGTGGTAACACTCTGGTAATACGTAGTGATAATATCTAATGACATTTAGAAATAATTCAATTTAAACACAACAGATCTCCTAATAAATGGGGAAGAGAAAAGAAAAGAAAAAAAGGTCCAAACATAACCTCACAATAAGAGTCCCAGGTCCAACTAGTAAGGGGGGGGGAGGTTCTGTAATAATGCAAAGCAAAGGCCTTGAGACTTGCAAAACATTAGCCTTCCTTTGCTGGTTTAGTGGCTAAGTCAACGCCAAGAAGATAATCCTCAGCAGCACCAGGCATTTGAAAAAATTGAGATTGGATCCATGGTGGAAGCAAAAGACAGCTGGAAAGCAAATAAAATAACGTAGATTCTTCTGCCACACTAACTGTCCAGATTGTGAGAATGCACACTGTCGATCTTCCACTCCTTTGTATAATCTGGGGAAATTATTATACACTAGTTTTGTTTTCCCTATCTGAGTTCCCCTTTATCTCTTGCTGTTCTCAAAATAAATTATTTTGTGGTAAATCTTGAAAATCTCACAATGAAAGTGTGTGACTTTTCAGACAAACAGGACAGAGCAGTTGAAATGTGATGTACATGCTCAATATCTAGCTGTTAATCATTTGGCAAATCCAGCAAATCGTGTGAAAAGGACTAAATAAAAGTCAACGATTGACCTTGTTCAGCCTTCTCCGGGAACCCAATGATTTGTAGATTACAACAGCGAGAATGGCTCTCAAGCGTATTTATCTTAGCCTGCAAAGCAGTGTTAGATTTCTGCAAGGCAGCCAACACAGTAGCATGGGTGGCAGCGTTGTCCTCCAGCTGCAAGATTCTGGATTCTAACATATCTAATCTAATAGAAATGCCATCCTCCAAAGCTTGCAGCAGCTCTTTTACGGTTTTGAGATCCACAGCCATCACTTTAAGGAGTGGCATAGCTTCTCCCTTGGATTCTTTTGTGAAACCTGCTGCTTCTGCATTTGGAAGGGATGAAGCTGGCACAGTTTTCTTTTTCATATCTCTCTTGCCTGCCATCGAGCAAATTTAAATGAAAGTTTAGAGTCAGCAACACAAAGTTAACGAGAGAAGTGAAAAGGAGAAAAAACAACCAGTCACCTGTTTTCATCAATTGTAGAGATTAAAGCAGTTATCATGATATATTAAGGCAGAGGCGCAGGAGTAAGCCAAGACGTGTCCAACTATGCCGCCATCTCAACCAGAAGTCCAACATGTAATGAAATTAAACAACATCTCCAACAATGCAGAAACCCTAGTCACGTTATTGACTAAAATATCAGTTGAGCATCAGTAATATCCAGGGATACCCTCCTTTATGGAGCAAAAGCTAATTCTTTGAAAGAAAATCATATTCCATTTGTTGCGGACTACCATCCTGCTGCCCCTAACTACAGCCAGATTATGAAAGATGGTTACCTTGTTATATCCTATTGTGCTTGTTTAATGTAAGCCATTAACTCCCCTCCAGGCATCACCTTCAGAAAACAACCCAATTTACATAAATACTAGTTAAAGCAACACTTAAATAAGATATTTGCAACCCAGGATCACACCAATGTAAATCAGCCTGTTGAATTACATGCAGTTGCCTTTAAGAAACCACTTCTTTTAAGGGCACAATTACTAACAAAACATATTTCATTAGACAATCAGTAACATGAACTTCCACTAATGCAATTTATTTAATTAAATGTTAAAAAAAATGAATGTTGTATGCAATGTGTAGAGAAAACTACAACGAACGTAAGAACAAGATTCCTTAACCACAAATCTGTAATTCTTACTAAAAAACTAGAATAGCCTGTTGCAAGACATTTTAACTCACCTACACAGAAGTCTCTCAGACTTACAACTGCTTCCAATTGAACAAAGGACTCTGACATGCTTGACAGAAAGGAAAATTTTTGGATCTACTGACACAGAACTCTTAAGTCTGTATGGCCTTAACCTGTGGGAAAATTAATAATCTTTATACCACTCATACTTTCCCTTTTTTTCTCTCCTTAGGAATTTTCATCTCCCAACGTTCCAGACTGCCACTTTTGGTATACTGATGAGGTGGAAGCTGAAACATTTAGCACTAGATTTTGAAATTATATATCTTATATATAAGGGTTGCACTGAAGGCTGGGACACCATCAATGTAATAAGAGCTATCCTAATTCAGAGTGAATTATTTGGGGGATATTTTTTTTGTGAATGAACAATTAGCATTTTTCCCCTTCTTGCACATGAACCTATTTATAGTGACAGAATAAATAATTTCAAGATACTAGCATGTATTTCCTTGAGATTTTTAGTGCAGGCTGAGAAAGGCTGTGGCATTTTTTGGATGCTGCTAGTTCCTACCTTTGTACAAAAATGCCAGTAAATTATTGCAGCTTTGAAGTGCAACAAATAATCATATCACATAGCAGAATATAAAAGAAATCAGCACAGGACTTGAGAGGTGTGACAGGTATTAAGTTTAACAGAAATGTAACTGAAAAAGTAGTTGATTCCTTTATTAAAACAACTTTTACTGAGAGAACATCATTTTTCAATCTTTTCTGTACAAATGTTTCAGATAGCATTGCATCATGTCACAGAATTATATCTCTTCTGTCCCAAGCTCCTCCCCAGACAAGACAGCAAGAGGATCCCAGCTTAGTTGGTGTCCATACTATCTTTGTGAAGAGGTGTCACGTGAGACATACATTTCCAAATTGGATGCCAGAAAGAAAGCAACTGGAGGACTAAGCAGGCTGGGAACAGTACTGCAAAAGAGAAGAGTGCTGAATTTTAAATGTCAATGGGGCTGTGATATTGCCACAGTGAAGGCATGGCGGGACAATACCTCATAATGCTGCCAGCCACAGCAACTAGGCTTGATCACAATGTTCCTGAAGTAATGTTCACAGTGGAATGCAGTTTCACATCAATTAGCGTGGCTTGAAAGGTCCGGGTCCAGTCTGGAGAAGAGTACTGAGAAGCAGTCAGCTAAAGCGGATAACTACAACAATTAGTTCCCAGGAGATAACTTTCTGAGTTATTACATGTAACCTTTGCTGCTGTTTTGTGTGAAAGATTGTGGAAGGTCAGTGTTTGGTCAAATGAAACTTGAACATAACAGTGTAAATTAACATACTATTTCAGCCTCTGACCTTTTAAGATGATATTTGATACTGAAATAAAAATGGCATTCTGTAGCTACGAAACGCTTCAAACTGTTTTTGACACACATCGTGCTAGCTGGGGATGTTGGATAAATCCGCAATGGATTCAGATGAGTTCAGATTTCTATGAATCCGACCTGCGGATTCTGCAGTGGATCAGCTTTTTCTGAGTCACGCTGACTTCATAGATCATAGAGTTGGAAGGGGCCTACTAGGCCATCGAGTCCAACCCCCTGCTCAATGCAGGAAACTAGAGGAGGGGTCTCCCATCCAAGTAATAACCAGGCCTGACCCTGCTTAGCTTTCCACACTCAGACAAGCTGAGCCAGCGTGAGCCACAGGCCTGTATACTTGTGGGCTGGTTTTTCCCTTTTGGGGGGAATCGCGCTACCGCATATTTGCACAAATGTGCATGAGCGCTAACGTAACTTCCTGTAGATGTGCCAATCTGCACTAAAGTGCATTAGCGCTAATTCGCACTAATGCATACTAGCACATTCGCACAAGTACGCATTAGCACTAATGCAAATTCACACATGTAGAACGAAATTCTGGTAAAAAAAAATCCAACTCCGTCAATAGCAGATGATGGAACAAAAGATGCCTGACAGTCCACGAAACACAGACAGAACACATTCCCCAGTGTGAGCTGCAGGCAATCACAAGCAGCAGTGGCTAGGCTAGAATTCTAAGGCTGCAGTCCTATGGACATTAAGCTCAATGACATTCATTCTGACCTACCTCTGAATAAACACATATGTAGGACTGAGCTGCATCTGCATGCCATACCTTGCATGAGTATAGAAGCCTACATATATACGGTAAGCTTTTCAAAGTGTGTGTCCATCCCTGTGCACATGCATGCCACATTATTAATATGCATATAGTATAAAAAAACACTACAGAAAGAACTGACTCCTGTGAAAAGCAATTGACCTGTTGCCTCAACACAATAATTTTCTCTCAGATGTGCAGTCATAAAGAATCTGTCTTCAAGGTAACAGCTCTACTGAGATACCAGTCGTCAGGGTAAGATACATGATAGCTTTCCTAGAAAGCCAATAAACCAGCCTGCCATAGGCAGAGGAATGAATGAAAAACATGGCACAACACATTAAATTATTTCAAAAATACTGTTTTCTTTCCTTTTAAAAAAACCCCAAAACACCTTATTTTTTAAAGAAAGATACAAATAACTGTATCAATTCATATGCTACTTCACATCAGAGTGTTTCCATGTTGACTAGTCTTCCCTAAGCTTAACAAATTACCATGATCTTTCCATAACAAAATTAATACTGTCCATTTATTTTTAAATACTGCTGTTTGGTTGACCTCAGTTCTTGCCCCAACATAAGACATTATCTTTTCCATTAAAGACACTTTCCAAATCTTAAGCAACCAGTTTTGTTATTGTGGAGAAAAAGAGCCTCTGAGGGTTCCTACACACACACTCACACACCTGCACGCACACACACACGCACACGCCTCCTCATGTGTAAACCAAGTAAGGCCGGTTGGGGGCTGGGAGGAGGAGAAATGTGCATAAAGTATCAGATGGGGCATGGCGCCTGAAAGTCCTGAAAAGCCGGTCTAGTCAGTGACCCGGCTTTCAGATGCAAATGTCATGAGTCATGAGTCCCTCTCCCCTGCCTGGCCAGGTGAAGTGCATCCTGATTGGCTAGAGGCAGCAGAGCTACAGAAAGGAGGAGGGGAGGGGGGAAAAGGTATATTCCCAAAGTGTAGCCTTTGTGTCTTGGTCTTTGGGTCGTCGCGTGGTTGCTGGCTGTGGAGCAATGGCGGCAAGCCAAGCAGAGGTCCAAGCCTTTGGGCAGCCTCAGGATCCGACCCCAGGTAGCTCCTGGTGAAATTAGCTGAATGAGGGCTTTGGTAAAGGCAAGCCTTGTGGAGGGCTACCCACCTCGGACCTTCGGGTAGGTGTGTAGTCTCCCCGGGCAGCAAGGCTGTGCTGGACCCAACCCTGAAGAGAACTGACCCCCAGGTAACTAGCTGTGTGCCTGGGAGATATAAGGAATCAGTAGGTTTTGTTAGTTTGTAGCTTTACTCTGTGTACCAAGTGTCTCTCTATTTCGTGTGCTTCTCTCATTTCCCTATTCTTGTTGTAATATGCTACCTGAATAAACCTTCTTGGCTTTTTACCCCACATGGTGTTTGTGGATGCTCTGTGGTTCCAGCAACTAAATCCAGGTTATAGACAAAGGGCAAGTCCCTGAACAGAGATTCAAGTAGGATTGCAGACAGCTGAGGCTGGCAGTCTGGTACCTTGAGATCTCTGGGGTTCTTGGGTCCTTTGGGGTAGGAAAGGGTGGGTTGTGGCAGGTCAGCCAGCCCCCCCTTCCTCCACAGTTATGGTAGGAACACTTGCCTCTTTCCACATTTTAGCAAGCAGATCTTTGCCATGACTAGAATAAGCTCTATTAGTTCATGCTGTTCAGAAATTATATAAACTAGAATACAGTCTAAAATAAATACTTCAGGGACATCTCCTATAATGTGGACCATTATTAAATGGATTAATATGAATAATTTGTTGCCAGTATTTCCTTACTGCTGGATATCTCCACCAGACATGGATATCTGTACCTTTATTGCTACAGTTTTTCTAACAAAGACTGTACCAAAAATATTCTTAAAGTCATTTAATAGCATTGACACCCAATGATAGGGTCATAGTGGAATTCAGCAGCAGAGCTAATTTTAACAATTCTCAGAATTAACCAGTGAAACATTTGCTGGACTATGCCATATAAGGCCACAGATAGACAGCTGCATGTGTGAATTCTCATCAAGGAAGAGGGAGGGAACCCTCCCTGCACATAGAAAAAAATCATGTTAGGAAATGTATAGGTTCAATCCTTCACCCTGGTTTTCATGGGAAAAAATGTCCAACCCACAGTCTCAAATAGTAACAGTCCAGGAATTTGAAAACAAACCAATGCTAGCTAAATAGATTACCATGTTTATATGCAATATGTGGTTGATGTCATACCTCAGTTGTGGGCTCCTCAGCATCAGCCACAGTTGGAAACAAGATGGTCCCTTAGTCTAATCTTGATTCTGCTGATTGTCTAAATGTGATCCTTAGAGGGAAGACTGCCTAATACTGTTATTATTCAGTTCTATCTAAATGTTGGTGGAATTCATATCAAAATGTGAAACATAACATAGTGAAAGGTAAAAGTGGAACACAAATATTTTCTTCTTAAACTTTCTCCATCATCCTGCTGCAGACAACAAAGAATACTGGGTAGTTACTTATAAGCTTTCTAAGTTCCTAACAGCACAGGCCATTGAATGCTCCTGAACAACATACGATTATATACAGAAATGACTAAAACACTGTTTTGTATTTTCCTGCAAGCATAAAGTTAGCCACTCACCTATTCACAAGGGGCACATTCCAACCCACCCAGCTAAGTGGCCATCTGCACCTGTCCTCCTACTCCCACAGCACTGTGCTTTCTTTCTTGAAACACAGTTCATTGCTATGGTGACTGAGCTTCTGGCTATCACTCAGTTTTCTGGTCTTTAATGTCAGAAACGGATAGCCACAAGTACCATATTTCTGGATCAAAGAAACACAACCATGCCATGATGACTGTGCATACTCACCTTTCTTTTTGATGTTAAGGTTATAAGTGGCGATGTTGGAGAAATCTGCAACAGATTCAAATGCCTTTGGATTTCTGTGAATCCAACCAGCAGATTCCACAGTGGACCAGCTTTTTCCGAGTCATGCTGATTCCACAGACTTGCAGACTGTTTACTTTCTGGAATGGTATGCAAATTTAGTTGTTCAAAAATACAAAATTTGCTGGGAAATACACCAATATATACACCATCTTGTTTAAAAAACCCACAACGTTTTTTACATCTATGAAATTCTCTCTTCAGCCTCTGCTGTGTAGCAATCTTTTTGTGTTTGCATTCTTCTCTTTGATTGTATGCTAAGAAAAATATGCAACATGTTATGAGCCAATGAAAGTTCCGTAAATTGTGGTGGGCTATTTTTTGCATACTTCTCTAAAGGAGAAAAAAATCTGAATCCATCAATGAGTAAACATCACAGAGAAAGACACCTGACAATCTGCAAAGCACAAAACAAAATCTGTACGTCTGTAGTTATAGGTAAAAGAGTCAAAGACAGATCAGATTGACTGGCCATGGCTAAAGCTGCTGATCTCATACCCCACAGTCTACTCAGCTACAAATGAATTCTCCCCACCCCATCACCATACACAGTGGGAATTGGTGTATCTGTTGCAGCAATGGTTTTCACTGCTCTTATGACAACTCCCTGGCTTTGATCAGAAGCAAGTAGTGCCCTAATTGATAGCACTGAGGAAAATTTCTGGCTTGGTAAATAAGATGTGGTTGCCCACTGAGAAGATTGTACAGGGATGGTGAGGAATATGTGATACTTGTTGCCCACTCAGTGGATCAGGTGTGTGTCCAGGCTTAATCAGCTCTCCCTTGCAATAGATGTTCTGGTTAAGGTTACCATATTTTCTACTGGATACAGCAGGCATATCACTATTGCCAGGGCACACGACCGTTACCCCACCATGACATGTGAAGTGGCAACCTGGCCCTGATACATCCAAAAAGAAGATGCATCCAGACAGGAAAGCCAATTTCTGAATCATATAACTCAGACCTACATCTCATTCATTTCAATGGGACTGATTTCCAAATAGGTTTCCCTAGAATTCCAGCCAGTGTTTTATTATTCCAGGCTTCAACACTTGCCAGGTTCCCTCTGTCAAAATGGTTGATCATTACTTCCTTCCTTCCCCATCCACACAACATGATCCTCTAACATCTCATTATTAGAGGGATCCATCTCAGGGCTACAGCACATAAGAGTTTGTTGACTGGATCCTGAATATATTTTAAATTTTCTTTAAACACTTGTGGTGGTGTGCCTCCATTTGGGATGGAGGAGGAATACATAGGGCAATCGAGCCAGAGTGTGTTTTGGGAGGGGCCAGGCACATGTCATCTGCAGCCTGGCCCAACTGTGCTGACTTGCAAATCAGTGCTTGCCTAAAAGACAGGCCCCAAACACACTTCAAATTGTTGCAAATCAGTCATAGTCAGACGCTCCTACCAGCTCCCGGACTGAGACTTGTGCATTTTGACTCCAGAATGACCTTGACTACTCTTCGGCCTGCTCCTAAACTGGTTCATGTTTTCTTGATTTTGGACACATATTTTGGCTTCTAACCTTGGACTGTGATAATGACTACGGACTAATTTACGACATGTGGGCAGGTCCAATTTTTAATTGGAGCAGTGGACACGGTGTGGGTCCAGGCTTACTCAGCTCTCCATTGCAATCGATATTGGGAGGATGATGGGTTAACACTTTATACTGGGCTATTTCCCCCAGTATGAATCACTGCTACCATTAGCCTTGTTAAAGGGGGAAAAATACAGGTACTTGTATAATGCTTGAGTCCACCCCCACCCCCCAGTGTGTACGTGTGTATGGGAGTTACCATTAGCCTCGGTGCAGGAAAAAAATATACATACTTAGGAAAATGGTGGAGGAGACGGGTTAAATGCCTCTTCCCCCCTGCCAAAATCAAAGCCCCTTTAGTCTGTTTTAAAGTAAAAATAAAATATCCACTCATCACAGATTTTCCATATAATTTTTGTTTTCATTTATTTATTTAAACAACTTATATACTGCTTGAATTGGTAGGTCTTGACTCTGGTCTCATATCACCATAACTGGACAGTTCCATTATAATTAGTAACTACGGTGAATCATTTACATGTGCATATTTTAATCATTAACAATTAAATAATAACTTTAACCTGTCTGGGACATAGGGAAATTATTAGCAAACATCTTCTGGTGGGCTTAGATGCTTAAAAAGAGTAAGCTGGAATGAAGCACATATAATTATGATCTATAAGCAAGAAAAAAACCCACTGCGAAACCAGAATCTTATAGACCAATATCCTTATTAAATACTAATTATAAATTGATGAGAACAATAATGGTCAACAGAGGAATTAAAATTTTGGGAGATTATATAATAGAGGATCAAACAGGCTTTATGAAGGGGAGGCAACTTGCTTGGAACACTTGAAAAATGATAAATTTGATAGATCATATGCAGAGGACAAAACAATCTCCTTTGTAGATGCTGAAAAAGCATTTAACTGAATGGAGATTTATGGATAATACTCTTAGACGGTTTGGATTTGGCCTATGTTTTTGTAACCTGATCCAGCTTATTTGTACAGCACCAGTTGCTAGAATTTTGATGAATGGCATAATGTCGCCTATAATAACACTACAAAGAAGTGTTAGGCAAGGATGTCTGATGACACCATTACCTACAGGTGAGACAAGAAAGGGGCATCAAAGGACTCTAAATCCATATGAATGTAAAACAATGCTATGTGCTGATAATGCTGTCTTTTTATTGCAAGACCCTATAAGATCAGCTAGAATTCTAAAAAGCAAAAACAAAAAAGTAGTTAAATGAATTTGGTAATGTACCTGGATATAAAGTGAACCTAGGAAATATTATATGGTGTAGGAGAAAAAGGTAGAACTTGAATGTATAACCGGCTCAAAATGTAAAACAAGAGGGGTCAACTATTTGGGAATAATGTTCTTGGATAATGCATACGTAATCTAGTTGAGATCACTACATGAGGGTGTTCAGTAAAGCTGTACAGGATTTCAAGAAGTTGGCCAAATTGCCTGTTTCATGGCTGGGGAGAATTGCAGCTGTTAAGATGAAAATCTTACCTAGATTTTTATTTCTCTTTCTTACATGGTCAATTAAGGTTCTACAAAGGTGTTTAAATAAAATTCAATCAGGAATCAATCAATATATATATGGCAAGGTTAGATCATAAATATTGCAACAGAAGAAAGCTAGAGGTGAACTTTCAGTCCCTAATATTATGTATTATTACCAAGCAGCTATATCAGTGGCTAAGGCACAGTGGACACAACCATTTAAAGGTACCACACCTTGGATTAGGTACAAGCAGGAATACGTATACCCTTAGGAGAATGGATGTGGTATACACGACAGGAGAAAGGGAGGATACAGACACGTGTAATCAGAGATGTACCTACTTCTCAACATTTTGGGCAAAAAGAGATATAGTTTGGCACCATGTATTTCTTCCCTTGCCCCAGTACTAATAGTTTTGGATTTAAGACAGCAGGAGAACTGGGGGACTATTCTCTGTGGGTTGCGACTTGCGACTGGTTTAGAAAAATTCAGATATTACGGTATATTTCCCAGAGCTATTTTTTCATATGCCCAACTGGCAGATAGAAATGTTAATCTGTGCATCCACTTTTTCCAATACTTGCAAATTAGAAGTTATATCCAAGAAGCAACTAGAGGAATAGACATGGTTAGTAGGCCTCACAAATCTTTTGAAATTTTTTTGAGCAAAAACATGCAGAAAGGATTATCATCCAAAGTATTTAAAATATTGATGTATGTGATAATGGAACAGAGGTAACTAAACAAAAGTGGGGAAGAGAATTTAACATAACAATCTCAGAAGAGAAATGGAATTTTGTCTGTTCAAAAATTTGTAGAAATGTACGAGGTGTGACTTCTAAAGAAAACTTCTATAAAATAATATATATGAGGTATTATACACCAGCCAGGATCTCTAGGATGTTCCCAGCAGTAACAGATAGGTGCTGGAGGTGTAATGGTAGAGGAACTTTTGCCCATATATAGTGGCATTGTAATCCTGTTATGGAATATTGGAAGAAGATAATAAACAGTACCAGTGAAACTATAGGCTATGAGTTGCAATTAACCCCAACAACTATACTCCAGGGTGATAGTAAAGATCAGATCCTTAAATGGAAAGTTCATCAAGTTTTCTCTATTACTGACTGGTATAAGGAAGTGTGGGATATAGCTTTAAACGATATGTTGACTTGTAATATCAAATGTAAAAGGGGACAATGAAAGAAAAACAATTTTAAGGATATATGAGGATTATTTTTAGATTATGTTTTAATTGAGGGAAAGGGGACTACACCATGTCAAGATTTGATGTATTTTTGGAATGTAGGTTTAATGGTATAGATAAGTAGTAATTGTTTATCATATTGGTCCCAAGGTGATGGGAGCACGGGTTTGATTGTACTTGATTTGTTTGTTATTAAATAAAAATTTAAAAATTCTTTTAAAAAAAGATCAGATCCTTAGAGATTTAGTGCTGTTAGTGAGTTATATGTTAAGGGCTGCAAGGATCGTCTTAGCAAAAGCTTTGCCATCAACATGCATACCATCTCTGGTACAATGGAAAATGATTTGGACTGCCATGGTGATGAATAAAATAAAGAATTATAAATTGCTATGGGAAGGAAGAAGGAACTCCATCCAGACTTTCCAAAAAGTTGGATACCATTAATCAATTATATTGGAATAGGTTCCAGCCAGCTGATTTAGCAACTATAGATATACTATATATGTGTTAAGCTGAAATATTGCAACTGTCTTGAATGATTGTATTGGGAAACAAAATGTTATATAATGAAGAAAAAGACTAAGTTCCTTTTCTTGTAAGAATCTGTGCCCCTTGATTTAAGCAAGATACAAACAAAAAATTATTCTGAATTCCATTGTGGTAAACCACTCTGTGTGCTTTAATTTGTTACCCTGATGCGATACAAAAGGGATCAGGCACTACTGTCTACTTTGGGGTCTCAAGGTAAATACACTCCAGCCAGATTAGCTGAAGGGAATGAAGACTCTTAGGAAGCACAAGCATTTCACAGATACTCTATCTATGTGGAGGGCACAACACCTCACCATACTTGACCTTGAGGTCTCATCTGCATGGATACCTCTGAGCCCCTATGTATGTATGATCCATATATTTCTTTACGCTGTACATCACAAATTTTCAGCCTATATGTCAGCCTTCCACAACTTGGTGCTCTCCAGATGTTTTGGACTTCAACTCCCATCACAGTGGGCTGTCGTGGCACGAAAATAGTACCTGTGTGAGGAAAACCTGCTCCCTCCTTTGTCTTATCTTGCAGCAACCATAGAGCTAAGCAATTGTTTACTTTAACACTGAACCTGCATAATAATTCTATTATCTGATATTTCAATAAATAATACTTGGTCAACTTTTAATTTACACCCATCGGTTCATCCCATAACCTCAACCCAGCTACTGTGTGATAAAAGGCAAATACAGAATATTTAGAACTAATTTGTGGAATGAAAAGAATAACGAAAGCAGGTGCTTTCAGTATATGATGTGTAAGGGGGGAAAACAAAACCCTTTCACATAATCAGAGGAGTATATTCTACAATATATACTGTTGCTCACAACCATAATGAGATAATTTACCCATCTACAAAATCACCAAAATATTAAATGGCATGACACTTCTTTTATCATTCAACTTAAAATAGTAAAGTGATGTCTTCTGATCTTCTGATGTTGTCACATAGCCATAGAAGATGTATGCATTCAGCCATTAATGTTCTGGACAATGGCTTGTGCTCTGCCATATGTACTTTAACTTCTATGTGCTTGTTCCCTCTTCAGCAGAACTTCCATAGTGTTCAATTACTTTACTGAAAGCAGTTTTCCCTTTGCTTCAAAGCCAGCCATTTTCTCCCTACTGCACTTCATACTATCAGACTTCTAATACCAATGAATAGAGTTTTCCTTTCATAACTACTGTGACTGTTCCTCTATTTTTAACAAAAGGAAATCAGGTATTTTTACTGAAAATTAAGCTGACATGTTCATTATACCACCCTTTTTACTGAGTGAAACATTTTCAAACAAAAGAGAGCTTGTCTGTGGCATCTATTCATAAGGGGTATTGTTTTCCTGGGAACTTGAAAAGTTTTACCTATTGACAAATGGAACAAGCCAAATGGAACAAAACTGAATGTGCCTCAGATTTCCAAGGGTGAAATCAATAGTGATCAGTTACACTCCCCACCATCACTGGCCTTTTAAAGGTATGGAAAAGCAAATGAAAGTAACAGACAAATGAGGAGGGAGGAAGCTCACAACACACGTGACACTGCCTTATCTTTTAGCAATACAATAACTTTTTAAAAGCACAACACACACACACATGTATATGAAAAAACTTAAAACAAGATTTAAAGCAAAAATCATGAGTTCAATGAGACTTACTCCCAGTAAGTGTGTACAGGATTGTAGCCTTAAAAGCGTTCTGCTTGGTTCTTTCATTTACATTTCCAAGACCAAGTAAATCTGATAAATTTCTCTTTTTTGTAATCCACAACAAAACATCTGGTTTACAATAAAATATGTTAATATAAACACACTGAAGCCTACACTTAAAACAAACTGAATAAGGCATATATTAAAGGCTGCTTTTCTAATTCTATGTTAATAAAAGAACCATGGATTTTTAAGGTCAGGCATTATAAATATGAAAATGTAGTAGTGGGCAGTATCCAACTGTGTAATTCCATTAGTGCAAATGATGTTGCGCAAGTAGAAACTAGGTTCTACACTATGCACAAGAGGAGATTCCAACTAAATTTACATTTGTGCAAGATTGGTTGTGCAAATAGTTTTGCATTATGCTTGTGCAACCTGTTGTGCACAACCGCTTGTGCAACTGCTTGCACAATCAGTTGTGCAAGCATAATGGGCAATCTCTTGTGCAATGGAAAGATTTGGTGGAGTTCCACTAGTGCTATTTGAGTTTGCAGAATGATATAGTTGGATACTGCCCAATGTACCATTTATTATTATGGGTTTGGTACTAGAGGCTAGGGACTAGCAAGTCCTTACTGGCAAACAGTGAATCCAGGAAATGCCATCCTGTATCTCACCTGGATCATCCACTGAACCTATCTGAGTGACCTTAGACTCCTATTTTATGCCCAGTAAGAGAGCTCTCATTTTGCTCATTTATAAAATTATGAATACGGTATTTGTGACGCTTTCTACCTAAGAAGATAATAATAATTTATTTCCTATCACATGCCAGGTAACATCCCATACTTCTGCTAAATTTTTGGTACAAAGCCTTCAAGTAAATGATCTTGTCCTACTACTACTAAACATGGAGAATACCATACTGCAAAAGGGATGTGAATTACATGAGTAAACATTTTTGGATTACCTTCTGTAGTAGCATAAAGGCCACAGTTAATTTTTAAACAACATATTTTGATGGCTACATGAACTAATTAGTACACACGTGTAATGCACTGGGTTCACACAACATGACTACCGACACTCAAAGTTGAGTATAGGTTGAGTGTGGTCTATCGTTGAACCATGAGTTAAAACTGTGGATTGTTGTGTTGCGTGAACTCAGCTGTGCCAACAAACCATGATTTATTAACCATGAACAACCCACAGACCACAGCCCAACAACAAACCATGGGTTCTCTTCATGGGTTGTTCATGGTTAACAAACCATGGTTTGTTAGTACAGCTGGGTTCACAAAACACAGCAACTCATATTTCAGTAACAACCCATGGTTCAATGACAACTCACACTCAATCCAAACTCATCCTTGAGTTTTGGTTGTCCTGTTGTGTGAATCATAAAATTATGGTGGTGTATTTCCACCACTGGTGCAACTCCATCTGAGAGAAACTGTCCAACCAGATCAGTAGGACCAGCAATACAAGTCACATAGGTGCTAGACACAAGAGATCCCAGAAGACTTCAGGGATGCCATAATTATCACCCTCTTTAAGAAGGGTGATAGAACAGACTGTGGAAACTATCGGGGCATTTCTCTCTTAGCAACCGCAGGTAAAATATTTGCTAGGATTCTCGCAAACCGTCTTCTATCTATTTCAGAAGAGATCCTCCCTGAAACTCAATATGGTTTCCGCCCCTCTAGAGGGACAGTAGACATGATTTTTACTGCACGTCAGCTCCAAGAAAAATGCCGGGAGCAAAATCAACCCCTTTATATGGCATTTATTGATTTGGCTAAGGCCTTTGATACTGTAGATCGTACAGCTCTCTGGACTATCCTTATGAAAATTGGATGCCCCAATAAATTTGTGAATATCTTGCGACTTCTCCATGACAACATGACGGCAACAGTTTTGGACAACAACGGCTCTCATGGTGCTCCATTTAAAGTGGGATCAGGTGTTAAACAGGGATGTGTTATCGCCCCAACATTATTTGCCATTTTCATCGCCATGGTTTTACATCTTGTCAAGGGGAAACTTCCCACCGGTGTGGGAATTATATATCGAACAGATGGAAAGCTTTTTAATCTCAGCAGGCTGAAAGCAAAAAGTAAGGTAATTACAACCTCCGTTGTGGAACTTCAGTATGCTGATGATAATGTGGTCTCTGCACATTCAGAGGATGATCTCCAAACTATCCTAAATGCTTTTGCAGAAGCATACGAAAAACTTGGTCTCTCACTTAACATCAAAAAAACCAAAGTGCTTCATCAGCAAGTGCAAGCCAATCCTTTGGTGATGCCATCTATCCAGCTTGGCGGGACAATACTGGAAAATGTCGATCATTTTCTCTATCTTGGCAGCTATCTTTCTGTTACAGCTAACATCGACAGTGAAATCCAGCATCGTCTGAGCTCCGCAAGTGCCGCATTTTCTCGAATGAAACATAGAGTGTTCGAGGATCGGGATATTTGTAAGAAGACCAAAACACTGGTTTATGAAGCCATTGTATTACCAACTTTATTGTATGCCTGCGAAACATGGACTATCTATAAACGTCACTTCCACCTCCTTGAAAGGTTTCATCAACGTTGCCTCCGGAAAATCCTGCAAATTACTTGGGAAGATAGGCGAACAAATGTCAGTGTACTGGAAGAAGCAAAGACTACTAGCATTGAAAAAATGATCCTTCAACGCCAACTTCAGTGGACCGGTCATGTTGTTCGAATGCCTGACTGCCGTCTCCCAAAGCAGTTACTTTACTCCCAACTCAAGGATGGAAAGCGGAATATCGGTGGTCAATATAAGAGGTTTAAAGATGTTCATAAGGCTAATCTAAAAAAATGCAATAAACATCGAAAACTGGGAAGCTCTGGCCCATGAACGATCTAAATGGAGGTTGGCCTTTCACAAAGGTTCCATGGACTTTGAAGAAGCCCGAGTGCAAGGTGAAAGGGAGAAACGTGCTAAGCGAAAAGCACGTCAAAATGAATCCTTTACAGGACCATCTTCTATCTGGTAACCTGTGTCCTCACTGTGGGAAGCTGTGTGGATCTAGAATTGGCCTCCACAGTCACTTACGGACCCATCGCTAGAGTCTACACAATCTTCTTTAGAATTTCCTCCTTTTATCCCGGAAGACAATCTTACTCGGTCACGAGTGATCGCCTGATGATGATGATGATGAGACACAAGCGACAACACATCTGAGCCTTCAGTTTATTTTAGTTACAAGTGGTAAAATTCTGTTTTACCCACAGGCCTGTTTTTCTAAGATTGCTGATGCTAACCAGAAGCAAGGTATCAAGGCTATGGAAACTGTTCTCAGTTCCTGGTACTGGGGCCACATCACAATCTTAGACAACAGAACCAGCAAAGTACTGCTTGTGGGCGTATTCCAGGAAGAACCACCAAGAAAAAACATCTGAAAGTTAACTTTTAAATCCTCACTGCTGAAATATATATTTTATATGCTGAATTAATCTCTTAGAGCCATTTTCAAGAAATAAAAATGTATTGCTGCTGCATTCATATGCAAGAATAAAGCCCATAAGGGACTTTTTTTAAAAAAATGAAAGCCTAGCTTTAATTCAGTGGCTTAGCTGTCTTCCACCATAATAATTCAACTTGGTATAATTAGAAGTAAAGATCTGCTTATAGCCAGAGACAGTTGTAGGATATTTACAACAAATCTACTTATTTATGGAATAATTCACTTTAATATTGCATCTTTTATTATAGTTGTATATAGAGAAGGCATTTGTTAGTAATTTAACAGCATTGCATACAGAGTTCCGTGCTGTTTGCTAGGCTTAGGTTTAATTGTTATCCTATTCTGTATAGAATCTTACAAGTTCTAGAACCTACAAGTAAATGTGCAATGTTCAATGTATATGCAATACATGTACGGTGAAAACCAAATCTCATTTGCTGCTTTTGAATTATGTTCATGTATAAAATACATGGCAAACATTCCTCCTTCCCTTGTCAGTGTCTTAGGGATAAAGCAGATGTGATGTGGGGGATCTGTGATTGGGCTATCTCTTCTTTGGGGGAATAACTTCAAAGCAGTCGCATATGGTTGCTAATATGATTGGGAAAATAGTGTTTGGGGATGTAGTATTTAATCTAAACTCTCCCCTCTCCCCCGAGCCACTTGATACCACTTTGGATATCAAGCACTACCCAGAGGAAAATATTTAGTTTGCGAAAACAGCATGGGAGTTAAAATTAAACACTCAATGCCTCCCCCGAGCAATTGCTTCTCTGATCAGATCTGCAGCCCTATATGACTGTTTTGAAGTTAAAAAAAATATGGGAGATGCATAGATCTCTCACATCATACCTTGTTTGGCCCTTATACACTGACTGGGAGACACAGAATTCCTCAGCTAAGATCACACCAGGGATGCTTTCCGCATCCATGCCATGACACCACTGACCACAATTAATCCATGATTGGTCGGGGACTGTGCAGAAGCATGCAGCCTTCTGCCTGATCAAAGCTTCTGCTTTGCATCCAGTTGAGAAAACAACCCAGGAGTGCCCCATTCCTGGGTTGTTTGGCATGACATGTGAACCCAGAACTCTGGGCTGTTGATAAGGAAACAACCTACAGTTTTAACCCAACAACTTCCAAGTTTGCACATCATGCTGAATGACCCAGAAACGGGCATTCTTGGGTTGTTTTCCAAACTGAATACAAAGCAGATGCAGATACAAAGTAGGAGCGATGAGCAAGTGGGAGGCAGCACGCTTGCTCACTCCCACACAGCCCCAACAACCCATGGGTTGTCCTTACGTGCAAACTGGATCACTGTGGTACTGAAGGACAGGGATTCATGCTGAAGATTATTGGCCTCATGTAAAAAGAGAAAAGGCCATGCTTTTTTTGGACAGCAAGCCATGCCAAACACAGCATTGTTTAGAAAATTATTTTCCTTTGGTCCCCATGCAATTTTGGTATCAAGCTATTGCCAAGATAAGGGGCTGTCCATGAAAAGGTAAATTACATGAAATTTCTAAAAGAAAGTAAATTCCAATTAATATAAGGGAACTTTCTTGAATTATATGCAGCGTAATATGTTCCACAAGAGAATCCAATGCAGGCCAGAAAAGCGGCATACATGAGACAACCTCCCCCCCCCCCGCATATAACTATTTATTTATACAGTCATGCCTTGGATTGAGAGCATAATTCGTTCCGGAAACGTGCTTGTAATCCAAAACACTCTTATATCAAAATGAAATGCCCCCAAAAAAATTTGTACAGAGATTTTTAATTTAAGCCATACTACAGTACTTGTATTGCAAGACGTTGCTTGTATATCAAGTTAAAAAAAATATTAAATAAATATTTAAAAATTTGCTTGTCTTGCAAAACGCTCTCAAACCAAGTTACTTGCAATCCAAGGTATTACTGTACAATGCATGCTTATTGATTTTACTTATATATATGAAAGCTTTACTCTTTAAATACTGGATGATATTAAGAAGATGGGGGAACAGGACGGGACCTAAAGTGGAGGGAATGGGGGCGGGAGAGGGGGAAGTGTTTACTGTTTGGACTGTATTGGAAAATGAAAAAGATCTAATGAACGGTTAATAACAAAGACAAAGACAAGGAGTTGGATCCAGGATCTGCCTTCTGTTAACGGAAGGCTCCACTCATGGAAAGTGACTCCACCCGATATTTGGGGATTCCTCCCTCCTTCCTCACCACAGCTCAGCCCATTCAGGGTCCCCTGACCTTCTGTGTGGCATTTTCAGGGGGCTGGAGGGAGGAGGGAGTGGGGAAGTCCACTAATAAATACACCAACCACCCTTTCCTTAAAGTCCTGCAATTTTATCTCACCATTTGCAAATATTATTGTGTTCTTACTGGTGCATCAAGCAGGCATATTTCAAAGGGCAAAGAAAACATTACTTGTATAATTAATTATTATGAGGAACAATAAATATTTTACAAAGCTGCGCAGCAAGGAGAAATAAAGCATAATTGCCGAGTGCAAAAAACACTCAAGGAGAGCAAAAGGAAATTATATCACAGTGACAATTTTAACATGCCCCCTACCAAGTCAGAAATTCCAATCACTCATTCGTTTTCTACACCATTAATTGGCACTTTTTGTAGGATTTTGGGGTTTTTTTTTAACATTAGCCTCTGCTCGTGCACAAGGTTCTGGTGATAGTTGTAGCCTGTGGTAAGGATTGCCAGCCCAAGTAAGAGTATAATGATTAGATCACTATTTTGCAATAGAAATTTCAGGTGCAGTCCCCCCCCCCCACCATCTGGATGGGGCCCATAGTGAGAGGGACAAGGGTTACAGCCCATCCCCCCTGCGCCTACCAGAGTGAAAATTGTGAAGGTGAGAGATAGCTGCTAGCTATGTCTTTCAAGTAATGTCTGTTTAGGCCCTTAGTTGTATCCAGGTGGAGTATGGAATTTACTGTTGCTGTTTTGTTCTTGTTGGAGAGTAACAATAAAGTTCTTGTCTAGCTTCCCGAGTGATGTGTCCTCCTGCTCCAAGCCTTCCATGGCAATGATAAGATTGTCCCTCATAGCCCACTTAATGCAAAAAGACAATCAATAGAGCAAAGGAAGTTCCTTGATGAACTTCCACCGGGCTTTAAAAACATGGCTTTTCAGGCGGGAATATGGAGTGGGTTAGGATTTTTTTAAAAAAACTCTTATATTGTTTTAATGGTGTTTTAATGGTGCTTTATTGTATTTTATCTTGATTGTACATCGCCCACGGGTGGCCGGGTGACCGACCAGATGGACGATTTCAAAATATAACAAATAAATAAATAAAGGATATTAGTCTCATGCCCCTCCTGGCTCCTATCCTGATATGCCTTAAAATGGTGTCTCTACATAAAGAGATTCACTAAAACTGTGCACCTTTGGTATCAACCTTTTGCCAAGATAAAGGGCTGCCCATAAAAAGGAGTATTACACCAAATTACTAAAAGAAAATACGTTAAAGCATTACTTCAACACCATTTGATAATATCAGCTGTGCATTACCTAGGCATTAATGGGAGGGAAGATTAGGGATGAGCTAAAACCATACAATTGAATGCATTGCTGTCTGGGCCTTGGACCAAGCCACTACCATCTTGACTTCCATTTGGTTTGGCCTGTCTTTGCTGAACCAAGAAAATATTTGGTGGGAGGACAAATCTGAGAGGGTAGAATCATATGTACAGCATGCCAATGGTAATACCAATATACAGTGATTTAAATCAAGGCAGTTTAAACTAGGATTTAATCACTATGAAAAAAGGTCAGTTTTAAAAAACTGATTTAAATTAAGCTTCTCATTTTGTAATTGATACATTTCCTGAATAACTGTGCATATTAATTGTTTGCTATATAAGAACTAAAGCACATTGGTTTATGGTACTGCTTTGGAGTGAACTGCAGCTTTGGGAAAGAGCTGTATGTGATATAACTGTATGTGGAGTGGGGAGGTCTAACTCCCTCCTTCAGGCCCATGATCCCAATCCAATTCACATCCTCCTCCCAATTGACAACCTCCTCTCTGCATGGATTTCTCAACATCACATCAAGTGTGGCGCTCTGTGAGGGTGGAAGTGACTCCCGCTCATCTTTCACTACATTCATCTTTCTGGAAAATAGGATCCTGTGAACTTATCCATAGGTTGTTGCAGCGAAGTCCACTTCATTTCTGTTAAACTGTCTTAAGACTCCCTGTGCGATACATGCTTCTGGTGTCACTGACCTCTCTCATTGAACAAGTGAACCTGGGAAGTTGCTGATGGGGTCATGGTGTGTTAACGTGAAAGCCCTTCTTCCATCCTGTTCACACTTTCTTGGGAGTAAGTGTCACTGAAATCTCAGAGACTGAGTAAACATGCATAGAAACATGCTGTTAACAAAATACAGTAAGCAGAAAGGCTGAAGCAAAAAAGCAACTGTGTGGGGAAATAAGGTACGGTAATCATTTTTTGGGTAATCAAATTGACATAGTCACAAGAAAATTACTAAATGGGATTTATTACCAGGGAAAACAATGAACCACGCTATTTATATATTATATATTGAATTATTCATTTAACTTGAGCATATATAGAGTGCCTTTTCATCACTTCTAAGTAACTGGAATAGCCATTTGCTCTTTTGTGCATGTAAGAGAGGAAATGAAGAGACCAGACACAAGAGCATGGGATCAAATCAGGGCCATATTTATTAATCAATCAATGATCTCTGAAGGGAGGAGTGTGGTTGCTAACTAAACTGGCCCTTGGCCAGTGTATCTTATTCGGGCGAAAACATCCAAGCCAAAAGTCGGCGCTATTACACCGCCCCCAAGCTCTATACCACTTGGTGCTAGAGGGTCTTCCTGGTGTCCACTCCACCCGGCGCTGCAGGACAACCGGCGAGTGAGAAGGGGAGACCCCAAAGGCGGCCCAATCTCCCTCAAGCCGCACCGCATGACAACAGCAAGGGGAGCCTCAGGTTATCGCCAGTCACCTGAAAGGTGCCATTGGATGATCACCAAACCCTAACATTTCCTCACTCCCCCCTCTGAAATTAAAAATAACTAACCCAACCCTGCTTCACAGTATAGAGTAGGCAAAACACACCCTCTGCCCCAGGCCAATCAGGGCAGCAGGTCAAAATCCCTACTCGGCCCCCAATAGGACAACCAGCAAAGCCCACACTGCTAACAGGGAGGGAGCTGGAAAAAAGAATGCTGACTGGGGGCGGAGATGCCGGGTCTTAAATAGAGACCTTGGCCCTCCACCCCCATGAGATTTGATTGGCCAGAAGCAGTGGTCCGATTGTGGTCTGACTCTCCACCCCCCCCACGCAAAATTCTCCCCAGCAACATTATGCTACTTCATTAGTTCAGAACTTCTAATAATTTTTAACCAAGATTTCACCAAACTAGCTAAACAAAGCTCGAAAACAAAATTACATTATTTAAACTCATGGAGCTTTTTCCCACTAAAGCAATGGTACAGACACATGGAACTAGATCATAGGAAATATTATATGTCATATCTATAAGATAGTTGAGGTCTATTGGAATGAAATCATAGATGTTATAAGTCATATATATAAGATAGCTGAGCTCTATTTATCTATTACTGGTTTTAATTTACTGTAGCAAAATATTCACATTGCTTATCAGGTTCTCTACGCCTATTTAAAATGAGAGAGTTTTTGTTGCTGTGGTACCTAGAGGTTTTTCCATGTGTCTGTACATTATGTTTTGTGCGTACTGTGTACTTTAAATTCAATTAATTTGAAATGTATGTCTTATTGATTCTAATCTAATCTCTCTAGACTTTTTAGCTGTGTCCTAAGTATTAGCAATTGCAGAACTTCTTGTTGATGTTATAATTATCTCTCCTCTATTTAACAGCAATATTTCAATTACAAAGTCATACTAATTTTTAAAATGCAAGCCCTTTCATATAATTTAGCAATGTCTACAAAATGAACCTTCGAGGATTAGATTGCGGAACTCCCAACAGTTGTACTAAAAAGAGCATGATGATGTTATTTTCTCTTTTATTCCTGCACTACTTATGCAACAACTGGATTTTTAATATGGTGGATTTACACCATAACTCAGTGGTTGCATGTAGCATGTTCCAGGTACAATCATCAGCCTCTCCAGTTAGAAGTACACCTAGCCAAGCTAGGAATGACCTCTGCCTGAGTTATTGGAGAGACACTGCCAGACAGAGTAGATAGTACTGAGCTGGATGGACCAAGGGTCTGATTCAGTATAGGGTAGATTCATATGTTCAGTAGAACTAGATAACTGGGTGCCCACTAGATAACTGGGGGGTGGGGGTGCTATCCCCCAGCATAACCCATGGTTATGCGCTACAGAACAATTTGCTGCAAAATTTCAGTTGCAAACTGGCAATTTAAAAAAATAATTATTATTTTTCAGTGTGGTCCAGTGCAGTGGGGGGAGGGGAATGGTCCCTGGACCTCCAGCAGTTGCCACCCCTGCCTTAGCCACGCCCTCTCACATGAGTAACGTGCTCTTTAAACAAAGCCTAAGGCCTGTCTTTAAACACTCACACATATCCCATCTGAACAGCAACAGCAAATCTATCATGTTTTCATCTTATGTACCTCAGGCAACAGGACTCAGAAGTTTGTCCAGTGATAGAAGGGTAGGTAGGCTTCATCATACATTTTGCCAGAAGGTTCTAGTGATATTTACACGTGAGCAGGCAGGTGGCACCAAAGAGTCCTTTGGTATGCTTTGAAGTGCACTGCCAAAGCCTCTGTTGTTCCTCATACTGGGAAGAAGAGGAATTAAACACTTTTTTTGTGGTGTTTGGATTAGTGAAGATGTCAGTGTACAGAGCCAACATTACTAGCTCCTCAGGCCTTGTCCAGTTCAAAAAGATTCCCTGGTTGTTGATTTTTAAAACTATTTATTTATTTATTTGCTACTAAGTTTTCAAGGCGGGTTACAAAAATCAATAAAGCGCTTTACATGAAAATCAAGATATAAACAAATCTAACTACTAGTCCAACAATCTGATTAAAACGTAGTAATGGAAATAGAGTAAAAACAGTCAAACTATCATTCACTTGCTGCCCTCCAAATGGAGGCTATTCCTATCAGCCACTGCCAGCATGGCCAAGGATTATGGGAGTTGTGGCCCATAACAAGTGAAGGGCAGATGTTTGGGGCAGGCTACACTAAACACTCAGGAAAGCTCTAACTTGGTGCCTAAAAGACAGAAGAATATCTGTGAAACAGATATTTCTGAGCAGGGTAATCCACAACCACTACAGAGAAAGCCTAACCTCTGAGTTCAGGCAGGACCTCATGGTCATAGGGAATGGGCAGGTTCATATGGGAGAATTCCTTTAGATGTCCTGGTCCCAGGACCCAGGCAGGGATGCAGGACCTCCAACCAGTGGGGCATCCCAATCTGAGCCATGAAGTTTCTTGGGCAGGGGTGCAGAACCACCGGCCTGTGGGGTATCCCGGCCCACACAGACTTTTGGTGCTCCTCCAGGGGGTGGTGCTTAGGTTCCAAGCCCCACCCTTGGAGGAATCCCCTCAGAGGGCATCCTCTTCCTGCCATCTCCGATCTGAGATTGTAGATAACAGTGTGGATTCCCCTGCTGGTACGCACCAGTAGTGGAATCCCGACTGCTATCTACAATCTCAGATTGGAGATAGCAGCAGTGGGTGAAGGACAGTGGGCGATGGGACTTGCCTGTGCTGGGGAAAGCGGTCACGCTCCTTGTGTGTAGGAGAGGCCCCACCACTGCTCATACCCACTGCTAACTCCAATCTCAGATAAACCAACTCTTTGAATTACACCTGGATATAGCAATGCAGTTTCATCCAAGCGTGCCTGGAGTTGACCGGCAGGAGGTGATCACTCAACACTTTGCCTAGGAAGGTGATGTTGGCAACTGACTTTAAGCTGTTTCAATCTTCTGGGTCCAGGTTAGTTTTTTCAGGAGTGTCCTAATCACTGCCTCTTTCAAAGAGGCTACCACCACCCGCTCTCTCAACTGGTCAACTGCAGGCACATCTTGAATGAAACTGATTTTTTATATCCATTTCAGTTGAGCTTAATCCTAGGGATGTATGATAAATTTGTTTTCAGTCTGTTTTTTATCAGGATTTACCAAGTTCATACTTCCCAAACCGAACACACTCAAATGTGATCTGCGGTCTAAGTCAGTACATTTCTGAACTTGCAATGTGATTTGCAGACCAAAAAAAAAAAAAAATGTGTTCGACAGCATGGGTACATTTGGAAAATGTGCATGAAGCAATGTGTACTTTTGAAAAAGGTGCACAAATATGCTTTAATCACACTTGATGCATACATTTGGAAAAACACACATGAAAATAATGCATAAATAAAGGGGGAAAAATGCAACCTGAGGTGGACACAAGAAGGAACAAGCTTTGAGGTGGAATTTGGATTAGTGCTAAATAGCTTGGGGCTAGATTACCTGAAGGCATGTCTCTTTCCACATATACCTACTTGGACCCTAAAGTCATCTTCTGAGGCTCTTCTCCAGAAGTCCCTGCCAAATTAGGTAAATTGGATGGCTACTAGAGAGACAGCCTTTTCAATGGTGGCGCCCTGCTTATGTGGTGCCTCTGTACTCCACAGAGAAGCTCACCTAGCACCTACCTTGTCTGGTCTTTTCGGTACCCAGTGTTTATTCTTCCAGGCCTTTTAGACTTTCAGTTTTTTTTAAAAAAAGTGCTTTTTAGATCCTTGCACTGTTGATGTCCTCTACTATTAGTTTACTTTGGTTTAATTCTGTGGCTGTTTCAATTTGTTTTAGATTTTACATTGTTTTACAATATTTCTGAGTTTTACAGTTTTAACCTTTGTGTGTGTGTGTGAAGGACCCAGAGAGCTTTGGCTATTGGGAAGTATTAAAATGCAGTAACTAAAGATATTCTCATGGGGGACCTGATCCATATCATGACCCTAGTGGGGGTGGGAGTGGTAGGGGACTTTAAACCTTTGTCCCCCACACTGTGGTCCAAATTCAGATTGGGGCCCACACATTTGCAATTTGCATAGGAAAAAAAAGGTTCCAGTTGAAGTGAATAGAGACTCTTATCTCTATACAAATTGCAGGCCCAGGGGGCCTGCAATTTAAAGCCCTACCCTCTCCACTAGGGTCCCTATTCGGATTGCATTCCCCTCCCACTTCCTTTTGAGTAAGAAAAGAATACAGTACATGCTGCATATTAAAGGTGACATGAGAGGGAAAAAGATAGTTTTGTTTCTCTATTTTGAACTAGCTGAAGTTTCCAAACGTTCTTCAAAAGCAGCACCACATATAATGTATTACAATAATTCGGCCTGGATGTTACCAAAGCAAGATTACCTCTATCCAAGATAGATACCACCAAAGAAAGCTTGGGAAAGGCACTTCATGCCACATATGACAGTAGGGCATCCATAATCAAAGCCAGATCTAATATTACCAATATGCTATGAATGTGAGTTGAACAAGAGTTTTGATTGTTTTAAAGCCTGCCTCTCCTTTGAGGTGGGCTTTTACAAGTTCCAAAGTTAGTTTCTGCGCCCAAGTTTGAAAAACATCAACAGCTATTTACTTCTGAGTAAGCAGTCATAGGGTTGCACTGTTAATCACTTAATCTATAGACCATTTTAACTGACTACCTGAAGCCTCTTCATAAATAGTAAAGCCAAGTTAATGGACATAAACTCCAATCCTCATCTATGCTTCAGCTCTTTCAGTGTCCTAGATCTTCCTAACTGCAATGGAGCTATTCACTTTCTGTAGGATACCAAGTCTTCCTAAATCCTCGAACAAATACAAAGCACACTAAACATGTGACCTTTGAAATGAATGAGTTGTTGGCAGAAAAACCAAGAGTACATGTCAGCATTTCAGTTGTCGTTAATCTACACATTTATTTAAAGATATGTTTTGTATTCATTTTTAAAGTTAGTGCCATAAATCTATGCCAGGTTATATTTTAATGTTTCTTTTATATCCATCAAAATATACTAGATTTAAGAAGGCTTTCCCACATATTTGGACTGTGCTGGCCTCATTCTTGCAGTTGTCTACATGCACAGAGATCACCCTATTTATCTCACTGATTCCATGAAATTAAATTACTCATAATCTCAGATCAAGTGTTAGCAATTGTTCCAAAGACTCCTAAGACCAAATTTAATTGTGACACTTTTCAACTTAGCTAGCATGCAATCATGTTAAAATTATTTTTCTTTGACTATTAAAGTGTCACTTGTTATACAGAAAATTTATTTTCTCAAGAGAGAGCTGCAAACTGTATGTAATTATTGTTTTGATGTTTTTGTTTTTATTACGATTGCTTTAAGAATATGAGGTTGCCTGTAGCTTAGATTGCTCTACTCTAAGAAGTCCTTAGAAAAAAATGTAAAATAAATAAATGGAATTTTCTTCCCCTTGTTTTGGGATTTTAACTGCAAGTTTTAATATAGCTATGCATGTATAATAATGATCAATAATTCTGAAATGTAACTGAAAAATCATTTCATTCATTTGAACTGCTTGTCTGCTGCAAAGGATTCTGCAAAATATGGAACAAAACTATGCCTTTCTTATGTAGTTTATAGAGTAGTTTGGGGAGAAGGTCAAAGCTCAGGCATGCCCCAGGAAAATATACTGAAGGAAAGCACATATAGGCAATTGAAGAGCTTCAATTTCCAATGGGATTAGAAGTATAATAGATTTTGATTCAGTTGAGGAAATATTCAAGAAACTAATACATTTAGCATGGGATTAAGGAGACTTTAATACCTAAGAAAATGCCAACCGAAAGAATTGGTTCAAATCTTTGTTCAGCTATGGAGGTTTCTGGATTGCATTGGGCAGGTGATTATCTCTCAGCCTTACCTATATCACAGGCTTGTTGCAGACATAAATGGGATAATCCCATGTATGCCATCTAGAGTTGCTTAGAGGAAAAAGTGGGATATACATGAGATGCATAAAACATTTTTTTTTAAGTAAAAGGAAGAACAAATCCACTGAAATCATGATATGAAGCAACTGGATTAGCTACAATGAGGTAGATTTAGGTTGAAAATTATGATTAACAATAAGAACAGCCAATAAGAACAGTCCAACAACTATTATTGTTGTTGTTGCTATTATTATTATTATTTATTTATTTATTTGTATCCCGCCTTTTTCCCAACACTGGGACCCAAGGCAACAATTGAACCATTTTACTGAGAAGTTGGACTGGTTTCCTTAAAGGTATGTGTGAAGGATTGAGGCCTACACAGGCTTGAGTTAGGTTGAAGCCTATAGGCCCAAACATCTCCTGATGGGAGGGGGGCATTCGTAAGTTTCATTTCCCCCCAAATGGAGTTAAAGTCACCTTTTCCCCTTAATAGAGTTAAGTTTCATTTCCCCCGTTTTAGGTCACATGATTGTAACCTTCTAGTTCTGTGGGAGGGTATGGGTTCGTGCTCCAGACAGTTCTAACCAGAGAGAACAAGTTGGGAAATTTCTATAGAACTGTAAAAAAAGACATCAATATTCCATTGATTTCTATGGGGCTTCCAACTAAACATGGAGTAATTCCAGATGAGGTTTTTTATCATGCAATCATCCTGCCTCATTTTACAGGGGATCCAGATAACATCATCTTCCACTTGTAACTTTCCTGTGTTTTCCCACTGCTTCTTCCATCTTTTTTCTTTCCACAAAAGATCCATTAATGAGGAAAAGTCCAAAGAGCTGCACAATGTATTTTGATTAGTTGCACTAGGAGCCTAGAAGACCCATTGTTGGGATCAGGCTGATAATTAAGCCCAATCAAAATCCACCTGAAAACAGTTCCTAATTTTATCCAATTCTTCTTTATGTTCAGCTCAGAGCTTTAATTAAAATCATAAACTGCACATAAAGTAACATATGGACAAAACAAATGTTTTGAGTGTCTAGTTGCAAATCTTGAGTGTATTGCTGATTAATCAAAGCTGTAGTACTGGCAAGTATTGCCATATATTTGTTGCAATTAAGATCGCCTCATAGCATCCTTAACTCCTTCATGCAATTAACACCATACATCTAGGGTGTAATCCTATGCAAGTTTAGACAGAAAAAAGTCGTACAATTCTCAGCATCCCCCAGTTTTTTGTCCAAACATAGAGAATTGCACCTTAAATCTAAGTTATTTTTGCTTTTTCTTTCTTTCTTTCTTTTTCTTTTTAGAAATAATGCATTGGATCCAGATTTGCACTCAGCAGAGTTCTACTTATGCTGAAGAAAGTGGGTGGGGCAGCAATTTCCTCTGATTCCCCATTCCTCCTGCAGCTCCCAGTGTCACCTCCAATGCTGCTTCACAGGGTTAGGGGACCCTCTGGACTGGAGAAAATGGTGGTCCCTTCAATGGTGCAGGTAGGGCTGGACCTTGGAGCAGAAGTCCAGGGCCTTGCAGCCTGGTGGAGGACAAATGACCACCCAGAGGGCAGCAGGTATTCAGGGGATCGGGGCAGCAGAAGCAAACTTCATTTGATTCCTATAATCATGATGATGCTATGATTTAAATGAGTTTGAAATGCAGAACTGCAGAAGCTCAAAGTATTTTTTTTAATCAGGGTTGGTAAACAGTTTTGCTGTTGGTGGTCTAACACATATGGCAATTCGCATGTGATAAATTGTGAGTTACTTAACCCATGATTTGCTGGGAGGCATACCAGGCATAACCCACTTCTGCTTTCTGTAAACAACTGCCTTGATAGAAGGTTTTGATCATGTTGTCCAAACCCAGACACTCTGTGTTGGGGGGCCGGACTATAGTTTGAAAAAAATATGAACGAATGGATCAAGTAAAAAAAAAGGACCCGGGTCCTTTTTTTTTTACTTGATAGGGGTGATTTCCCCCCCTTAAATGGAAAGTTATTTTATTTATTTATTTATTTATTTCATTTTTATACCGCCCAATAGCCAAAGCTCTCTGGGCGGTTTACAGCAATTAACAAGACAGTCCCTGCCCACAGGCTTACAATCTAAAAAGACACGACACACAGGGAAAAAGGAATGGGGAGGGAAGAAGAGGAATAATAATGAATACTCCTGGCAGGGCTGGTGGTTCATATATAGTTGCACAATTGTTTCATGCCTAACACGAATATACTTTTGTTTTTGCCATCACACAAACGAGCATACTCTGCTTCAATCCAAAGCAGCATTTTTGAAACATTAGAAATCTGACTTAGCTACATCAGCTAATACATAAGAGGTAAAACACCACCACTAATTTTTCCATATTATGGAAAAGAATTAAAAAAGAACAAACCATGGGTTAACTCTGGGTTATTTAACCCATAAACAACCCAGAGTGTCTGGGTTTGGCCAACACGCTCACAACCTACAACTGGAGCTATTGTAGGTTGTTTACAGAAAGTGGAAACGGCTTGTGTGCATGCAGTGCACCCCATCCCTTCAAATTGTGGGTTAAATAATCCATGATTTGCCATCCTGATGTGGAAACCAGGTCATCAGGAATGTAGACACAGTTGTAAGCATGGAATGGCAGGCAAGGGACAAAGAGAAATGTTAGCTGTGTCTTCACAACTGAAGCTGAAAATGGGAGCCCTTTCATCAATGGAGGCACAAGGCTGGATCCAAGCTCACAGGAAAAAGTGCCTTTAGTCCCACATATTAACTTTTAAGAAATGGGCATTTTGGACTGCTCAATAAAAAATATGCTACTACACAAAATTATGCTCTTACGCTATAGTACAGTGCTAAGCAGTACAAATCTACCAGTCCCACAATCCTTGTAGGGAGTGGGGGACTGATGGTGTTCTCCCTGGTGGAAATGGTGCAAATAGCATCATATTCCTACCAGGAATTCTGGGACTGGTAGTCCCAGTCCCATCCCTAGCAGAAGATGCTCCATCAGGACCCTGGGAGTGCCTACCACTGCCTTCCTCACCACCACAGCTAAGTTGCTTGGTACAGCTCAGTGGTAGAGCATAAGCTTTACACACAGAAAGTCCCAGGTTCAATCCCACCATCTCCAGGTAGGGCTGCCTGCAATCCTGAAGAACCACTGCCAGTCAGTGTCAACAATACTGGGCTAGATGATCCAACTCAGTATAAGGCAGCTTCTTATGTTCCTAAGAGGTGGGTACTCCACAAGTACTTTTTTTTTTTTTAGCTCCTTGCAAGCACTTGAATGGGCCACTTACAAAAGTTTGACTCCTTTTGGGTCAAACCTTTAGACGCTCATCTTTCCCTAGCTGCCAGCAGGTAAGACCTCCTTCTACCTGAAGGTCTCCTCCCAGTGTTGATATATGTAGGCTATCTATGTAATATTAGAGCATCAACTGTGGCTTTTTGTAACTATACTGTTTTAATGTTCTTTTATGCAGTTTTTATTGAATGAATTGCATTTTGCATCACGTTGTTAAAATTTTAATTGTTGTTTGTGTTTAATGTTGTATGCCACCTGAAATGCAGCTACATTTCCTGGGATAGTGGAGAAGCCTAAATGCCCACTTCTTCTAACCAGGGTGGTGTGTGTGTGTGTGTGTGTGTGTGTTTTCATGTTCATATTTCTACTTTTATCTTCACCTGGAGACTTGCCAAAGCCAAAGCCTGAAACTAGCCATCCGCCAGAAGCAGAGTAAAGCATCTTTATTCAAATTGGCTTTTGGTGGCTAGGGACTGTCCAAAATGAATGGTTAATCCATGTTGAATTTATCAACATACATGTGACCTAGAACCAGTAGTGTCTGGTGCCCATTGTGGCTGGTGGGGTGGAGGACAGGGCAGCTAACAAAAGGTGAAGCCAGGAGCAAAACTCTCTCTCTCTCTCTCTCTCTCTCTCTCTCTCTCTCTCTCACACACACACACACACACATACACACAGAAAGGGTGAGCTGAAAAACATCTCAGACCAGTGCAAAGTTTACTTGCTTGTTTTAAAGTAAAAAATAAAGTCTCTTTAACTTAAAACACAACAGCATACATCGTCCCACTCTTAGGCACTCCACAGCTATTTTCTACTGCACAGCAGAGGTGGGGTGGGAACAGGGGGAAGAGATCAATTAACTCAGTTGCATCTGGCCTTGAAGAGTAGAGTGACTGAGAGGGAGTTAGTGCACTGAGCAGGTACTTGTTTAACTTACCAAGCAACACAATGGGTTGAGAGCATCAGTAAGAAACGACCATCTATTAAACAAAAAATGGTGCCCTGCTTGCCTGGGAGGAACCAATCTCTGAAAAAAATGGAGCAGGCAGAGCAGTCCTCCTGGACACTGCCTTGGAGCTTACTTTTGTAAGGGTGTTATGAAGCATACATGCAGGGAACTAGGTTAGCCGCAGCCACACACAGAGAAATATGCATACACACAGGAGGAGAAATGGGTGCACAGCAGGAGGCATGGAATGTAGTGACAGAAACTTCAAGAAAAGCACAGTGACTTGAACATACTTGTGGGGATCTGGAGCACAGATGGCAGTGTGGGGTCTGGCTGGGTGGGGGCTTTGGAGAAGTCCTTCTCTGTAGGGTCCCACAACACTCTGGAGCTTACTTTCAGGGCACACAGTGTCATGCCTGACCCAGATCCAGGCCAGGATGACTCTTATTTATTTATTTATTATATTTATACCCCGCCTTTTTCCCACAAGGAATCCAAGGCGGCTTACATAATCCTCCTCCTCCTCTCCAGACTCTTAAGATGAAGAGCCTGAGAATGCAGAGACTGAAGACCATGTGGAACCCATTGATGCTAGCATGCATGCCCCAGGCCCCTCCAGTATCTGAAGGGAAGCTAGGCTTGGGTCCTTTAACTTGTGGACCCTGAGAAGCCCATGCCCTGAGGAACATGCCTCACCCATGGTGTCCTGAGGGTGCTCAGCCTGAGGGAGTGCCAGCATCTGAGCAAGCATAGGTTGCTATTCGGAAGTGATGCCTCAAGGCTCAAAAAACTGGGCTCCTTATGAAGAAAGGTCTACTCAGGAGTCAGGGTACTCCTCATGAGTAAGACTCTTACTAAATAGTGCAGGGGACTTGCAGCTGAGTCTCTGGCTGGGGCTCTGTCTATATCAGTTCTCAGCTGGAACTTGAGAGCTGCTGGAACGATGCCTTACTGCCTGCTGTAGTGCCTCAAATCCTTGTTTCCCTGACTTTGCTCCATGCTACTGACCTTTGGACTCCTGCTTGACTCTGCTTCTTAGAACTCTCTCTATTGCCTGGTAATAGTGTATCCTTTCACCATTGCCTGTTTACTGACTACTCCTAACTTGAACTACTCCCTTGCTGGACTGATACCTCTGTGCTTGACCCTGCGCTTGTTTACTGACTTGCCACTGGATTTGCCTCTTAATTTGCTCTAACGTTGAGTCTGCTCTAGCCAAAGCAGGACACATGGAAAGGCTGCAAGAAGAGGCAGGAATTCCTCCCATACCCCATTCCCTGTCAGAAGCCATTCTGTCAGTGGGAGAACTTAACTGGATTTCAACCAGAGTTCCAAAATTAAACAAGTACCGGTACAATAATTAAATCACCCCAATCCATAAGTGGACTGAAACAAAAACATCTTCAGGTCATCAAAAAGAAAACAAAGGAGCCAAACATATGTCTCTGGGGGAGGAATTCCATGATGGGGAACCACCACTTTCTTGCATCCCCATCAACCTGATTGTACCTAGTGGCAAATTGTGAACAGGGCCTCTGAAGCCAATTTCAGGGCTTGGGCAGGCTCATATAGATGTAAATGGTCCATCAAGTAGCCTGGTCCAAAATGTTTAGGACTTTAAAAGTCTAAAACAGTACTTTGAATTGGGCTCGAAACAAAGATGTAGCCAATGCAGTTGATATACTGGTGATATACTCTGAACACCAAGCCCCCACAAGCATCCAGACAGCCATGTTTTGCTGAAGCTTCCAAAACACCTTCAAAGGCAGCCCCACCAAGAGCGCATTACGGTAGTCTAGCATGGATGTGACCAAGATATGAGCAACTGAAACACGATCTGTCATCCTTAGAGAGGGCTGCAGCTGCTTTATCAGCCTAAGGCAGGTTTCCCCAGCCTGGTGCCCTCCAGGTGTTTTGGACTTCAGTGCCCATCAGTCCCAGTCAGTATGTCCAATGGTCAGGATCGGTAGTCTAAAATATCTGAAGGGCACCAGGTTGGGGAAGGCTGACCTAAGCTGATAAAAGGCACTCCTAGCCAACGCCCACCATGTGTGCTTCCCCAAACAGTGTCAAGTCCAGGAGCATCCTTGGTTCTTTATGGGAAGTGCAACCTCCATTCATAGTCGGTTTCCTCACCCACAGTACCTCTGTCTTATCTGGATTAAGTTTGAGATGACTGAGGTCTGCTCTCAGCAATCCCAAAACTGCCTCCAGATAACTGTTCAGAAGTTTCACAGCCTGCCTGTGATCAGTTGGTGGAAAGAAGAGGGAGAGCTACCCAACACAACAGATTAATTAAGTCAGCCAATTAATGACAAATAATATCCAATTCACCAATCATATATAAATGATTCAATCATTCAACACTGTACCAATAAAACAATATATTCACATAGATAAAACCAGTTCATTCCACCTTCCCTCACTCCCTCTCCTTACCTATTACACTTTTTCCCACCCCAGCAGCAAATTTTCTCATCATCTACTATCAATCTTATTCTACAACATTACAGTCAGAAATCCTTACTAACAGATGACAGTAACTGAGCATGTGCCGTTGCACAACAAGAGACAATCCCCATTGGTGTCACCTGCTACCTGGCTGACTGATCTTTACAGGTGGTAGCATTTTGGGAGACAATGTAGTTACAAAGTACTTCTCCTGCCTACATTAACACCAACAGCAGTAAAATAAATAAACTGAAACATAAACATGTCTTATATACATAGTGAGTTGTATCCAACAGTGTTTTTGTGCTATCAGAAAGCACTTCTGCTCATACAAGGCAGAGAACGTCCTATTTTCACTGATCCCCCTTACCTACTGCAGCACCACCACCACATGCCTCCTGAAAAGCTGCTCCTAAGCGTTGGGAGATAATATAGGATATGACATAGGGGCAGCAGTAGCAAGCTGTGGGGTCGGAAAAAATCAGGTGCTTCATCTTATGTGAGTCACCACTGGATACAACCCTTTGTATTTGATTTTACAATCAAATATTTGATTACATTCTGTTTTAGATCTCTCATGGCATCTTAGTGAAACTCAGGTTGCTAAAGTGGTATAGTGCAGATGTTCAGCTGCACTATACCACTTTACAGCTTTATTCAGCTTCTGACTGCATTCACCAAAGGGATTTTTTAAGTTCCACATACTTTGTGAAAGCTGGTTATGTAAAAGTACATTAGAAATCCATTTTAAAAATACAAAGAAGAAAACGGTAGGTAAAGCAAAAATAACAAAGAATCCTGACCTTGGTAAGAGTACATAGTAATTGTGACTGTGATTTTATTTTCCTTTAAATGATGCAATTCATAAAGTCCCTTGTTATTTTACTTAACTTCTGGGGGGAAATGCTAAAAACTTGTCCCCATTTATCTACCGAAGTATGACTATCCATAAACGTTTAACAACAGGGGAGCAGCCTGAAGTAATCTTCATTGATTTCAAGGGAATTTACTTCTAAATAAATTTGTTTAGGATGAAGGTATTGATGGAATCATTTAAATCATAATTAACCAATAATAATTCAAGTGCAATACCATCCATGAGTTTTGCCTAACAGGACAAGGTTAGGATTGCTTCTAAATCCCTTATGTCAGTGTAAAATTGTTATACTGGTGTTGTGGATTTATACAGGCATTGCATAGAGCATTACTGCTGCATTGCCAGTCATTATGCAACACCACTATAACAGCTTTGCCAGTGGTAGACCACCAGAACTAAGAACAAAAATGGTGCATTTAGGGTTTATGGCAGAGGAGAAGTCAAACTTCTTCAATATCCTATGCTCACTTAAGTTGGTCCATCCTTAATGACAGTGTAATGTGACACCAACAATAAACTTGTCCTAAATTAAAATACTTCCCATTGGTGTCAATGGAGAGGCCAATGTGACTGCCTCCATCACCAGCTCCTCCAGCCACATCAGGATTCCACAAAATTTAGTAGACAATCATGGACAAACCACTAGGAGTAAATAAGCCCAGCAAGGGAACACAGTTCATGTATCAATGCACATAACATGGGGCTACATCATGTCTTAAAAACTGGGAGTGTGACTTGGTGATGGCAACTTTGATGATGGAGCACCCTAGCGAAGGGGATACTTTGAACAAAACACCAGCAGCCAAGGCAGACAATAAAATAGGAAGGCCATATTGCTAATACTTGCCTTCTCACAACACTTAACATTTATTCCACTTCAGGAGTTCAAATACAAACAGCTACCAGGAATCTCAACTTCACTGCTGCAATGCGAGATGCAAGGCAAGGTAGTCCACAGAGGTAAGCAAGGAAAATGGACTCCGGAGCATTATTCTTGTATCTCTTCCATCAATCTTTAAGCAGCCCAAGAAGAGATGGATATGCAGAGCACTCAAACACCAAGTGGCTACAGAATATCTCCCCACCCCCTATCCTCCTGCAATATGGGAAAGCAGTGTACTGGCATGATATGGCATGAAGCTATCCTGATCAAAATAACTTTCAAAATCACACTGGCCTAAAGCAATCACTCATGGGAGCCTAAGAAGTTCTTCCTACATCTTGACATAAATGCCCTTAACTTTCCACCTAGCAGCAACAGTTTATTAACCATATGTTGTGTTGTATTTATAAAGCTTGTCCTCAAGTCAGATATTTTCCATCATTTGCTCTTTTACTTAGAAAGTTAGGCTTTAATTTAGCATGATAGGTTCGATAGGGAGTCACAGATTCAGTTTTCAGAGATTGTACGTGTGGACTTTGTATGCTTCTATTAAATTCTGTTCCTTTTGATACCAGCTTGTTGGGTTGTTGTTGCTGTTTTTTTAAACATAATATATTGGACTTTTTAAAGACTTCTGATTTAGATTTAAAATTCTGATTTTTAGAATACATTGTTTTTATCCTCCCTGGGTATAGAGAGAGAAAAATCAGAAAGCAAAAACAAAACAAAAATGCAGATAATTAATGTATGAAATGCATTTAATTTTTTAAAAAGGATTTGTACTACTACAATCATTCCTGTTGTAAGGATTATTAAAACAAAGTTTGCGAAGTGCCTCAAACACTTAAAGTGCTCTATAAATGTTAAGTATTATTACTATTGTTAAGATTATTATTTCTCCACTATTGTCTGCCATGTTTATCACATTAATTTTTATGCTCTTGGAAACCCTAAAGAACTTTTCTTTCAAATTTGCAGATTTTCATGAGGTATTTTGGACACTGTTTTGTCATTTTGCATGCTCTATTTACTACAGGTGTTTACTTTTTTCCAGTAGTATACCATTTTAAAATTTCAGTTATTTCAATATATCCTCTACTGCCGTTTCAGCCAAACTAACTGCAAAACTGATTGCAGAATCAGTAAACTAAGTAATCTACGCAAAGTCATAGAGTAGAATCAAACATTTTTTTAAAATTATTTATTTATTATATTTATTATATTATATTATATTTTCCTTAAAGGAACCCAAGGCAGCTTACATAATCTTCCTCTCCATTTTATCCTCACAACAACCCTGTGAGGTAGGTTAGGCTTAGAGTCAGTGACTGGCCCAAAGTCACCCAGTGAGTTTCATGGCATGAGTGGGGACTAGAACCTGGATCTCCCGAGTCCCAGTCCAACACTCTAACCAAAAATCAACATTTGGAAATATCTGCTGTCCAATACATTAGAATGCAATTATCTCCCTTCTCATAGTATTATACAAAATATCTATTTTCGCTATATGATTCCTTGTAGTTAAAATGGGATTTCAAGTGTGATGAATATGAAACTATCATTAAGAGCATTAGTAGTGGAAATCTCTCTTATCCAACATATGTGTTTCTTTTTAATCACTCTTGCAGGTACAATTAAGCAATTCATACTCGTATATGAGCCAGTGTGAGACAACTGAAACCCTCCAATTCAGATATCCACTCAGCCATGAAGCTTGCCAGTTGGCCTTGGGCATGTACTACTTCTTAAGCTATTTTATCTCACAGGGATATTACAAAGACCAAGTGAGATAAGCATATACAGACAGGCTTCAACATAGATTTCATAGATCATTTTCTTATAAATCTAAGAGATCTAGATAAAGAATACACACAGAAATACAAATCTTCCTATCTACTGTACCACTGGTTTTTTTTTTAGAGATGTACCAATTCCCACGTCCAAACATCAGATCTAGAAAGGATACTAGAGACAGCTTCATCCTGATACAACAAGACCAATCCGAGTGCAAATCACCTTGCTAAATGTATCTAAAATGCAGTTGTGTGGGGTAAAGGCAAAGCCTTCTATTCAGCACCCAAAGCTATTTCATTATCCCAGTGTTCCTTGTGGCATCCTCTTAGTGGTTGGTGGTTGGTTGGTTGGTTGACCCCCTAACAGAGATTACTCTAAAAGGATCAGTCACTTGCTTGAGGAAGTGGGAGGATTGAATTCAGGTGTTTCTTCGAACTAGTCCCACCCCATTCTTACCCCAATGGCGATAACAATCTGTTCAGTGGGAGCATGTGCAGAGTAGCATACATGCAGACTACTGCCACATATTGCGGATTTCTAGGTTGGGTTCAATGCCTGTGCTACGGTACTTCAGCAGCATCAGCACAGAGTTTCCTTGAACCATCAGCAACAGGCTTAGTTCAGACTATAAGGTTTCTGAGTCATGGTGCCTATTCCTGATATTGCATCAACTCAGTGGATAAAATCTCCTGTTGATATTTATTTTACAATCATGAAAAACCCAATATCAAATGTTTTAATACAATCTATATCTTAATATAATACTTTCTCTAATAGGATTCTCCACTAATACTAGTCTGCAAAATTCCTGCTCATATATAGCCACAGTTAATTTTATTTTACTGTCTTTATTACAAATACCTAGCATTTATAATATTTTATTTTTCATTCCCTATATTGCAGGGAATATATATATTAAACACTTAATTTTGCATAAATAGCATTCTCTTGCTTTTTTACATGTTGATATTTTTTTTGCTCCAGTTTTCTTATTGTAGACCTTTACTAACCTGTAAAGGTTAGTAGAGCATGCTGGTAAACTGGTCATAGGTCAAGTAGTATACAACAATAGAAGTTACAAATGCAAAAGCCTTGAAAGGGTGGGGGAGGTGGAATCCTATGTTTTATGAACAAGTATAACTCTTTGTTCAAAGAAATTCCTGCATGTATGAAAGAATGCTTTCCTTAAAAAAGAAAAAAAGCAATGATGGAACATAGAACACCTTTTTATTTACTCACACCCAGCATCTTTGTATGCATATATACAAATGTTACATTTTTCCTTTAAAAAAATCAATGGGGGTGGGGAACCAGAAACCAGAGCAACAGCTTTTGAGCTACAGCTTCTTATTGCAACAGGGAGGCAGAACCACCTTGAATGACATAATGGTACCATTACTAATGACAGACTGACTTATCTCCATAACAACCCATGCATCTGATAGTTTTAAACTACTGCCAGCCTTTAAACTACTACCAATTATTACCTGGATTTCTGCAATACAGCAGTTATCAAAAGTTACTGTCCACACTCCCATATCAATCACCACAACCTTGACTTACAGACAGGTACCAGTATTCAAATAGACATCACACATGTATATAAATAAAATGATCAGAAGCCTTTTTCATCCTATAACCCAAAACCTTTGTAGGTACAATATGAAATAATATTACAGAAGACAAGAAACACGCCTTTGTTATATTTACAACTTCAACACACACACACAGCACACAAACCAAACCAAACATTCAAACAGGAATGATAGAAGAATACCGCATGCTCCAATTGTTTCAGTTCAGTACAACAACCATTACAATTTATTTTTTTAAGAACGGGTACAAACATTGACACAGGCATATATGTATTGTATACTCCTATTTCGACGATTACAAGATTGTAGAGTTACTTGAGAAAAGACTCATCAACCCATATCCCCAATACGGACAGCAGTGCTATATACAAAGTAGTGATGGGGGGAGGGGGTGTAGAGAGGGAAACTGCTGTCATAACAACCCTTCCACAGAGAACTGCTGAAATATTGAAAATACTCTGAAAATACTACACAGGCTTCAGTGAAATAAATGGAGAAGGCATCCCTGTAACACAATCTTCCGTTATTCACCTATGTAAGGAAAGCCAAAAAGAGAAAGGGGGAGGGGGACTTTTGGCAATAAAGTTCATCTTTGTCTCCTCTCTGCATTCAGACCACGAGCATCCTAAGGCTTACCTATGGCAAAAATCACATTACAGCAGCACGTTTGAACCAGATGTGCAGTGTGCCCTCTTCTTCAGCATAGATCAAATTCTTTGCTCAGTCCAGAGAAATGGTCCAGCGCTCCACTGGATAAGTACTGGCACAACCCCAGCAAGCTAGCTGGCAACTAGGAATCTCTTTAAAGACTTCATTGTACGGCGAGGGGGGGGGGGAGGGGAGAAGCCTGCAAGGACATGAGTGACTGTTGAGGGGAAACGTCCAGCTTCCATTCACCCATTCCTCTTTTAAAAAAAGACAAAAACATTTTTAATGATAATTTTAAAAAGGTCCCTCAAAAAGTTAAACGGTGTTTTAAAAAGCAGCAGTGATAGAATTATGGGTCACGGGGTGGTGGTGGGGACGTTATAGAAGGGTCTCTTTCGGTGGGCTGGGTTGAAGACTCAAAATGGTCATAGTGGTTGAGCGCGGGCAAAGGGGGATGTCTCCTGGGTGACCAACCCGTCTGAGGGTGTGTGTGTGTGTGTGTGTGTGTTGGTGGTGCGGAGGCCAATTGGGGGACACGTGCAAGATATAATTTTAAAGGGGGGGCAGCACTCTGGAGATTTCGGGGCGCTGGACCTTAAAGGCTTGAGCAGTTGTTCCTATCTCCATCCCAGGGAAAGCCGCCCCCCCCCCGGCCGCCCTTTCATTTTTCTTCCTCCCTCAACCAGCAGCCAGGAAGGCAGGCGAGGTCCAGAGCAGAGTCAGGCACCTTTCCCGGGGCAATAATGTCGTCCACTTCTCTCCCTTAGAAAGCCCCCCTCATTATTGCCGCCACACCACCGCCGCCGCCGTTCCTGCAGACTACCAAGAGCGCGCGAACCTTCCCGCCGACCCACCCGAGCCCCGGCTGGAGCAGGTGTTACGAGGGAGGAGCCACTCAGTCAACTCACCCGTCCTCGGTGGGAAAAGGCGGGAGCGCAGCCTTGGCGCCGCCCTGGGGGCAGCAGGGCAAGAAGAGCAGCAGGAGCAAGTGCGGGCGCAGGGGGGAGCGGCGGAGCCCGGGCTGCTCCTGCGCGCGCTCTCGCTGCCCATCCCCGGCGCTGGTGCTGGATAGAGGAGGCTCTGAGAAAAGGGGGGGGAGGGAGAGAGAGAAGCAGAGGAGGGATAGCAAGAGAGCGAGAGAGAGAAAAGACTAAGCCTGGGGCTTGCGCACGCGCGCGGCTGGCAAGCGGAATGGGGAGGGGGAGAGGAAAGGGTGGCTGCTGATGGTGGTGGAGGCAGCCCGCGGGGTCGCGCGGCGCATGGGGAGCCCTGTCGCGACCTGCTTCGCTGCCGCTCTCAAAGAGCGGCTGGCGTCACGGTCTTTCCCCCCTTCACCTCTCCCCCTGCAGCAAGCCCGGCAGCCTCGTCTTGTGGCCCTTTCTCCGAGAAGGCGCGAGTCGCCCCGCGCGGGGGCGGGGGAAAGAGAGAGAACAGGAGCCTGGCGCTCCTCTAGCACGCGTAAAGCGCGGTCCCCGTTTGTTGGGCTGCTTCAATGGAGCAGTTAGCCTTCATCGCCTCCTTCTTCTCCCTTCCAACCCCCCTCCCCTCCTTTTGGGCTCCACAGCAACTCATTCAACCGGGAAGGTCGCTCCGTAGAAGGGCAGTGTCGAGATTCTCCAGCCTCTCTTCTCCACACCCTCCGTGTCCCCCATTCTCCAGCCCATGCAAAAAAAAAATATTTAAAAAAATAGCAAACCCGTCTGGGTTTCGTTGCTAGCTGCAACGAAAACAAAAACAAGGGGAGGGGGGAGGAAAGGCAGGGAAATCAGGGCTCTGCAAAACTAAACAAAAGCAAGGCATCCCTCGTTGATGTGACACATTGCAAGATGCGCTTTTCCTTGCTGCAATAATCACCCGTCCTTTTGTGTGTGCGCGCGTTTGCTCTCCCACCTAGAGAAACACATGAGCTTTTGTTCGCAATAACGAAACGCGTGTGCAAGGGGGGGGGGGTTCGAGAAAAGCATCTGAAAAAATGTCTGCTTGAGACCGAGCCGGGCGGGGGGGGGGGGGTCCTGCTTCTTCGCCTTTAAAACGAAAGGTATACATGCCGTCGCTAACTGGGATGCACACGGCCAAGCTAGGCAGCCAAGCGTAAAGGCAGATCCGCTCGATGTGTGCACGTGCCCTCGGTATTTGTTTTCTTGGTTAGGTGGGAGGAAAGAAAAGGAGCAATGTATATTTCAGAAGAGAGCGTCAGCGTCTCTTCTGAATGTTTGATTCCAGACAGCAAAATACACGAATGGATGCCACTGTCTGTATGGAACAAGTCCTGCACTGGGACCAAGAAGAAGTTTTTGTTCGTTTAACAAAAATGCAGAGCTTTAAAAGCTGCATGTGACATATCAAGGGATTTATTATTTATTAATTAATAGCTATTAGAATCAACAAGCAATTTATTTTTGAATCTATTAAAACAGATGTATCCCTTCTTTCTTGCCTGTTTAACTATTTGAACATGAAAATTAGACAAGGAGGAGGAAGCTATGGAGGAGTGCAGCAAATACATAAATGCTACACTCTTCCAGCCAAGTGCAAATTAGAATATCAAATGTTTACCGTCCAAACATATAGGAAGCTGTAACCCAAATTGATCTCCCGGTGCTTTACATGGATGAAAACTGAAAAGGACCACCAGGTTTGGCTGTGATGCACAGTGAGAATGAGGGTATTTGGGAGGAAAGTTCACTTCTTGAACTCTGCTCACTATGGTTCTTCTGGATCTTGTGCTCTTCATGATGATTATATCACTGCCTTTGTGAAGGGTTACTATGCTTACTTTGCATACCTCCAAGCTCTAATTGAATTGTCTGCACTTGTCTAATCTGCACTTTTTGCATTTCATTTCCCTCTTGACCTTACTGTTTACCTCTACTCTGAGACCCATTTAATGGCCATTAAACAACTCTCTTGTTAGGGAAATGACAGGTGATGTGTTTCCATGAGAACTAGTTGTAGAGGCAATTTCTGAAAGTGGGTGTGCCTTTCTCCATCCACCCCAGGCTTGGCTGATGATGTTGTATTCTAAGGTGTCTGAGTAAAAGAACATAGACTGAACTTGAGTCAGAAGCTAAGAGAGACAGAGAGCTCAGTTTGGGCTCTGTAACCTACCAGCATTTGGGGGCACTGGCTGTTTCTTTTCCTGGATATGCAGTGGACTCTAGCACACTATTTGGGTATTTCAGCTGTGCGCCTCCACCTATGCTCAACCTGTATATTTGTAAATAAACACAAAGATTACAAAACACCCTAAGCCTCTAGTGACCTCCTTCCGAAGGAAACTAAACCTGGGTAAGCACTGCATCCCTAGGATTTCTCAGCATTGGAAAAGTGCGGTGAGCATAAAAGAATGAAGCTCATACTGTCGCAGTAGAAATACTATTATATAAAGTTAAGGGGTGTGCTCATAGTAACAGGCTTAATGGATAATATCCAAGATTTTTAACTTTTTGGATCCAAAGCTCAGCCTTCTCACGCTTCTGTGCCACACTTTGCACATAGTAAATGGAAAAATGCTCATTACATAGTAGTATTAGCGTACACATGTGTACATTTCCCCCTTTACTCCCCTTTCCTTGTGTATCTTGTCTATTAAGTCGGTAAGCCTGAAGGCAGGGTCTGTCTCTGTATTTCACTGCTGTGAGCTTCTTTGAGAAACAATAATAGTCTGAAAAGCAGGATAAAAATCCCGTAAATAAATACATGTGTGTGTGTGCATGCACACAAACATACATGTGATAATTAATGGATCATCATCCAACTGGAAAGAATGATCAAATATTTTAAATTTGTCACCCCTCTTTTTGTACAGCTCAACAATTTTGTGTAGTCCACTTGTTAAATGTGTAACTATTATACATTAGGAAAACTTGGTTCCGAAGTGGTACAAGCTGTCTGGCAGAATCACTGGAGCTTTTTCTAAAGGGAGGAAAAAATCTGTTTAGGCACCTGTCAGGAATATTTGAATGATAGCATATCCTGACAGAACAGAAGTTTAAAACAGACATCCTTTGGGTCTCTTCCAATCCTAGGATTTGGGTGGTCTGTTGATGATTGAAGAAGGAACCTGTGCTGCTACAGAATCCACAAATATGCTTTATATTGTTCCAGGTTTGCAATTGTTGCTACAAATTGCAAACAAATCAGCATATCTAGATGTGTATAGGTCTGGGTTTTTTTTACTGTTTTATTATGTATTGTTTATGGAAATTATGCTGTGTTTGTTTGTTTTTAAAGCTGCCTTGAGAGCAATTCAACTGAATTGGTTGGGGAGACATTTTAAATAAATAAAGATACACACATATTTGTACAATGCATGGGGCTGGGGATGATTGGGACTGTAGTCCAACACATCTGGAAGGCACCAGGTTGGAAAGGCTGCTGCAGTAAGTGAGCTTGGGATGGCATCTTCAGTCAGTTACAAGTTTGCAGAACTAATGTGTGCAGAACTAATCCCTCACCCCTCTCTCCATCTTCTTAACTGCAAAAAGGATCCTCTTTTCTTCTGAATGTAACAAATGTTGTGATCAGGTGAAGAATGACTATTACTGGGGGGGGGGTTTTTCCAAATAATTGTAAAAAACCCCAGTGTCTGAAGTCACAGAGGAATTTGCATGTGAATTCATTCTTTTCTCTTTTATCCTTGGATGTGTCACAGGAAAGCATATGGTTATCTATATAATATGCCATTGTAAGCCCGAGAAGAAATATATTCAGGTATTCTTAATTAAAAGAGCTTACATAGCAATCAAGTGGCATTGCTTTTGTTTGATAGGACATGTGACACAATTAGCACACAGAACCCAAAAATATGTTTAGGTCTTTAAAACATTCATTCAAGGAAAAGAATGCAGATTTGTGGGCCTGAGGCTCTGATCATTGCTTAGACTCTGCAGATGTAGTTCAAAAATGGTTGTAAACCAACTGTTGTCCTCAACATAAAAAGCTGGTACAGAAGGAGAGCAGTGTGACTTAAACAAGGTGAGCCAAAGATTCTAAGCACAAAGTTGTCCTTTTTTTTTTTTTAATTAAATGTCACTAAAAAAAAGTTTCCAATTAGTACATGTCAATGCAGGATTGCAATTGCTGTCAGGCCCAATTCATGCTTTACCACAGTGGTGTGTGTACTGCTTGGGAACTGTTTTGTAAGCCTGATGGGAAGGCAAGTCTGGCAGCTGAGATTGGGGCACCAGCAGCAGTATAACCTACTAGACCAGCCTCCCCCAACCTGGTGCTTTAACTTGATGTTTTGGACTTCAACTCCCATCATCCCTGGCTATTGGCCATGCTGATGAGTTGATGGGGGTTGTTGTCCAAAACATCTGATGGGCACTAGGCTGGAGGAAAGCTGTACTAGACGATACTGTCTGCCACATGAGAGGAGGTGCTGATTGATACGGCTTCTTCAATTTCCTCCCAGGAGCAAGTGGAGCCAGATCCCAGTATTAACAAGGCTTTCCAAATCCCCAACAATTGGACTCATTAATTGCTTTACAGATCATATTTATATGCTACATGCCCTTGGGGAATACCTGACTTTTTTTTTTTTTGAGAGGTGGTGTAGCAGCCTAGTGGCTAAGTTCAAATATTACCTTTGCCATGATCTCACTAGATTGCTGACAGCAACTCTCTCACACACATACTCAATCTCAGTCCCTCCAACTGTGATATGGCGGATAATGATACTGAGTCTGACTTACCTGTCACGGTAAGGATTGCACCTAGATAACGCATGTGAAGCACTTTGAACAGTTGAAAGCACTACACGTAGTACTACTACCCCCCCTCGCCGGATCGTCACCTTGAAGTGGTGAGTGGGCTTGCGTGTTCCGATGAATCCTGTGAGCAATGCCGTCGGGAGCTATGTACTCCCAGTAGGGTCACCCATGGCGGTAAGGTCCGGGGAGAGGAATCAGACAAAGAACGATCCAAAACATAAAGTCCTCAACGGCAGAACAGGCGGAAGATAATTAAACCTAAATTACAATGGCTGTGAAGGCGGATGAAGGCTGCAGCAGAGAATGGTTTTCCAATCGTCAGGGTAACCGTGCCATTGGATCTCTGCCGTACTCTGTCAAGTTTGTGTGGTGATTCGTTGTGCACCGATCTCCCAACATAAAACAGTTTCACGCACAGGCGTCTTCCAACCCAACCCATCCAACCCAACCCAACCCAACCAAACAAACATAAAAAAAGTCCCATGGCGAATGGCGACGGGGGCAGGACTGTGAATCTGGAAGCCCCTAGTCATGGACCAGCACATGGGCGGTGGATGCAGACTCAGTCGCCCTGTTCAAGGAACGAGGTAGTCGAGCAGCTCGGCAGCTGTATCCATGACTGAGCAGCCCTATTTAGGATCCACTCTGCTCACCCCGTATGGGGAGGGGGCTAGAAAAGGTGCCCTAAACATAGTCTACCTCTTTCTCCCCTGACTGGATTACCGCGTCCAGTGGGGTCACCATTTTAGCGGTCGAAAAAGACATTTGAATTTTGGAACATGGAATATACGGACATTGCTGGATAACATAGATAGTGAACGCCCTGAGCGTAGGACTGCTATTATTGCAAGGGAGCTGAGACGGTTTAAAATTGACATAGCAGCACTTCAAGAAACTCGAAGGGCAGGAGAGGGACAGTTGAAAGAAGAAAAAGGAGGTTATACCTTCTTCTGGAAAGGACTACCTGAGCAGGACCGACGAATACATGGAGTAGGCTTTGCCATCAAAAATGAACTAGTGAACTCTTTGTCAGAAGTTCCTACTGGCATTAACGAATGCCTGATAACTCTTCGATTAAAGCTCGCCAATAACCAACAGGTAACTATTTTGAGCGCTTATGCACCAACATTAGATGCTGATGATGACATCAAGGAAGGTTTTTATAGCCAGTTGGACACTCTCCTGTCAGAGATACCTAAGGAGGATAAAATTATCCTCCTGGGCGATTTTAACGCAAGAGTCGGGCGTGACTTTGATTTATGGCCAGAAACTATTGGAAAAGACGGAGTTGGTAATAGCAACCCGAACGGACTCTTACTTTTGTCTATATGTGCAGAGCATAATCTCATTATTACAAACACGCTCTTTCGACAAAAGAATAAGCTTAAAACATCATGGCAGCACCCACGGTCAAAGCACTGGCATCTTCTGGATTATGTAATTGTCTGTGTTAGAGATCGCCGCGATGTACTTCTTACTAGGGCCATGGTGAGTGCCGACGACTGCTGGACAGACCACCGACTAATCCGGTCCACAATGGTTATCAACATTGCTCCCCATCGTAGGCTTCAAGGAAGGAAGCCAAGGCGTAAAATGAACATCTAAGTCCTTCAAGATCCTATTAAGCAAACTCGTCTTCAATCACTTCTTAAGGAACATCTACCTACGGAACCTCCTGACAACATTGAGGACCATTGGTCTAAGCTGAAAACCTCCATTACTGCAGCTTGTGAACAAACTATTGGATATGAAACTAAGAAACATCAGGATTGGTTTGATGAAAATGATAATGAGATTAAATATATAATTGAACCAAAAAAGGAAAGCCTTCCAAATATGGCAAAATGATATTAACTGCGCTGCCAAGAAAAAAACCTACGCTAGCGCAAAGGCTGAGGTCCAAAGAAGAACAAGAGAACTTAAGAACGCTTGGTGGAAAAAGAAAGCTGAAGAAATTCAACAACTTGCAGAATCTCATGATGCACGGGGCTTTTTCAAGGCCACAAGGGCCATTTATGGAGCCAAAAACCTATGGTACAAACCCTTTACAATCAAAAGATGGCACCAAACTCTTAAAAGACAAATAGTCTATTGCACTGCGTTGGAAAGAGCATTATTATGACCTCTTAAATCGTAAATCTAAGGTGGATAATGAGATTTTTTTTCTCAAATCCCGCCAAAACAAATTAAAGAGGAACTTGCAATACTCCCCACTTTGGATGAAGTAAAAAAAGCCATTAATCAAATGAAGAACAACAAAGCTAGTGGACCAGATGGGATTCCTGCTGAAATCTTTAAAGAAGGGGCCCCCGAACTTGTACAACATCTTCATAAACTCATCGAAAAAATCTGGATAAGAGAAGAGATCCCAGAAGACTTCAGGGATGCCATAATTATCACCCTCTTTAAGAAGGGTGATAGAACAGACTGTGGAAACTATCGGGGCATTTCTCTCTTAGCAACCGCAGGTAAAATATTTGCTAGGATTCTCGCAAACCGTCTTCTATCTATTTCAGAAGAGATCCTCCCTGAAACTCAATATGGTTTCCGCCCCTCTACAGGGACAGTAGACATGATTTTTACTGCACGTCAGCTCCAAGAAAAATGCTGGGAGCAAAATCAATCCCTTTATATGGCATTTATCGATTTGGCTAAGGCCTTTGATACTGTAGACCGTACAGCTCTCTGGACTATCCTTATGAAAATTGGATGCCCCAATAAATTTGTGAATATCTTGCGACTTCTCCATGACAACATGACGGCAACGGTTTTGGACAACAACAGCTCTCATGGTGCTCCATTTAAAGTGGGATCAGGTGTTAAACAGGGATGTGTTATCGCCCCAACATTATTTGCCATTTTCATCGCCATGGTTTTACATCTTGTCAAAGGGAAACTTCCCACTAGTGTGGGAATTATATATCGAACAGATGGAAAGCTTTTTAATCTCAGCAGGCTGAAAGCAAAAAGTAAGGTAATTACAACCTCTGTTGTGGAACTTCAGTATGCTGATGATAATGTGGTCTCCGCACATTCAGAGGATGATCTCCAAACTATCCTAAATGCTTTTGCAGAAGCATACGAAAAACTTGGTCTCTCACTTAACATCAAAAAAACCAAAGTGCTTCATCAGCAAGTGCAAGCTAACCCTTTGGTGATGCCATCTATCCAGCTTGGCGGGACAATACTGGAAAATGTCGATCATTTTCTCTATCTTGGCAGCTATCTTTCTGTTACAGCTAACATCGACAGTGAAATCCAGCATCGTTTGAGCTCCGCAAGTGCCGCATTTTCTCGAATGAAACATAGAGTGTTCGAGGATCGGGATATTTGTAAGAAGACCAAAACACTGGTTTACGAAGCCATTGTATTACCAACTTTATTGTATGCCTGCGAAACATGGACTATCTATAAATGTCACTTCCACCTCCTTGAAAGGTTTCATCAACGTTGCCTCCGGAAAATCCTGCGAATTACTTGGGAAGATAGACGAACAAATGTCAGTGTACTGGAAGAAGCAAAGACTACTAGCATTGAAAAAATGATCCTTCAACGCCAACTTCAGTGGGCCGGTCATGTTGTTCGAATGCCTGACTGCCATCTCCCAAAGCAGTTACTTTACTCGCAACTCAAGGATGGAAAGCGGAATATCGGTGGTCAATATAAGAGGTTTAAAGATGTTCATAAGGCTAATCTAAAAAAATGCAATATAAACATCGAAAACTGGGAAGCTCTGGCCCATGAACGATCTAAATGGAGGTTGGCCTTTCACAAAGGTTCTATGGACTTTGAAGAAGCCCGAGTGCAAGGTGAAAGGGAGAAACGTGCTAAGCGAAAAGCACGTCAAACGAATCCCTTACAGTACCATCTTCCATCTGGTAACCTGCGTCCTCACTGTGGGAAGCTGTGTGGATCTAGAATTGGCCTCCACAGTCACTTACGGACCCATCGCTAGAGTCTACACAATCTTCTTTAGAATTTCCTCCTTTTATCCCGGAAGACAATCTTACTCGGTCACGAGCGATCGCCTGATGATGGACAAGTGGGACCTGCTGCAACAATATGATGTGGTATGGAGTGCTCCTGTTCAGGATTCCAGCTAGCCAGCCATTTTCTTTTCCAGGATATTCCATTCTCCTTCACCTTGTTTTTCCATTCCGCCCCCCGCCCCGCCCCGCCCCGTCCCCAAGTCAGTCAATGTTCTGTAGCTACTGAGCATGCTCAGTCCTCAGTGATATGTTTTGTGTTTTCCCCTCCCCTAGGTTTTCATAGTGGAGGGAAATGCACTTCTACAGACCTTTAAAATGCACTTCTACAGACCTTTAAAATGCACTTCTACAGACCTTGGGGTTTCCCCAAACCTGCTGATACACATCCCTCTTGTGTGTGCATGGTGGTGTTTTTGGCTATATAAGGATCCATTCTCCATACTTGATGCTGATGTTTGAAAGATTCCAGGCCTGTTCATTGCTCAGGGCCAAACTACATACTATGAATATGTAGTGTGCAGTTGATCCTCACTTTCTTTTTTACCTCAGAGTAAACATGCAAGCCACCAATCTGGATTGAGACCACTGTGCATGGGTAGGGGAGGCTTTAAAAGTGAAATACATTTTTCCCCTCCATGCAGGGGCTAGAAAAGGGAAGAAAACAGAGTTTACTTGGGAGTAAACTGTTGAAAGCAATGGGATTACTTCCGAGTCAGCCTGCAAAGAATTCACCATAAGATGCACATGTGGATGCTCTACTATGTCTGAATGCAGCAAAGGAATTGCTATTGTAGGGCAGAATAGACATTTTTTTACAATAAATAAATAATATGCATCTGATGTGGTTTCCTTTCTATAGCAGGGATGCACTTTTTAATCAGCCTAGCTTTAAAGCTCCCCCATCCCACCCCACCCCCTGGTTTGTTGTTAATTCCAGAGATAGACTCCTGTGATGGAAATGGACAGATTTTAAAATCTGGGCAACTAATCGGACCAGTTCCATATTTCTAAGGCCAGACAAACATTGAAAGCAGCCTGTTTGTATGTGCATGTCTTCAAAGACACTCAAAGACACATGTCATATACAAGTGCTCACATGAATACTCTATATTCTAAGTTACACACAGCTTGAATGAAGCCATTCCCTCCCTGCATTTGTATTAGGTTGGTTTCGGATGACCAGATGGAAAAGAGGACAGGACTCTTTTAATATCTTCAATAGTTGGAAGAGGAAATTTCAGCAAGTATAGTTTGCATGACAAATGGGGAAGACAATTTAGACATCTTTGTGCTATTTCTCCTCCTGGTCCCCGCCCCCCACCTCTCCAAACTCAATAACCTTGGTGGTTTACTTGCAGTTCCTTTAAGTCTGCCAGTACCATTAATGAGTCCCAGATCAGCTAATCGTAAAGATGTAGTAGTAACACAATTTATTGCTTATAGCCAATGGCCATCACAATACAGTTACAGAATACAAAAACCATTTAATACAATAAAATAAAACAAAAATACAGTAAAATGGTCAGAATTTAAAACGTTGCTTCTGTGCTGCTCTCTTAGGGTTTGGCAGTAATTTGGCCTAGAAAGGCAGCCCTTATTTTTCTTGCAGCTAGTGCAAATAAAGCAATCCTATAACTGATAAATTTATCCACGTCAGCCAACAGCCTTCTAATTTTAAAGTCGTCTGACTGACCTTCCAATGTGTCCTGGAAAGGAGATACAAATTTAGCCCTAGGTGAATTATACAGTGGGCAGTATAGAATGTAATGTACAAGAACCTGCTTCACATATACAGAGACGCTCTTTTGCAGGTCTGTTGGAAAATCTTCCAGCCAAGTACTCAGTGGGCATCATTTCAGATCTGAGCTGGGTGAAAGCATGCCTAACAGGAAAGAATGTTAATTCTTGCAAATAGCTTGCCCTTTTATGGTCTGTTTTAATTTTGGTGTACCAAGTGACAGATTTACAGTTTTTTATGTATTCGAGATCTCTTTTGGCATCTTCACCAAACACAATATCTCGGATCTTATGATCAGATACATCCTGCATTGTCATTATTGAGGGAACTGAGTAGTTCAGCATCAGGCATCTGCAGGATTTTACCCAACCTTCTCTATTCTGCAGGTCCAGAAGGCATAATTTTGCTAAATGCTGTTCTGGCAGTGAGTTTAGTTTTTTCCAATACAGTATTATGGATTTATGTATGCGTGCTTTTAAGGAAGGGAGACCGAATTCGGTTCTTAGTAATGTGCCAGGCGTACTATGTGACACTGCCAAGAGCGTTTGCAAGAACTTGTTTTGTATTACCTCAAGTTCGTTTCTGCAGTGGTTTACCGTTTACTTGCAGTTCCTTTAAGTCTGCTAGTACCAGTAATGAGTCCCAGATCAGCTAATGGTAAAGATGTGTACTATATCTGATCTGATTATACTAAACTGGATTGTGTCACTGATACCTGGCTGGATGAAAGGGTGATCTGTGGGTGAGGACAATTTTTGGGTTGCTTTGGGCTTATTACATACCGGCCCTAAGGAGGTTATGGAACAATCAAATGTTTCCTGTGACATATTTGAGAGGCATTTCCAAGATAAAATGTCTTGCATTAACTGAACCTTAAGACTCCATTGTTATAGCAGGTGGATCTGGTGAGGTATCCACAACACAGTCTTGTTTAGCTTTGTTGGATGAGTTCCAGCTCAAGGACATTGACAAGATACTTGAACATGTTCATGCAACCACTTCTATATTGGAGAGAGGGAACAGCCAGCTGTGCCAGGCAGGTGCATAAGTCTTCCTTGCAAGAGAAAGTGGTCCCAGGCCACCTAATAGAGGCAGTAGTAAAACCACTCCTGAAGAAATTGTTCTTGGAGCCAGAAGATCTTAACAACTTCAGGCAGGTGGCAAATGGTCCTTTCCTGGACAAGGGCCTTGAGTGGGTGCTGCCAACCAGCTCCAGATGCAGTTAGATGGGACCAATTATGGGCTGTTTGATGTTGGGAGGTGTGGCCTTAGATATTGTCAGTGTATCCATTTCGTTTGTTTAGTTTGTTTATTTCAGTTAGGTTACTATTATTTTTCTTGGGTTAAATAGTGAAGGTGAGAGGAAAGTGACTTTTTACCCCAGGGTGAGAGCCTGTCGGTACTGAGTCGTCGTCCCCCGCCCCCCAGGTGAGAGACGGGAGGGGAGTGGTTGGATATGCGTTCCAGGTGAGAGATGGGATGTTGAGTCTGTGTTTTTAACTTGTTGATTGTTGGTGTGTTTGAAACTTTTTGTGAGGTCAATATTATATGGGCAGCAATAACATTGGGGGGGGCATGGGGAGATATGGCATTGGCAGGGCAAAAATCCATCATAGAAGAAGGGAGGACAGGTATCTTACTGTCTAAGGTGAGAGTGGGCGATGCTATATTGCAGTGGTTTTGCTCCTGCTTGGATGACTAGCTCTTCTTTTGTATTCACCACCCTAGGTTGACTAGATTTTTATCCTCTCTTTCAAAAGAGCCCCCTTTTACCCATCCTGACTGGATCAGCTAACAAATCCAAAGTAAAGATGCAGGCAGTTCACAAGCAGGAGATTTTCCTTGCATGGTGAGATTCCAGCTGGAACTTACAGATCATGAGGTAAACCTACAGTTTTCTTTACCTGGGGACAACATACAGGTGCTTCAATTTTTATAATGGCTTGAATAAAAGGATTTTGGAAACTATGCTCATTTTGGAAAACCCTCCTTTCTAGCCATAACATTTGCCTCTTTAGACATTTGTTTCCTTGTACTGGGAAAAATATATATCTGGTTTTAATGAATAAATTCAATGTTAATTTTTAGGGTCTAACTAACTAACTAACCAATATTAGTCTAACTTAACTCCCATTCATTTCAATGTTCTACTCTAAGTAGAACCAACATTGATAGAATTCTTTATTGCATACAACATCTTATGGATTTTTCTTTTGCCTTTCTGTGACATACTGAGTCTATCTTACCAGTTATTTTCTCACCGAATAATACCTGGATTGTTTTCATAAGAGGATGTCAATGTGCTCCAGTTGCCTATCTAAATACTAGATGGTAGCAGCAAATTGATCTTTGGGTGTGTCAAAGAAATGACAACTGGTTTGCAGGACAGAGAGCTTTTCTACATGAGGCATTTATTGTGTGTTTGTGATTCCTTACTCATGGTTGTTTACAGGTTCTTTAGATGACATTGTGATCCTCCATTTTCACTTCTGTTTTTTTAAGAGCACTTTCCCATTTTGTTTTTTAGAGTGGGGAAAATGGGGTATTATTTCTGAAAGTGAAAGAAAAGGTAATTTCCTACTTGTGTATTTACACTATTCTGCTACAGCACAATGCCACCTAGAGGCTATGTAATGGAAAAGTAGGAAAGGAAAAGCTCTTTGTGTAGAGTTTGGATCTCAATTCTGCAACAAAAATGAGGGCTTTTCTAGATGAGACTTTTAACTCACTACCTTACTGAGGCTTCTGCTTCTAGATTTTTTGTGGGTTTAACATTGGATCGTCAGATCAAAAACTCCCTGCAAAGTTCTTGGAAAGCACAGGAGAGGTCCTGGAGGAAGACGTCATTGTCTAAAACTCCCACAAACTACCATGACTGAGGAATCACAAACACACAATACATTCCTCGTGTAGAAAAGCTCCAAAAGTAGATACAGCGATTAACAGCCTTGTGTAGAAAAGCTCAGAAAGTTAAAAAGAACTCTGCAACACCATATTTAGATTCATTCATTTTTCTGGAACCATCCCAGATCTGTGAATTTTCAAATATGGAAGCCAGTGTGTATAGTGGTTTGAGTGTTTGACTGGGACTTGGGAGATCCCGGTTTTAGTCCCCACTCAGCCATGAAGCTCACTGGGTGACTTTAAGCCAGTCACTGACTCTCAGCCTAACCTACTTCACAGGGTTGTTTTGAGGATAAAAGGGAGAAGAGGATAGCATCACAGGATATCATAGGATCATAGAGTTGGAAGGGGTCTACAAGGCCATTGAGTCCAACCCCCTGCTCAATGCAGGAAACTAGAGGAGGGGTCTCCCATCCAAGTAATAACCAGGTCTGGATTCCATGCAAGAGGAAAAATAGTGGGATATGAATGTGATAATGATGATAATGCAATATCTGTATGTGTCTTTGAAATATAATATTGGAAAGAATGAAGTATCAACTAATTTAGCCTTCTTCTTCACATTGTCTGCCAAGATTCATCTTTCTGAGATGAATCATATGGATTACCAGTTATCAGATTATTGCTCATAACTTTAAAAAATATTCTCTGAAACTTAATTGAGTCTTGTCTTTAGCTTGGAGACCAGAGACCCTAGACTTGTACACCAGAACCAGTAAATGGCTTCAGATTCTTGTTGTTAAACCATTTTCAACTTGGAAAATAGCATATTCCTTTGCAAATACTAAATGGTCCAGACTTATATAGGAATAGGGTAAGCAATCTTATTTAGTTATATTTTTTAAACCCTGCCTTTCCATTAGCATGCTCGAGATAGCTAACAAAATAAAATTTCACAAAGAAAATATAATAAATCAACTGAAAAATATTATAACAGCCCTGCACAATTTGCAACCAACCAATACAAATGCAGCCCAACAGTCATGAATTGTGGTCTGCCAAGTGTTTAACAACCCATCTGGGGGGAGGGGGGTTGCAGGCAGCAAAACAGGAGGTTTATTGTTGTGCATACATGACTTGTGGGCTGTGCTTGCTTGGTGGTTCACACAAGTTGTGAAGGGAAGAATTTGGCAATGTTCTGTGGGATTAACCCAGTATTTAACTTTGAAAGCTGAATATTTTAAAATACCGGTACTCAAATATTAGCATGACTAGCAAATTATGCATGAAGCTAGTTTTGTGTTCTATTTGTGATGTTAAGAACCTTTTTCAACCTCAGATTTGTGGCTGTTGGAAGACATTTCCTGCCAGAGGCAAAGGACAAAATGCCCCAAATTCCATGCACCTGATTGGACTGGCAGTTGAAATTTACTTCAACAATGACAGGACAGCTTCCTCCACCACACCTGAGGGCAGTAGTCAGGGCAGCTTAGGGGCACAGGGCGAGCCACATAGCACAGATAGCTCTTTCTCCTCTAGGACTGCACTGCCACTGTGTGCCCCACAGCATCTGCTGTCTGCGGCAACTGCCTCACTTTGCCTAATGGTAGGGCTGGCGCTGCCTAGAGCAGGCTTGCTACATAATGTCTGTTGAGGCAATCTCATTTACTCTAGGGAATAGGGAAGACAGTTAAGGAAAGAAGCTGAACTGGCTCAGTTGCCCAGGAGGCTGGTTGAATCTTGCTTATAGGAGAGAAAGATGTTGCCAATTTGCTTCAAAATTAGAACCTAGCAGCTGGATTGTATGATGTCAGAAATTTGCCTATTGTTTGATATAATCTGAAGAGATCACAGCCTAATTAAAATAATTAATTAATTAATTAATTAATTAAATATATTTATTTACCGCCCATCAGCCAAAAGGCTCCCTGGGTGGTTTACAAGATAAACAATGGTTCCTACTGGATTCTTCGTTAAAATTTTCCTTTCATATTAATTTTTCAATACCTTCCCCTTTTAAGATCATGTTAAAGGAGGGAGGGTTCCCTTTCAAAACAAAACTACTACTTTATTCAGTTATATCAAAATATGATTCCATTATATGTTATAATTTTCTTAGATTAAAGTATCCATACCCATTATTAACCACTTTAGATAGGGGTCTCAGGCAACATCATCCCTGTTTTGAATCTGGCCCTTATGCTACATATCATTATCTGTATCTACATATCATTATCTGTGCAACACTCCCCCCCCCCCCACACACACACAGCATTTTCTGTGGCTAAGCTTGCAGGAAGGCAAGTTTCCTAGAGAGGGAGGAAGAGGTGGTATGGAAGTGGCCTTGTGGAGCAAGGCTTCTGGTCCGTATTGCTCAAAGTCTCATAAGACTCAAGATTTTTCTTGGGTGTGTTATGAAACTTCAGATGAGAAGACTTTACAGAAGACTTTACAGAAGACAGTTTTTTTTTACTTTGGAGAGCTGGCAAAAGACAGTCCTCTATTTGAAGGAATTCTCTATTTGAAGAGGTGCTAAGTCTGGTTTAAAGTTGAAGAACCATAAGGAGGGACAGCAGGGGCCTTGACATTGCCCATCAAGAATTAGGACCTAGACAGCAGACTGGCAAACAGGGCACCTAGTCAGTATTCTCCACTATAGTGAGTTGTATTGGATTTTATTTAAATTATAGTTATTTCTAAATTTGCACCTATACACATACATTTGCATATGTGAATTGGTGTCCTGTTTTTTGGTGATGCATAAGTGTCCACCCTAATGAGAGGCAGGAAGAAATGCCTATATACAGGTAGGCCCTGTTCTTGCCTAGAGCACTCAGCAGTTGAGGCTGGCAGGCAGCACAACAACTCTCCCATTTAGGTGGAGAAGCACTCTTAATTTAGGAATTTGGCAATTGGGCTAATGGTTTGTTATTTCATCATAATTTTGACTAACAAACAAACATGTATTTAGAGAATCACCAGTAGTATAGGGACTATGAGAAGATGAACAAGGCACTAATGAGGGGCTCATGAGTAGGGCTGCTGTCAATGATAATGAAGGTATGGCCCAATCAAAAGTGATTACATGAAGCACCAACTGGAAACAACACACCTGCCTGTTCACACAATGGGGGGGGGGGCATTTTATCAGAACAGATTCAGAGTGAGGTGAGATGTGCCAGATAGAGATCTCAGCTGACTGCCCATGCCAGTTTCCCTGGGTTTCCAATCTCAACAGGACAAATAAGACTCTCCTGCGCACACAGGACTTGATGGCAACTTGTGGGTTAGGACCCTCTGTGAATAAAATTGTGACCTGTTTAACCCAAGATATTGGAGGGTGCCTCTTTATTTCTTTCCTCCTGTAATGGATTGTTCTATTTTCATTTGACCATGTCCTATGCTGAGATATGCTTAAATATATGCATACATAATTAGAATGATTTGCACTTCAAGGATTATAACTATTCCCTCCACATTGGGCTGAGTGGTTAGTGGATTGTTGTCATCTTCTTTTAATAAATATTTTGGGAGTTCTTGTTCAAGAAACATAGAGATGATATCAGAAATTTTGTAACAAATACTTTGCATAATTGCTAGCGTGTTTCTTGAAAAATTACCACTCCAGTTCAATAAGGGCAATGCTTCTAGGTAGTGATTACCTTTGCAGATGGGCTATTGTAGTTCAGTTGTAGAGCACATGTTTTGTATGTGGAAGGTCCCAGGTTTAATCCCTGGCATCTTTAGATTAAAAATGATCCTGGTACCAAGGCTGGGGAACATCTTTTCCTGACACTCTGGAGGGTAGACAAATGCAAAGGAGAGGGTCCATCAAATAGCAAGACAAACCATAGACAAAACCCCTGGGTAGCCATGAAAGAGCAAGAGAGAGTGAATGTGCTAGTTCCTGGTCACCCTCCAGCTCCCACTGTGATAAACGCCCTAGAGATGCACTGTACCTGGGTTGTTTATCATGATATCAGAACCCAGAACTCTGGGTTGCCTGGAGAAAGACAACCTGGAACTCTGGATTGTCTCTTCCCCCAACAACCTGAGCTATCATCACCTCACAACCCGCCCTCCTGCCCTCCACAGCGACCTGCTCTGGATTCCCGGTCTCCCTCCAGGTCTGTCAGACTGGCTTTCTCTTTTCCCAGCTCTGAGCAGTGCTACCTTCAGCTAACAATCAGCAACTCCAACTCTCTGTCATCCACTCTCCAATTGTCCCTAACCAGCTCTAACAGACTTCTCCCTGACCTTTTTAAAAAACCCTGGTCAATCATGTTCCCCCTCGAGCTCCCAACTGCCAATCATCTTTGTTGACCCACCTGACCAATCAAAACAAAGGTAACTGCTCCCCTTAAATGTTTTAATCTGCCTAAGGCCTCCCTTGATAAGCTGCTGTAACCAAGGCAACCACAACTGTTTAAAGCTCCATACATAGTAGCAAAGCTAGGCCTCTGGCCTACCTAGATACATTATGGCCACACAGAGATCACTTAAAGAATTTAAACATTACAGAACATAAACAAACAGTTATAAACATAACATTTCTCCACACCTTGTATAAGGCATCTTATGCAAGACGTTGCTGTGAGAGTGGCAAATTCTGTACTCAGCATTTCTTATAGACCAAAACATCTTTTTTCCTAATGGGAACAGGTATTTTATTTATTTATTTTATTAAACACTTCATAAATAAATGCCACATTAATAAATATATCTAGGTGCTGTACAATTTGTGCAATTTAAAACAATAGTAATGATGACACAAAAATACAAATAAAATCACAATAAAAACAAACAGTATGAAATTAATAAACATGCCACACATCATAAAATATAATACAAATACAAGAATTAAAATGACCATCAGGCATAAAGTTACAACCAGATCACAGGGACTAAAATAGTAGATGTTATGCACTGAAATTTAAAAGGCTGGGGAACAGGAAAGTCTTAGCCTGGCACCAGAAAGATAGCCGTGTGGGCACCAGGTGAGCTTCCCTTGGGAGGGCATTCCAGAGCTTCCGGCCACCACCAAAAAAGACATATCTCTTGCTGACACTCTCCAAGCCTCAGAATGAGGGGGCACTTGAAGAAGGGCTTCCATAGATGAGCTTGCAGTACAGATGGATACATATGGAGAAGGATAGCAGGTGCTTCCTCTACCCCCTCACCAAGTAGTGATCAACTTTTTCAAAGCTGACATCAGAAATGGGACAACTCTTCACACAAAGCCTGCTGCTGCACAGGAGGATCTCTGGATCAGCCCTAATCTTCCATGTCTGACTCCTACCAAACCATCAAAAATTAATTTCCTTAAAACCAGAATATTTAATAATTCAAGAAGGAGTGACCTTTTTATCCTGAGATGCTATGTAGAAATTACAGTGATACAAAACAGACTTTTCTTTTACTATGACAGTGCACATAGTTTTAGAGGATGTTATTAATATTACTGCACAGGTATTGTGTTTCAATTTTACTTCTTTTACGAGTTCAGCATTGGAAGAAGAAAAAAAGGCTCCATATGTTAATGGCTTAAATGGTGATGGGACACATCATAAACTCTGATTTTAGGCTGATGATATTTTGATTATTTGATCTGAATTCTTCTATATTTCCTTGTCAAAGATCCTAAACATGAATCTAAGCTTCTTTGCTTTTAAAAGTAACTGAATGATTTGTGTTTCAGTTTCCTCCATAAGATACTATCCCAATGGAATTTATTTTTAGATTTAGAGAAAATGCATGTGAGCAATGCCTATTGCTGAGTCAAAAATATTACTTTCATGTATTCAAAAAATGCAAAAATGGAAGACATGACTGCAAAAATAAGTCTAGCTTTAGAGTGGCACCATAATATTCAACTCTCTATTTATATGAAAACAAATTGTAGAGTGGAGAACTGCTAACTATGAACACAATTTTTGCTTGCATCAAAAATTTGCATCAATTTTTGCATCATTCTGTATTGTATAGAATTTTAAAGATCCATTCAAATCCAAAGAATCCTGATTCTGTTGTGCAACAATGAGATACCAATTACACTTTTAATTCACAGCATACATGTTGTACTGCCTTAGTTTAAATAAGTTGGCACAATAGAGATTCAGTATGTCTTATTTCTTTTTATTTCTGTCTGCTCCTCATATTATAGAGGGCTTATGCTAGATCTTTTGGCCTTTGGGAAGAAGCAGGTAGAATTATTCCCATATTTTTCTGGCCAGTTGTTTTAATGCCCAGATGCTAATTGAATGCCAATCCAAGGTATTTAACAATAGTCGAGGGATTTATACTCTACAAATATAATGCAAGAATGTATATCAACTGCTGAACCCAGCACTTGGAGAGTTGCATATCTAGGGCTGAAATTAGGATTGATGACTGAACAGGAAAAAAATGTAATGGAGTGTCTTAACAGTAGCTTGTTTTGTAGAAAATGGCAAGTGAAGCTTTTCACAACATAGTGGTAAGCATTATCACATGCTGCCTGCAGATTAACTTCTATTATAGGCAGATGAGCGGGGGTTGACAAAAATGTTGGCAACCCTACCTGGAATATCTATGTAGGGAGAATTTTATAATTCATTATTCTTGCAGATGACCCATGAGGAGTAAATGAGCTATATAGAGGATATGCCTCAGGTACTTCCAGAGAGAGGGACCTAGTCCTGCCATCAAAAGACATTGTATTTTTTATTTTATTTTATTTATTTATTATATTTATACCCCACCTTTTTTCCTGCAAGGAACCCAAGGCAGTTTACATAATCCTCCTCCTCCTCTCCATTTTATCCTCACAACAACCCTGTGAGGTGGGTTAGGCTGAGAGGCAGTGACTGGCCCAAAGTCACCCAGCGAGTTTCATGGCCAAGTTTCATGGCCGAGCAGGGACTAGAACCTGGATCTCCCGAGTCCCAGTCCAACACTCTAACCACTATGCCACACTGGCTATTCTGTCTTTTCCTCCTTAACAGAGTTTCTGAGGTAAGAAAAAAAGATGAAAGAGATTGTGGGAAAACACAGGAGGATTACAAATGGAAGTCATCTGACACCCCCTCCCCCATAAAATTCTGTAAATGATAACACAATAAAAGCCTCATTTGGGAGGCTCCCTAGTCTGTTAATACAAAGGGTAGGTGGTCAATGGCTGAAACAAAACTATTCCAAAGAATAGGATGCAAATAATGTGACTCAGAAGAGTAGATGTGTGAGAATAGGATATGAGGAAATGTTACAAACGGGAAACATATGTGCTATATTCTGCAATTCAATCAGTTCAGTTGTTGAGGAGCCAAACAGGAGCCAGAAGTAAAAATAGTGAGGGCTTAATGCAGCAAAAACAGGGTTTGTTCCCTGTTTCCCATGTAATGCTAATTCAGAGGAGAGGGAAATTGGTGAGGATGAATCAGTGACAAAGGGAAGGTCCTTAAATCTCCTTAGAGATCCTTAACTTTCCCCCTCCCTGATTTTCTTCTGCAAATGCATCCAGGCCATTTAAAAGTAATACTTCCCCCAGTCAAGCTACAAAACTGAATGTAATCCCAGCTGGAGCAAAACTGGTCTTGAGGGAGCATTTTCAGGGGAGAATCAGCCTTCCAATTCTTCTCTGGCATTGCTTTGTGCTTCTGTATCAACAAAAACATAAGAGCCTTGCTGGATCAAACTAAAGTCCATCTAGTTCAGAACTCTGTTCACACAGTGCCCAACCAGCTGCCCACGGAAACCCACAAGCAGGACATGAGTGCAACAGCACCCTCCCACCCATGTTCCCCAGCAACTAGTGTACACAGGTATACTGCCTCTGATACTGGAGATAGCATATAGCCATCAGGACTAGTAGCCATTGGTAGGCTTATCCTCCATGAATTTGTCCAAATCCTTTTTAAAGCCATCCAAAGTGGTGGCCATCACTACATCTCATGGAAGTGAATTCTACAGTTTAACTATGCGCTGTGTGAAGAAGTACTTCCTTTTATCTGTCCTGAATCTCCCACCAATCAGCTTCATGGGATGACCCCGGGTTCTAGTATTATGGGAGAGGGAGAAAAATGTCTCCCTATCACTTTCTGCACACCATGCATAATTTTGTACACTTCTATCACATCTCCCTTTTCTCACCATTTTTCTAAGCTAAGCAGTCCCAGACATTGTAACCTTTCTTCATAGGGGAGTTTCTCCAGCCCCTTGACCATTTTACTTGTCCCTTTCTGCACTTTTTCCAACTCTACAATGTCCTTTTTTTAGGTGCGGTGAGCAGAACTGTACACATTATTCCAATACAGCATAGATTTGTATGGCAGTATGATACTGGCAGTTTTATTTTTGATTTCTTTCCTGATTATGCCCAAGATAGAATTCACCTTTTTCACAGCAGCTGCACACTGGGTTGACATTTTCATGGAGCTGTCCACCACAACCCCAAGATCTCTTTCTTGGTCAGTCACTGGTAGCTCAGATCTCATCAGAGTATATGTAAAGTGATCCCCCCCCAATGTGCATCACTTTATACTTGCTTACTTGCAGGGCCGGTGCTACCATTAGGCCAACTAGGCAGCTGCCTAGGGCGCAGGGGTAAAGAGGGTGCCAGAAACACCTTGAAAAAAAATACAGTGCTCTCAAGTGGGATGGGGGGGCGCTAAATATCTGATCTTGCCTAGGGCACCAAACTGCCTTGCACCGGTTCTGCTTACTTGGAACCACATTTGCCATTTTGATGCCTGTTCTTCCAGTTTGGAGAAATCCTTTTGGAGCTCTTCACAGTCCCTTTTGTTTTAACCACCCTAAATAATTTGGTGTCATCAGCAAACTTGACCACCTCACCACTCACTCCTAATTCCTGTTCATTTATGAACAAGTCAAAAAGCGTTGGTCCCAATACAGATCCCTGTGGGATCTCACTGTTTACATCTCTCCGCTGGGGGAATTTACAATTTATTCCTACTCTCTGCTTTCAGTTTTTTAACCAGTTACTGATCCATAAGTAACTGATCTGTGGCTTACGCTGGCTCAGCTTGTCTGAGCATGGAAAGCTAAGCAGGGTCAGGCCTGGTTATTACTTGGATAGGAAACCCCTCCTCTAGTTTCCTGCATTGAGCAGGTTGGACTCGATGGCCTTGTAGGCCCCTTCCAACTCTATGATCCTATGAAATCTCATTTTATTCCATGACTGCTAAGTTTGCTCAGGAGTCTTTGGTGAGGGACTTTGTCAAAAGCCTTTTGGAAGTCCAAATAAACAATGTGTACACCCCTGACCACATGCTTATTGATTGTTTGCTGAGTTAATAGTTGCATCATTGCACCAGCAGCATTCTTGCTGACTCTAAAGCAGGGGTGAGGAGAAGGTAGATTTGGGTGATCTGCAGTAGATTGGTAAGGGTTTCTGACTCCCAATTGTCTACCAATAGCGACAACTATAAAGCTTAACAAACTAAATTGGTGAAAAAGAATGCTTGGGGGGAAACGCGGTGTAGAATTTTGTGTGAAAGGACTTGTAATCCTTGTTCTGGTACTGATCACAAATTCCTGGGTTGATCATATACTCAGAAGCACCCTTTTCCTTAATTCTTAGCAAATGTCTACCCACCTGAGCCATTATTTTTCACCTGGCTCTGGTTGGTGGATCTCAGAGGTAATAACAAAGTAGATCTCGCAGGCCTGAAGTCTACCCATCCCTGCTCTAAAGAATATGGAAGTTCTCCTTGAGGTAAGCAGAGCTCAAGCAAGATAGGACTTTAAAAGTAGAAGCCAGCACTGGAAATGTATTGGAAAGCAACACAATTTCTTTAGAACTGGTTGCAGTCAGCTGCTGGCTAAGGAAGGGAAAGGACTATGACCTAAGAAGGTGTTGAGGCCATACTTCCCCTCCTCCTTCCAAGAAGATCCATACACTGGCTTCTAACAAAAAAAGCTTTATTAGTACAGAGGCCAGCTAGCAAACTCAGAATCTGTACCAGATCCTCCTCTGAAGGAAGAGTGGGCCCAATCCCTACAGAAGGCTTGTTTCCTTCCCACCGCCAACAACAGGACTGTCTACTGCATGCACAGACTCTCTCTGCTGGATCATCAGGGCTACTATATATAAAATGGATCTAAGACAACAAAGAGTTTTGTGGCACCTTAAAGACTAATGGATTTATTCTGCCATAAGCTTTTGTCAACACTGTCCACTTCATCAGATTCATGAAGTGTTAACCTCAGATTGGCAGATCTATATACACATACTGGGGTACAGGAGATGTAAACTGTGTTGTCAGAGGGAACTGAATGCAAAAAGCACAGACAGTGATGATTAGGTACCTTCACAGTTGCCTTTCACAAATGTTGGGTGATTACATGGACATCATTGCAACAGTGAACTGATTAACATATATAGTTGATAAAAAAAACTTTGTCCTTTTTCAAACCACTGGAAATAGAGCTGAATCTCTTGATGAATAGTTCTTCAGCAGTTTCACATTGCTAACAAAGACAGACCAGCTCTGTTGTTTTGCTGTAAAAGGCTAACATGGCTACTGCTCTAGAAAATGAATCAACGGGTCAGTTCACATGACACAAGAGCCCACTATGGGTTATTTAACCCATGGGGAGGCTGTGATGCATGCAGGGTGCATGCAGCCACCATTTTACATATCCAACCGCCACTTGGGGTTGTTGTGTCATGTGAATTCGGCAAGCATGGGTTATGCAAGACCATGGGTTATATGAGAGTTGTTTAACCATCACATAACCCATGCTCACCAGGTTCACATGACATAACCCTTGAGTGGGGGTTGGATATACAAAGTGGCACCCATAGGCACCATGGCTCATCATGCCATGCCATGTCATGCAAACCAGGTGTATGAGTAATTGTTAAAAAAAAATGAAGGGTTTTTAAAAACACAAATGAACACTAGTGTCATTTTGATGAATAGTCTATATGGCCCAATGTCTGGCATCCTGGGCAGTCAGCACAAATTTCAAAATAAAACAATAAAAAGACACTTTGAAGTGCAAAGCAATCAGAGTGAAAGATGAAGCTCTCGCAGAATGGATCATAGAGGCTAATGGGATTTTTAAGCATTTACTGTATGCTTGAAAATATGCTAGACAAATATTTAAAGAAAGCAGTGATTTAGAAAACAAAATAATTGTCTATCTAACTTATCTCCTTTTGTATTAATAAAAGGGTGACAATTATTTTGGATGACAGCAATGAAATGAGGGAAATAAAGCAATAAAGTTACATAGAGATCCAAGAGATTCTCCAAAAATGTCATACAGGCTATCCCATGACCTTGTTCATCTTTGTCTTATTTTTACTTTTCTCCAACCATTTTAAGGTAGACTTTCCTTTTGAAATAAAGCTAAAAATACAGGGGAAGAAGAGACAACTGCATAACAATACAACAGGTTAACTAAGAGAAAAGGGGGGAAGAAAGCTAATGTGATTACTGGCCAGCGATGTCAGCCATATCCTTTGTTAGGAAAATTGTTAATGACCCAGTATATTCAGGGAATGCCTTTATTGAACTAATTATTAGGAGATGGTTCCTTGTTGCAGAAGATTGTTCTGGAAAGCTTGCAATACAAGAGCCATTAAACTTTGGGGAAGGTGATTCAATCTAAGGCTGGGACTTAAGTTCTTTGTGTGAAACAAACTTCAATTTAGTGGGTGACTGTTATATCCATATTTGGTGGTTCCATGTGTGTGGAATGTTAGCATTGTTTTTACAGAAAAAAGCAGATCTAATGTGAGATAGGCTTTCTGCCTTTGGAGGGCTGCATGCCATAGCCCAGTGATGGCGAAACTATGGCACGGGTGCCACAGCTGGCATGCAGGGACCTCTCTGTGGGCACTCGAGCCATTGGTCACCAGATCGCGAAAGACCGTCCCCTTCTGCAAAACACTAATGATCTTGTTCTTTCTCACAGTGTGGAACAGAATGATTTTATTCTAGAATTCCTGTTACAGAATTCTTTTCTACATTGTTATCACATTTAAAAGATTTTGAAGAATGATGCACAGAGCATGACTTGGATGTAAAGCCCTAACGGTTGACCTGAGTGCTGCATGTGTTGCTCTCAAACTAACGGAGTATGAGCCAAGGTTTGACAAATTATCAGCATGCATGCAATACCCAAAATCACATTAATTGTGCAAAAGCATGGCCAATGCAAACTTTTACCTAATGCAGTGTTTGCAGTCCAAGACATAAAGTGTTTAAAATGTGTTAAGCACGTTTAGTTTTCTTGTTTATCTTGCTCATCCTAGTACAGGTTGACTTTTACTTTTACTAATCCGACACCTGTAGAAGCAGGGAAAGGACCCGGGGTAACGCTTGCCCCATACAATTTCAGTCTGGCATATAATCATATTACAAGTTGAGAATCCCTTATCCAAAAATACATGTGCCTAATTATATTAAAAGTTTGTATAAATTCCCTTCAGGCTATGTGTACAATGTAGTACTATAATAATTTTTTGAGTTGATTTTTTCCCCCAACAAAAAACTGTTTGTATCATTGAAAGCTCTGTTGTTGTGTTTTTCTTTAAAGACAAAATATGTTAATTAGTTCGGACAACTGTATGAGTTGTTTTTCTAAAACTAAAACCTCGGTATTCAGGTTTAATTGCAGTGTTGGCACTTTGAAATAAATAAGTTGGGTTTGTGTTGCAGTTTGGGCACTTGGGCTCAAAAAGGTTCGCCATCACTGCCATAGCCCATCAAGATTTAGAGGACACGCCGGTCCAAAAACTAGACAAGAACTTTATTATCTCTTATAAACAAAAATAGAACAACATGAAGAAACTTCTGACTCCATCCACCCAGATACAACTAAGTCCAGTACCACCTAGTGACTAAAGTATATAATGACATATAGAGGCTCTTTAAATCAGCAGGATTTTTTGGTAAAGGAAAATATTTTGCACAAGGCTCTAGAACTGTAGGATATTAGGCCAAATCAGGGAACAGAAATGAAGATTAAATAATTTGAGTAGGCTCTGTTTTTTCTTCTTACCCCAGGAAATTTGACACAATGTGAATTACACATACATACATACATACATAGGCGATCACTCATGACCGAGTAAGATTGTCTTCCAGGATAAAATTACAAAAAGAAAATTTTAAAAGAGGAAATTCTAAAAAATTGTGTAGACTCTAGCGATGGGTCTGTAAGTGACTGTGGAGGCCAATTCTAGATCCACACAGCTTCCCACAATGAGGACACAGGTTACCAGACGGAAGATGGTCCTATAAAGGATTCGTTTGATGTGCTTTTTGCTTAGCACATTTCTCCCTTTCAAGGTGCAAGGTGAAAGGGAGAAATGTGCTAAGCGAAAAGCACGTCAAACGAATCCTTTATAGGACCATCTTCCATCTGGTAACCTGTGTCCTCACTGTGGGAAGCTGTGTGGATCTAGAATTGGCCTCCACAGTCACTTACGGACCCATCGCTAGAGTCTACACATTTTTTTAGAATTTCCTCTTTTAAAATTTTCTTTTTGTAATTTTATCCTGGAAGACAATCTTACTCGGTCATGAGTGATTGCCTATGTACGGTATGTGTATTGTGAAAGGCCAACCTCCAGTTAGAGCGTTCATTGGCCAGAGCTTCCCAGTTCTTGATGTTTATATTACATTTTTTTAGATTAGCCTTAAGATTAACATGAATTGTACCAGGATGGTGTCAATAGCAAAGATTCCACCCCCCCTTTTTTCTTTAATCCATTTTATGCAGTATGTGACAGATGAAACCAGCTGCTCACATCTGATTTTTACAACTTCTGCACATAATCTTCCTTCCTCATGTTATTTTAAAGTTACTTCTTAAGATGAAGAAGGGAATGCTTCCAATATGCAATGCTATAACATATTATAAAATTTGCAGAAGGATGACCTTTTAGAGGTCTAGAAATGTGCTATCTTCACTGCCACCTACTGGGAAATGTCATCCTATTAATCTTATTGCCTTGTTTCTGAGCACAACTGCTAATAAAAACATCTCTCCTATTACTGTTAGTATTGAACTGAACGGGCTGGGCTTTATGCTGATTTACTCAGGTCTTTTTTTGTTATTATTATTATTTTAATCACAGCTCCTTTGTAAATTCCAATGGCCAATATATCACATCCCATATAAAGGCCAAAAAGATGTTGCACTAATTCCATCAGAAAATCTCCTGGCTGTTTTCCCCACACAGCACTAGACATCTGGTAAGAAAGTGATACCATTGCAGCCTAGTAAATGCCTTTGAATCTCAATATTTTTTATTATAGCATTAGTTTCTCCAGGTGTAGCCATGCTACATGTGAGAGTCATAAGAAATGGCCAGATTTACTTGAAGACTGTGTCTGAAATGCATCACATTCCAAGTAGATTTTGTGTTGATTTGGTTGGCTTTTTTAATGCACATTTGTGTTGCAACATCTCTTCCTATTGATGTACCCATTTCAAATTTATATTTCTAAATCCTGTAACTGCAACTGTTGGGTTATGTTATGATAACTCAGATGCGAAATTACAAAGAACAATTCATCAAGAGATTCAGTTCTTGAGATGCATGATTAGGGTTTGCTTCTTTGTCTCACTGACCTAGTTTGCACATAATGCTAATCCACGGGTTGTTGAATTCTGGCTTGTCCATGATGTGCAAACCCAGCCATGCTAACAAACCATGGTTTGTTAACCATGAACAACCCAGAAATAGAAACTGTGGTTTGTTGTTGGGTTGTGAACTTTGGGTTGTTTAACCCATGGGTTGTCATTACATGTAAGCCCAGAACCATGGGTTGTTTATGGGTTGTTTTCCTAGGCTACAGAGGTGGCAGGCAAGAGTGGGATTAAAAACCCAACAACACACACACACACACACACACACCAGCCACTCTACATGCTGGTATTCTCTTTCTCCAAGTAATCCAGCAAAATGATATGTATCATTTTGGATATTCTGTATATCATAATTCACTTTATATAGCTAACAATATTTGACCAGCATTGGATTACCTCTGGGCATGAGAACCAAGTATGTAAATATATTCTTCTGATGCTATATCTGTTCCTACAGTTATTGGGATATTTCTTGTTAATATGACACATTTTTACCTGGTTATTATACATTGACATTGGTGGATGGTGAAGAAAGGAGGGATGAAATCCAAATATTTGTATGTATTTACTGATTCCTTGCTTGCTCCACTTCCATTGCCCATTTCATTGCATGTCATGGTTGCTTATTCCCAGTGAACCCAGACGTTTGCACAGAAATGAAATGACACCTTTGAAGTAAGTATGTGAGCTAGCTACTAAGCTTTCAAAACATATGTATACTGCCTTTCTATAGAAAGTATAACTAAGCTGGCTTACCAATCATAATACATTTATCAAACAGTAATAAAATAACAGTTAAAATGGCCAAAACACAGTTGCAACACAAAACTATGAAATGAGACACATTTTAGATGGTGACTTCTTATTGTATGTTTCTATTTATTTATTTTCTCACATTTTTGTCACCCTTGGCCTCCAAGGAGTGTGGGATATCATACCTAGGGGTTCTTCCATTTAATCTGCATAAGAACCATATGAGATAGGCTGAGAGAGAACAGCTGGGCCATTCAACAAACTTTGTGGCTGAGTGGGAATTTGAATCTAGGCTTCTTTATAATACAAGTCCATATTATTTATTTAAAACATTTTTACCCTCCTCTCCAGCTGAGCCTAGAGTGGCTAACAAAGACCAGTAATAAGACTGTCCCTGCCCTCAAGCTTTCAATATAGTTCTACCTGCTGCTATATCTCACAAAGATATCACTGAGAGCCAGTGTGGCGTAGTGGTGAGAGTGTTGGACTGGGACTCGGGAGATTCGGGTTCTAGTCCCCACTCGGCCATGAAACTCACTGGGTGACTTTGGGCCAGTCACTGACTCTCAGCCTAACCTACCTCACAGGGTTGTGGTGAGGATCAAATGGAGAGGAGGAGGAGGATTATGTAAGCCGCCTTGGGTTCCTTTCAGGAAAAAATATACACAAATATATGTGCAGGATGTAATGACAACACAGCACTGGGATGATATATTGCTGACATTTTCCATGAATAACCTAAATGTTTTGCCTAGCTACAGTATATCCCTTTCACATAATGAGAATGTGGAGTTGCAAGTCCATGTAACACTGCTGTAGAACAGGGTTGGGTAATGTGTGGCCTGCAGGCTGCCTGCCGATCCAGCTTCCCCCATCCCAGCACTGTGGTTCCTGCCACTCTGAATTTTTTTAAAAAATTACAAAATTGGCATCCGTAGTGGCTACGGCCCACCAAACAGCCAAATTTAGCTTGTTTGCAATCTAAATTTGGCCTGTTAGGCACTCTGTAGCCACTATGGGTTGTAAACAAACTAAACAAACAAAAACAGGGGCACAAAACAGGCATTTTTCTGGTCAATTGGCAACTATATGCTCTGCTAGCTCTCAACTACTGAGACAGGAAAACTGAAATGCAGTCACACTTAGAAAAAGTTTAACAACTTACCATCCTGATACCTAGTCACTTGCATTTAAAGTTGTACAAAGCATTTTCCCATTAAAAACTCATGGTACAATTAGAGAAACACTAATATTACAATAAAAGAAAAAATGTTCTCAGAATGCCATTTAACTCCTTTGGCTTGGATGGAGTTGTGCCAAAATACTCCAGCTGGAATATCAGGCCAAGATTAAGAATTAATCAAAGAAGAGGCATGATTTGTACAAGAGCTGTTAGAGTTGTATAGGTCAGCTTTAATTCTAGTTTTAAAACTATTTTCAATTTCACCATGCATGTCTTTTTTTCAAGTATGTATGCTAATTGTATCAAATTCCCCAATTATCTGGTGCTCTTGGAAGGTACATACAGGGTTGTTATGATCTAGGGTGAAAATAAAGTATTCATTCATTGTTTCATCCACTTTGGAAGATTGTTGTCCAGGAACAGGCATGCATTAACCTATTAAAAATGTACCTTACACAATACCCCGGGTATGAATGACCTTGATCCTTGTCAGAGCCCAATTGTTTTGTTTGTAATCTCACAACGGTTGCTTGGACCAAAGTTCAATAGAACCAAAGTTCAATGGACCAAAGTTCAATTTATGAGCCAGGAACATGTTCATAGCTATGTATGTATTATAACATATATAATAATACATGATTTGGATAGTTATAAAATAAAGGGCCTCTGGATCGGTATAGCTTACACCTAATTTCCAGTCACTGAGGGCTAGCTTGTATATGTAACAATGTCCTGTAGAACAGGGGTGTGCAGCCTGTGGTCTGTATGAAGGCCTGATTATCTGCAGTCCCCAGAGCTATCCTCTCTCCTGTTCTTTTTCTTTCTTTCTTTTTTTGCTATTATTGAATTCTGTCCGCATTCTTGCCGCTACTCTTCATATACTCTCCCTCTTTAATCTAGTTCCAAGCACTTCCACTTCTCTCCCCCGCCGTGTGTGTGTGTGTGTGTGTGTGTGAGAGAGAGAGAGAGAGAGAGAGAAGTTTTGAAGTGGGTGTGGAAACTGTCAAAACAGAGGGGGAAAGTGGGGCAGTAAACATGAGTTAAAAATAACAACACAGTAGGATTTAAAAAGTGGATGGATACTGGTGTGGGAGCCCTCTTCAAGGAATGATCAGAATAGTAGTTGTTTACTTTTTCTTGTAGAAATGCTTTCTCCAAGTAACCGTTCATTTTTAAATGCATAACTTACTTTCTGAACTGTCAGCCTGATTGTCTGTTGATATCTCGATTTCCCCTCACAGATTTGCCAAGCAACAGATCCTGCTTCACCCAATCAAAAAATACACCAAAATCCCATTTGACCAATTCGAGTAAAAGTCTGGGAAGAAGATTCACCTGGTCAGAAAGAGTGTGCCAAAGAGAGAAAGAAAATAGAGACAGAGAGTACCAGAGAGAGAGGGAGAGGGAAAGAATTCGGCTCTCAAGGGGAAAAACGGTTCCCACTCCTGCTGTAGAAAGTGTAGAAAGAGAATTTCCCCCATTGTATCTGGACTGATCAGCTGATATATGTATTGGCTTCACTTGCAAGTTGCAACCCAATTCATGTTCATGAAATAGAAAAAGCAATTTGTGTTGCATATTGTATGTTATGATAGACACACTATTTCCTTCAAGGATGTTCTACAGGTAGGAAATTGTAATGCATGAACAAAGGGCATTGTTGCTGGTAAAAACAACTGCTGATGACTGTGAATTAATGTTGTGAACATGGTGGAACTGAGGGGGCAGTATCCAATGCTGACAGTCCACCCGCACTCATCAGGTTGCACTAGTAGGAACAACTGCTAGTGCAATGGGGAGCTAGTGCTTGCTACAGCAACTCCAGATATTAGTTCAAACTAGTGTTTCTGGAATGGGACAGGTTCCATTTAATTTGTTCCATTCCTGAAACATTAGTTTGGGCTATTTTCTGTTTGCTGTACAAAGCACTAGCATCCTGATGCACTGGTGATAATTCCTGCTAGCGCAATGGCACATTGAAGACTGCCCCAGATGATGACATTCAAAGCAGCATTAAACAACATTATTCTTGGTGCAATATGAATAATATCTTTTAAATTATTATTGTATCACCGTCGTCATCATCCTCATCCTCATCCTCATTCTCATCCTCATCATCCTGATGCTGATGTATTGTTTATATAGCACCATAGTAGTAGGAATTGCGTTACAATTTAAAATAAGTCAAAGACAGGTCTCTGTCCCAGGAGCTTACAATCTAAATTTAGGGAGGAGTATAAAGAAGAGACAAGGTTAAGAAGTGATGAATGCAAGAAAATTTAGTTACATGTATTTTGAATTCTACAGTTGGAGATGAAGACTAAGGGGTTAAGTTAAAGCCTTCACAGGAATCTGGAGATTCTAGCTGAAATGATAGAGCTATGCCAAGTACACATGGGGTTAACTTAAGCTTCATGCCCTCAGCTTGCTTTCCCCCTTGCTATGAAGTGTGTCTTTTATGTGCAGTCCTTGCTGATGCAGTGATGAAGTGTCAGGTAGCTGTTTTGTGGTACTTGTGGTACTTGTAGCCTTGTTAGATGAATAAATTTGTAGAGATACACATTTGCAACACTACTTGGTTCAAAACAAGTAGTTTCATTTTTGGAAATGCAGTAAATTCAGGTGAATTCATGCCTAGCACAACATAGATGCTCTACAAATAATGCAGGTATCAGCTTTTTGACCCATACCCCAACTGAAATGCAAACCTGCTTCCCCCCCCCCCCATCTCTTTACTTGACAATGCTTTTGGCTCAAGTCAGGCAATATCCCTATTAAAATAATTTTTAAAACTTTCAAAATATGAAACATAACAGCTAATATGTTCTTATTCCTATCCCCAGCCACAAAAGCCTGCTTAAACGTTAAAATCTGGAATAGATTTTGCTGGACCCTCGGAGCAAAGGAGTTGCAGAGCTAGGAACAGCCGTTACAAACATATTTTTCACCCACCCCACTGCGGAGTATGGTTTTGTTGATTGCCACTGTTGTCATAGTTCTAAGGTTGTAAATGCACCACAGTTTTCTTCTGTCAGACTCCTTTAACCAAATATATGTTTGCTTATTATATAATGCTATATTTCTTTTCCGGTAGAGCATTTAACAGCTTCATGAAACGCAGAAGCAGAAATTAAACAGGTGCAAGTTTCCAATCATGGATTGTCATGCCAGGAATAGCTGCACCTATTGAATTTTTGTCATACAGCTGTTAAAAACCCAAAGCCTCTTTCAAGAAGATGGCTACTCTATTTAGATGTGTCAGATGAAGGTGTGTATGCATGGCGGGTGGGGTGGGGTGGAATGTCTCCATGATATGTAGCTGATAATACTGGATTTGGAACTGGAGACTTGAGTTTAGATCCCAGTTTGGTCATTGCATTATAGTATATATACTTAAATACTCTTTTAAAATGCCATTTTTGCCAAACATGACACCTGCAGCCTAGAGTGGTACATTTCATTCTACCACCACATGACTAAGAATGTAAGAGCCATGCTGGATCAGACCAAAGACCTATCTAGTCCAGCATTCTCTTCACACAGTGGCCAACCAGCTGCCTGCGGGAAGCCCACAAGGAGGACATGAGTGAAATAGCACCCTCCTGCTCATGACCCCCAGCAACTGGTATACAGAGGCATACCGCCTCCAATACTGGAGGTATCGGACTTTAACACCTCATTCTGCTAAATATGCAAACCCAGAAAAACATGTTGCCTAAGAGAGCTTTTCAAAAATCACTGCACATACTAAAAGAACAGGGAAAGGCCCGGGCTTCAGAAGTATCTGCAGAGCAGCCATTTGAGCTTCATCATCAATCTGCCTGAGTCATCCCAGCAATGAGCTCAGCCGATGCAGAAAGTAGGGTGCCTTTGAGCATACCCATCTGCTCAACAGTCTGTCTATCAGTTCAGGAAGGTCATGAACTCCACACTGAAGTCAGGACGGTGCAGGGCTTTGGCGCCCTAGGCCAAATTATATTTAGCGCCCCCCCTCTCGTGCCGTGGGGGGGGCTCCGGAGCAAAGCAGCCCTGCTCTGCAACCCCCCCGTGCCGCCGCCGCCGCCACCACCACCACCACCACCACCTACCTTCCCCCCCCTGGCTGCTGGCTGCTGCTGCTGCTGCTGCTGCCTCCTCCTCCTCCTCCGACGCTATGGGACCCCCGCGCTTTTTTTTTTGCCGGGGAAACCAGGGCAACAGGGCTGTTTAAGCCCTGTTGCCCTGGTTCCTCCCACCAAAACAATGCCTGCGGGGCTCCGGAAATGACGCGAAGGTAGGTAGGTAGGTGGCTGGCTGGCTGGCTGGCTGGCGGGCGGGCGCACGGGGGGGAGGTGCAGCGGCGGCGGCAGCAGTGGCGGGCGGGCGGGGAGGCGCGACGGAGGCGGCAGGCGGGGCAGGAGCGCGTCAGCGGCGAGAAAGGAGCGCAACGTTTCTGCGCCCTCTTCCGCCACGCGCCCTAGGCAGCCGCCTGGGTCTGCCTAGCGGTAGTGCCGGCCCTGACTGAAGTAGCTGCTTCTCTATATGGGATGGTCAAAAAAAGCAATGGTCCTTCATTGTATAGGCTACTCCTCCTAGGCCCCAAAGCAAAAACTAGGAACATTTCCCCCTCCCACAGTTTAATTCCTGATATACATGAGGCACTTTTTTCCTCTTTAAGCTGGCCCGATTTCAATGGCCGGCTCTGTGCCAAAACTTGGTGAACACTTAAAACACTTCCATTGCATATTCATATGACAGAGAATATATTTTAGGCTATGATGCTTCATTTGATTCGAAGAAGTGGGTCATGCTGCATTGTTTCCTGTATTCCCCTTGCTGGAAGAAAAGAAAACAAAAACACACCAGTCCGATCATTTTCTTTTCTTTTTGTATTCACTATTATTTAAAATTATCACGATGCAGCTCTGACCCAATCATGAAATCCATGTCACAAGCTTAAGGATTCCTCACTATTATTATGTGTTCTCTCCCCCACACCCCCAGTTAATGCTGCTTATGCTGGAGTTGGCTGAGAGCAATATTTATTTTTAGAAAAATGATACATTTCAAGCAGCCTTTTTGTTTAACAAATGAAAAAAACAGTTGGCAAACTCATTTGAACTTGTCCTGCAAATGAAAATGTGGGCATACATTTTTCAGACAGTTATTTAGAAAACACAGACAGAAACCAAATATAAGAAGGCAAAGGGTATTGCAAAGAGAGTCAACAGCACCATCCTATGCATGTTAAATGAAAAGTAAGTCCCATTGTGTTCAGTGGGGTTTACTCCCAGGTAAGTCGCACAGGATTGCAGCCTAACTGAGGTTATTTTCAGCCTAGCATTGAGAGATGCAAATATATCAATTTGGTTTAAAATTATCCAATTTACAACCCTACACGCTCCATCACTTTTCTTATCTAGTAATGATATTTTAATTAGACTGGATTATTTAAAGAAGGGATACAACAACAAGCAGATGAACAGCAACAATGCATCACACCCAGGGAGCATCCACCCACAATTTCCAGAATGGTTAAAGTGGGGCTTTTGTACCTTCCAACTGTTATTCCATTTATAACCCCACACTTCTTCCCAGTGCTGGCCCAAGCCATGCTGCCTGACTTAGACAAACAAAGACCACTCCCCTACTGAGACACCCCCCCCTGCAATCAAGCTACCTGCTACCATCGCACCCACCTATCTGCCTGCCTGCCCCATTCACCAATCACTCACATCCATCCCCCACCGGAGCAGTTTACCTGGGTCTATGCATGTAGACCTGGAGCTCCACTAGTGGGCTACGGCCAATTTAGATCTATTAGAAAGAGCTCAACATAATTTTTTTGCATAGACTTTTGGCAGTTCCTGTTTCTACAAAACTGGAATTAGTTCATGCAGAACTGGGTGTAATGACCATCAAAGCGGAAGCCCTCAGATTAGCCCTCCTTTTTTGGTAAAAATATATATATTTTTAAGCATGTGTCAGAATTCATCTTGGTGCTATTGGAAGAGATAGGCCAAAACTCATGCAAGCAAAAAAAATGCAATTGGCTGTCATGAGCTTGGGAATTTCTACTTCTTTTTTCTTAACTCAAGGATATGATAGAGCTAAAGCGATACTGATCCAAAGGCTTAAGGACACCGAGATGCAATCCCAGGTGGCTGGGATTAAGGTTTGTCGATCTAACAATTTCTATGCCTCTTTTATTACTTTATAGGTACCCCAAAATACTTGGCAGACCTGCAGAGTATTAAAATGAGGGTAGCCTTTACTCTAGTAAGATTAAATGTTTTTTCCTCTGGCTGATTGGGTGGGTCAGCTTAAAGGGGTCCCTAAGAAGGATAGAGTATGTGGTTGCAACTCTGTATCAGTTGAAGATATTACTCATGTACTTTTAGAGTGTTCTATTTATAATGATCTTAGAATTAAATATATTAATCCATTGATAAAACCATTGAAGGGATGGTCATCCTTTGTTGTCTAATGTTGACAAATATATATCCTTTAGAACATCTAAATTCCTTCTTAATGTTTTACAGATGTCTACTGTAAAGTTTAAAGGTTGTAAGGAAAATTATTTAATTTCTGAAGATCTATTAGCAGAGGTGTAACTGTGTATAATGGCAAATTGCTAAGATACAATAAATTTTGGTTGCAGCATGTTCTTAGAAGCATGTAGAGAGATAGTAGCACGTCATGCTTCATTTCAGCATGAAGGGAGTTCTTGACTATGAAGTGCATTCACAAATGTTATTTCCCATTTGCATTCTGAAGTAGCATATTTTTCAAGGGGACCCCCCCCCCCCACAGTATCATACCCTTCTGCTAAATGTTTGAATGGGTGACCACAGTCTGCTTGACATTTTAACTTTTATGCTACTTCTGAAAAATGCTAAAGCTCAGATGTCGACATGTTTCCAAGGGGAGGGAGCTTCACAATTACAGAATGCCACTGAGAAGACCTCTCTGTGGCCTGATTTGCACGTAATGGCAACCCAGAATATGGGTTGACTATAGGTTGTTGTTATGTGCAAACCCTGAACTATGGTTCAAGTATGGGTTATTAACTATGAACAACCCAGAGTTCACAACCCAACAAAAAACCATGGGTTCTCTTCCTGGGTTGTTTGTGGTTAACAACCCATAGTTAAACCATACTGCAGGGTTCGCATGTAACGACAACCCACGATTCAACGACAACCCATACTCTACCCATACTCTAAGTTGTGATTATGTACAAACCAGGCCTGTATCTTTGTTGTCTGGAATTGGCACATGGACGAAATAGTCAGGAAGGTTTTCAGTTAGTTTTAAAGGTTTTCAGCAGAGGTATGGGGAGGATCATTGTCATGGGAAGAAGGCACAATGTAGTGGAAAGTATATGGACTTCAGTGGTGTAGTGGTCACTTTCAAAGTACAGGAGCTCATCAAGACAGCTCCTGTAGGCACATCCACAAAGGAGATTCCACAGTCATGCCCCTGGGATATCTTTCTTTCTTTGCTTAAAAATTCTATCATAATACTTAGACATCCAAAACAAACAAGCCATTAATTGAATTTCACAATTCTTTTTATGGGTCATGGCTGCAATCCTCTGCATAGTTACCTTAGACTGAGCTCCATTGAACTCAGTGATAATTACTTCTGACTGCATAAGTTCAACTTGTAAAACACATGGCACTTCAACAAAATATCTTCAGCCAGCTGAAATGAAACCATTTGTCTTTAATTAAAAATGCAAACACATGTTATCATTCAAAATGCTAGCATGAGGCAGAAACCCCATAAAAGAAAAGGAAAGAATTATTCAGCCTCTGCTTGATAATTTCCCTCATTTTCTGACTTCCTTTATGCTAACCTGTCCTGTCACAAACAATAATAAAACTTGAAAGCCTCATTATCGCCTCATTTACTTCCCCAAGTAAGGAAGGTCCATCAATTACCCTGCTCCGACAGATGATGTCATCCCTTCCTGAAACTGTGCTCCCCCTCCACTACACCACTGATGGAGTATTAATTGCAAATGCAGCTGTGTCCACTTTTTGTGTGATGCTCTCAACCAAAACACATAATTACAAAAATATCACTATTATTTTCATGTTACCCAACACATCCATCTATCTGCATGCCACCTTTGTTTAAAATTGGACTTGTTACTTTTTTATTTAATATGAAGCTAAACTTGGTGTTACATAAATAATTAGAAGCATATAGATACAGACAAAACTTTAAAAATGTATTAAATAAATAAATAAATCTATATGTTTTTTTAACAAAATTAACTGGGACTAGTAGCTAGCAAAGGGCAATGGAGATTAGTGTTAGACAAGGAATTTTCTAGGCAAGAACAAAAGGATATGTTTGAGTGAGGGAGAGGTAGCAGCATATTAATTGTGAGGAAAGAAAAAAAAAAACACCCAAAGATTGCTGCCCAGAGCACCACTGAAGAGAACACCAACAGAATGCTAGTATTGTTGCTGGAATCATAAAACACTGTGATCAATTTTTAAAAGCCATCCACTCTTCTCAGAACACACAGAGTATTATGGGAGACTACAGCAGTGACAGATTTAAAGGGTAATAACCCACATCTCCTATGTGAACATATATTAGGCAACAATATATGGTAAGGCTTCTTTGTTCATTCCTTGTATCTCTGAAGAGTGGTATCCATCTGATGATATGTAACATAATTGCTGAATGTACAGTATTCTATGAATGAATAGCTCTCCCCTTTCTACTTCTTTTTTCAAGAAATCAAAATGTTAAGAATAAGTCCAAGGTGGTTATGCTATTTATATCTAATGGGAATGAATATCTGACATTTTCCAGTTGTTGTGGTTGTTGTTATTATTGTAATAGATTTCTTCAGCATGGGGTAGTGCAACCTGGGCTTGATTTTCTCTGGATGACAGAGCATTGGAAATTTAAGGCATTTTGTAATAATATTTGCTTTATTTACAAATCTACAAGGAGGGCATAAGTGGAGGCAAAGACCACAGTGGGCTCTCCTACAAGAGAAGGGAGCAGAACCCCTAGCCCACATCAGGTCAGCAGAGAGAGGCCCTATCAAGGTGCCTTCAGTCAACCCATAGCTCTGTCTCTGCCTCTTCCAAACAGCAAACTGTTGTGGGATGGAGGTACCACCTTCCCCAAGATCTGGGAGCTGTCTCCTCCAAAACATTCAAGAGATGACTCCAGGTATCAGGAAACCATCTTCTAACAAGTAGCACCGATTGGCTAGATATCAACCAGCCACTTGGGGTTATTGACCAGTAATCTACCACCTATAATAATATGTTACTGCAGTAGCATGGAGGCTGCTTTCCTATGCAAAGTCTGGATGCAGGAAAAATTGGAGATGGATGAAAGACGGGCATCTTTCCACACAAGCATTACCCATCCTGGGGGCTGGGTGATATCCTTTTAAGAAGGAATTATTGGCCCCACCCATTCTCCATCCAGACATTACCAGAGCAATGCATAATGAAAACCAAACCACAGGAAAGTGGTTCTCATGCAGCTCTAGTAATATATGAAACAGGCTTACAGAAACCAGTTCCCACAGAGCTTATTATTATTGCTCATTTGTCTCTGCCCCCTACCCACAATGGAATCATAAACATTCCAGATAATTTGGATCTTCCCCAGAGAGGTTCACCTGGCACCTACATTGTGATCTTTTTGGTGGCAGGTGAAGACCTTATGTTTGCAGGCTTTCTAGTCCTTCAGTTTAAAAAAAAAAATGCATTAGTGCATTTTAGATCTTTGCACTACTGCTGGCTTTTATCTTTGGTTTTATTCTGTTTTAAATGTATGGTTTTTGTATTATGTTTTACTATGTTACTGTATTTTATGGTTTTAAGTTTGTTTTGTGAAGCGGCCAGAGAGCTTTGGCTAATGGGCAGTATACAAATGGGATAAAATAATGTGATAACCTATCCATACAAGAAAGAATTGATGTTGTAGATAGCAGATTGTAACTGTGCCTCCAGTGAAAGTTCATGCATTTACAGGATAGGAAAACACTCATCTATGGTGGCCATTTCACATAACCAGTATAGCACACGATAGCTGTATGAAACAGTTTTGACAATTCAGAAATAATTCAGGGGAAATGCAGGGAAAATCATTCTTTTATATTCCACCTTGCTTTTCCTCTTCTTTGCCTGCTAAGGGGCTCAGAAGAATTTTGGCAGGTCCAGCTTGTCATGCAGGGGTGAGAAAAGCTACGCCCAATGAAATCCCTTTATCTACATGAGTGAAGAGTGGATCCCACTAGGTTTGATTCTAATTACAGGCTTTCTGATTGAGTATTCAGAAAAAAGGGTCTATTTTCTAGTTCTCACCTAGTTCATAATGTTGGAGCATGTGTCTTGATGGTTCTGTGCATGCACGTGCCTTGTATATTTCCTGGTGGGAATTGTGGTTTTGGGTGCTTCCAGGCTGAGCACTACCAGTCAACAGGCATTGTGCACCTATCCAGTCTCTTCACCTTAATGTGTGTTTTTTTCCTGGTAAGAAAAATAAATTGGAAGCAGTGGGAAAACTTGAGAGGGTTACAAATAACATTGTCATGGACCCCTGTAAAATTCCACATTTGAGGCAGGGCGACTGCAGAATAAAAGCTTTGTCTGGAAACACCCTTCTACTATTCTTCCAGCAGAGAGCCACATGGAAATACAACCATCCCATTCCTGCCAAATAGTGCTCAATTAGTAATACAGCCAGGCATCACAAGTTGGACAAATTTGTATTCCAAACCAGGTAATTAGAAATGTTTGTGATGCATGGTCTAGTTACATCTCAATTGGCTTTCTGTGATGCACTCTATATGGGGCTGCCTTTGAAAAGTATTTGGAAAATTTAGATGGTCCAAAATTCTATGGCCACTAGGACTAGTTATTGGCCACTGCTGACGGGGACTGGTTATTGGAGCATATGACTCCTCTCCTGTTCTCTGACTTCAATCCCCCCTCTGACTCAGAAGAGGAGGAGGCTTCATCCAGTAACCCATAATCTGCTACCTCCAGGACCAGGACCTTTCAGGCCAGAGGATGTGGCTTTACCAGACTCCTCAGACTCAGAGGGCATCTTTCTGATGCAATCCTCATTGCCCCCAGGGCTGAGGAGCCTGTGGCTGCAGAATTGGGCAATGGCCCTTTAAGGAGCAGCCAACTCCTCAGAGTGGACAGGTTTAACAGCAGGTCCAGACGTGCCAGTCTTCAGAAGGCCTCTGAATGTTGCTCTGTTAACTGCTCTTCTTGAATAGGTTCCAGCTCACATACCTGCTATAATGATCTGTCCAGGGTCCTGAGTGGCCCAGCCTGGCCAGGACTATTGGATGAGAACTTGCCTCATTGGACATGTTCTTACCTTACAAGAAGTGATCAGGCCCTTCCAGTACCACAGCTGCAACCCAGTTTCACCTGAGTTAGGACATTACAACAACTCCCTTCTTACAACAGCTTCACTGGCTTTCGGTTCTGACTTGGGGCCACATTAACTAAAGGACAGTGTTCTTCAATATGAACCTATCCAGGTATTTAGATCTTCAAACAAGGCCTTTCTCTACCAAGATCAGAAGAGCATTTGGTTGGAACATGAAAGAGGGTCTTCTCAAAGCTACACCCAGGCTCTGGTATTCCCTTTCTAAGGAGACCTATTTAGCTCCCTCTTCTTCAATGTGTTAACTATAGCAGGCAAAGACCTTCTTGTGTAGATGGGCCTCTGGCCTATCAAGCTGATTATGTTCTGCTGCTGCTGGCTCATGATTTGTAGTTTATTTTGATGTTGGTGCCTGTTTTTATCTAATCTGTTCTTGTCCCCTATTTTTTATGTGTGTTTGATACAGTTGATTTTTATCTATTGTATTGTATTTGTATATTTTATTGCTGTCAGCTGCCATGAGCACTTAATGCAGAAAGGAAAATGAAATAGTACTAAGTAAATCAGTAAATCAATCTAGTTCAAGTTTATTTCTGCATTAGCCGACCAGGCTGTTGCACACATAGATAAAACAGACTACACACATAGTTTAAAAGTGACCATTAAAAAGAACATTCAAAACACACTATTAAAATGGATATATACATATGTATTTACATGCACATATATCCTTAAGCAGCAATATATATGTTAAAATTGTATACAAAGTTAAAACGTAAAAGGCTCAAATGCTTTTGTTAAAAAAAAAAAATTTAAAAAATTGTTATTTATTATTTAAAATGGTCATTAAAATTGATTAAATTATGAGGCTCGTAAGCAAATTTAAAAAGGCTTATTTCTCCTTATCAAGGCCAGTTTTACAAACTTTGCAGTTCGATAGGATATATAATAATCCGTTCCAGCTAACAGAAAAACAAGTTTACTTAACGGCGAAGCATCTACTAAAACACCAATGAGAGGAAGAAGATATTGGGCTCTCAAATCTGTATATTGGGGGCATTCTAAAAGGAAGTGGTACAAATCCTCTACTTGTCTACAGCCATAAGGGCATTGTCTTTTTGCTTTAGGGAGCCCATCGTACCGTCCCAAGACTTCCATAAGCTGGATAACATTCAACCTGCATTTAGTTAGAAGGCCTTTAAGGTCATACGGGCACTCAGAAATCAAGTAAGCAGGCAGCTTTCCTGGCAAGACAGAGAAGTATTTATAGAATGTATTGGAGCGGCAGTTTATCATCAACAAGATGCTGTCTTGGAAATCCACTTCAACTAATCGCCTTGCAACCACCTGCCGAGCTCCATTATAGCCCCCAGCTATCAAGTGGCCCGCCGAAAGGCCCAGTTCCGATACAAGGTTGCCAATTGCACAGACCCAGGCAGTCTGGTCCATTTCCTCATATGCCATTAAGACTAGAGGAGGGGCCAACTGGAAAATGATCTTGAGCCAATAATAGATAGCTGCTTTCAGGGCTAAAGTTCTAACTAAACAGCATGCTGACTCTATTTGCACTATCGCCTTGGGAGTTGATCTAGGAACCCCCAAGACTCTTGTTAAAAATTTGTGCTGTACCGAGTCTAGCACTGTGGTGTCAGAAAAAGCCCATAAGGCTGCCCCATACAGTATCTGTGGCAATAGTTTAGCTTTGTACAGTTCAAGGAGGGGCAACACGGGCCTCCCCCCCAAACTGGCTGCATAGCAAATAATGGCATTAGAAGTTGCCCCTGCTGTTGATGCAACAGTTTTCAGGTGGGGAATCCAGGATGCAGTATTCTTGAAAGTCACCCCTAAATATTTATAAGCCGTGACCTGTTCTAACTGGTGATTGTCCAACTGCCATGAGGACCTCTGTCTTCCCTTGCCAAATACCACGATTTTTGTTTTGGAATAATTCACAGCCAAGAGTTCTTTCCGGCAGTACTCCCCTAGGGCTCTCAGGAGCCTACGTAGCCCTACCTGAGCATATGAGAACAGTATAGCATCGTCAGCATATAGTAGGATGGAAATAAATTTACCTCCTACACTGGGGGGGAAGAATTCAAGGCCTGAAAGAAAGGGGACTATGTCGTTTAAATATAAATTAAATAAAAGGGGAGCCAACAAGCACCCTTGCCGTACACCTTTGTTTGCTGGGATAGGATCTCATAAGGGCAAGCTACCAATAGGACAATTGGCTGGTGGTCACTGGTCGGATAGGAGTCCACTCTAAAGAGCAAAATTGCTTCCAGCAATGCAGGTGTGACTGCCAAGTAGTCCACCACGCTAGCTCCTAGGTGGTTGATAAAGGTGTATTCTCCCAGTACATCCTCCGAAATAGAACCATTTAAGAGGACCAGGCCAGCCTGGGAAATTGTATTAATAAAACACTTTCCTTGGATATTAATCTTATGGTCCTTAGATTGTCTGTCCCACATAGTTGAAAGAGCTTGTGGGGGAAAGTTAAATACATGGCCCAGAACATCCCAGTTTGTTCCTATTCGTGCATTGAAGTCCCCCATCAAGATGAAATGAGCCTTAGGGTGTTGAGCCAGTGTAAACAAATAATCATCTAGGTGCTCCCATATATTGACAGAATAATGTTTAGAATTCTGAGGTGGGATGTATGTGTTTACCAGCACATAGGAGATTGTAGCAAACTCAATAGAGACAGCCATTGCCCATGGGCCCGGACTGCCTATTAAGTGAGAATTTATTCTCCTTGCGTTGGTTATGGCACACATCAAACCACCCCAAGGGCGCCCCTTGTAACTAGAGGGTGTTGCTGGTATGGAATAGGTCACAAAGTCATTAAGGTAAATCTCTCTAACAGACCATGTTTCCTGGAGTGAGATGATATCAAACTGATTAAGATACTTCTGGAAGGAAATATCAAGTTTCTTATTATGCCAACCAGAAATGTTCCAAGATAAACACTGGAGAGGCTCCCTACAGATAGGATTTTGTCACTTGGCAAGTTGTGAAGGGATCCCTTCCATCGACGGGTTCAAGCCATCAGCATGTCTTAAATGTAGGCCTGAGCTTTTACAATATGTATCAGAGTTGTCTAGGATGCTTGGGATAGCATGACAATCAATTTCAGCTAGCACTATTTTCTTTTTTTTAAAAGCCTGCCTGATGTTTTCCGGAGGGTCCTCCGTTATTAGTAAATTCTGATTCCTCATCAGGGATTCTTTTTGCTCTGATTTCCATACTTGATTGTAATTTGTTTCTATACACGACCCAGGTGCACTATGCTCGTCCTCCAACAAATCAATCACATCAATAGTTGGGCTCAGTCTGCTGACGTTTGTGATCACTGGGCCATCCTTCATTACCAGATGTCCTATAGGATTCTCAGCCTTCACTGGGGAGCCCATCTCATCTTCCCCCAAGAATCTCATGTCATGCCATGAGGTGTATGGTTTATTTGCCACAGAATTAGCCCTGGTTGGCAAGGAGATAAAATCCATGTTGGGGTTTCTCCGATCGAGCTTACTTCCAATAAGATTTATTTCTGCGGTCACTTGATGACTTGAGGTAGACGTCTGCACTATCTCTTTCTGATTAATATCTTGAGATATTATAGTGATATCATCAATAGTCTGCCATGCCACCTCCTCAGTTGTATGGCTTCGACCTTTCCTTACTTGGATATCCATCAAATGGGATTTCAAGTGGTCCAAATTTGTCAAGATTTCATTTTGGGCTAACAAGGGGAGGTTGCTAAAGGTGTTTATTAGTGTCTTTTCCTCCTCATAGAAGGAGTCCCTTCCCTTGCCCAAAATTTGTGTGTGGTCTTGATCCCAGGCGCAGTTGGGCCCATTGTGCTCTTGCATGCCTGCAACCTTAATGTGGGGAGGGACAACTTTAGCTGAGTCAAAATTAATTAGATTGGTAGAGATGTTATTCTCTGTTGCCAGGCTGTTTTTCCCATTAAAGGTATGGGAGATGACTAAAGGTTGAGGGGGTGCTGAATTTTCAAAAAGCCGTGCCACTAGTATATTCTTTTCAACAAATACATCTCTGTGTGAGTATAATAAACTAGCTTTCCCCCACTCTCTAAAAGTGACCACCACACGGGCGTTTACATAGTTATAATAAAGATACTCCACATAGACTATATCCATTGTAGTGAACAAGCCTGGGAGGGCTGTCTCCAAGGTCTTCAAAAGATTATGTTTGCGAACCATTTGTGTCAGCATTCCCTTTGGTTTAGGATAATTTATTAGAACCAGCTTTTCTCGATTCAGAACTAGGCTCCAATTTTTCCCATTAACACCTTTCTGCTGGCATACTTCAGTGGCCAAAAGGGCACAGGGATCCTTTAAGATAAGTTCCTGTGCCTGGGCTAGAGGGATTGGAGAGGTTTGTAGTATTGGAACAGCTTCCTTGTCAGGATGGATTTTTGTGTTAGCAGCGTTTTCCCCTTTGGTCATAGGTATATTTTTTGATGTAGCTTTACATTCTGTTTAGGGCTTTTATCTAGGAGGCTAAACAATTTCTTGAAGTCCATTTTCTTAGAGTGAATGGCCCTCGAATTTTTAGTATTTTTGATGTTTTTGGGCTTCATTTGGGGATTAATCCCCTTCTTCTTGCCTAATTTGCCAACTATTGGGTAAGCTGTCTGGGCCCTGGCATTGTTCGGCTTTCTCTCCACCTGGACCTTATCCACATGCTCTGCATGCTCTGTTCCAGCTTTTTTTTGCATTTGCACGAGTAACGTTAGAAGTTTGTTGCATTCGGACAAGAAAGTTTTAATGTGTTCAATATCTTGTGTTATCATAAAGAGCCATCCCTCTATCGATGGGCCTTCCCCCGTTGTTTTGACAACACAACTATGATGTTCTTTCTCATTTACAAGCTCTTCGCTGTCAGCTAATTCCGTGATTTGCTTTAGTATCAATTGGTTTAATTGACTATCCTTTTCTAATTGCTCAGGTGGCCGCTGCTGTAGTCTTAAATTCTCAGCTAAGGCCAATTCTATAGCAAGATTTAAAGAGGATGAATCCTCGTCTAATTTGTAATTCTTATGCTTAAGGTCTAGAGACCAATCTAGTATGGAAGTAGGGGGGCTCAAAGACTGGGGTAGATCTTCGGATGCCCCTTTCTTTTCTTTTGTCCCGGGCTCAAACATTCCCTCTCCCTCTGCTGGTGTAAGAAATTGTGTAATTTTTAGTTGTCTTTTTCTCTCCTTCTTTTCAATTTGGGATATGTTCACGGGGGATGGCCTAATTCCCAGTGTTTTATATCCCTTTCTAGTAAGCACCATATCAGACAAGCTATCCCAATTAGGGAGGTTTCAGAGAGAGGGAGAGGAACACACGCTGTCAGTTAGCCAAGTCAAGCCCCCAGTCCATTTAAAACAAGTTATAATGAAGCAGTGTGGTAATTATTATTTGCCTTTAACACTGGAAACCTATGGGGCTTGATTGAGGTGCTCTCTCCCCCCTTTTGTAAAAGTCCTATCAAGTATCAGGTAAGCAGTAAGATATTAACCTGCCTCCGTCAGATGCGGTCAGTAGCTTCAGCAGTGAAGTTAGAACAATTATAAAACCTTGATAAAAGCCCAAGCTCGCTAAAATCAAACTAAAACAAACTGGAGCAACCTGCCTCCATTAGCTGAAGTTAAAACAGTTATAAAAACCTTGATAAAACCCAGTCTGGCTGGAAACAAACTAAAACAAACTCAGAGCTCCAAGACTGGGTTGTTGTTGCCCCTTTGTCCTCTCCCCATTCACGTATAGGGGTCCAACCCAGGCTTCTCAGAAGGCACCCCACAAATAAACCAAGGAATGCTGGCCCCTCCCGCTCGCCAACTCTTCCCAGATGGTCTTCAAACTTTCCAAAGGCATAAGTCAGATCGCTTGCAGGCAATAATCAAAAACGCTGAGAGAGATAGCAGGCAACACCCACACCAAAACCAAAACACTATTCAAATGTCCAGATAATTAAAGTCTGGCACACTGAGATTCGAAGGTTAAAACAAACTAAAATATAAACTCATTAAAATTAAACTCATTAAAAATATAAAGTTAAAACAACGCTAAAAACAAATCGAAAGACAGGAGCAGCAGCGGCCGTGACCATCGCCCCACTGCCCAAACCGGAAATCAATCTCTAGTCTACTCAAGTATTAAAAGGTACAGGAGTCCTGTGTTCCTTTCCATCTGGCCACCCTGTTTCCTGCTCTCCCTTTGTTTGCCTATCTGCATGTCATGTCATACAAACAGTTTCAGAAAGGCTATACAGTCCCTCACTAGTAGTCTCCAAAGGACTGCAAAAAGAAGAAACAGGTAGCAGAAGATCTGGCCAAGTGCCCAGAGGTGACTGCAGGAGGAGAGCCCAGATGGCTAGCTCTGATTAATTGGCACACTACTACAGGCATTAGTTGTTGTGGCATTATTATTACTGGTAAATATAAAGTATGTTTTTGCATATAAAATTACAGGCCTAAAATTAAACCTAGAAGTTACACTTTTTTTTCTTTTTTGCTAATCTATGCAGAGCATTTACCATGTGAATTTGTAGTCTATATAAGGAATAGGCAATGTGGTGCTTGTGGGCACCAATGCACCCCTGGACCCACCAAAGTGCTGTACCCCTCCCACTCCCAGCAGCCTCTTTCTCCATTCAGCTGTATGCAAACTGTTTGCACTTTTAAATGTTCCAAAGCTAAAAATAAAAATAAATAAATAAATAAATAAAGAACTTGAAGTTAGGAGCAGTGGCTCCTGTCTTTCATGCTAACTTTTGGGGTTTTTTTCCAGACCCCTTCATCCACAGCAGGCTGGGCAACTGTGTGTGTGTGTGTGTGTGTGAGAGAGAGAGAGAGAGAGAGAGAGAGAGAGAGCATGAGAGTGAGCGAGCCAGTTTCCACTCCCTGGACCCACCCTATGGGTTGCATTCCTGCCACTGCTGAATGTTGGTGGCAAACCACTATGGAGGCTTTGGAATGGAAAGACAAATTTAGCTTGAAAACAAGCTAAATGTGTCCTTTTAAGCTTCCATAGTGGTTTGTCACCAAAACTTGGTGGCAAACCACCTATTTTTTTTTTGCTTCCACCACACACCACCGAATGTTTTTTTTGCTACCGCCACCATCCAGGCATACACTACAACATTTTGCTTTCAGGCCATACTAGTTGTAACGTAATTGTAAATTATGGATAAAGCCAAATAAAAATGTTTGTGAAAGAATACATTGCATGTTTACAATCATACTAAAAGTGCCCATGGAACAATCATACTTAGAGCTACCATCTTTATTCCTCACAGTGCTCATGTGCCTTTAACAGCTGCATTGCAGTCAGAAATTTAGCAGGGCAGCTTTTCCCAGATCGAGATGATACTTTTTTCCAGAGTGAGACTCTGCCAGGAATAAAGATGGCAACTGTAATACCCCTATGTGTTGTCTTGAACTCCTTGGAGGAGGGGTAGGCTAAAATGTGATGTCATGATGGCATGAGTAGAGTCTCAGTCTTTATAGTAAAATCTGCCCATTCTTAAATTGGAAAACGGAGGAAGTCAGAAGCATCTCATTTTCCCATTTATCCTTCCTAAAACAAACGTTCAGATGACACTTCTCTCTACCTTGGCCTTCTATTTCATATTCTGAAAACAGAAGAGTGTTTAGGGAACAACTAAGTGGATGAAGTTTTGTATAGTTCGCTCACTCATCAGTTTCAGGAACTACTATGGCATGGTTAAGCAGACACAGAGGAGTACAGGTCTTTTGTACTTTTAATGCTTGGAAGAGGAAATTGGGACAGCTGCAGCTTGTCATGCAGGGTTGAGAAAAGCTGTACCTAATGAAATTCCCATTCTGTGCAGCTATTACATGTGCAGGAACCCTATCATACTTTGCAGCTGATCATCTGAATGTGACAGTGACTGCTGTCACAAGTATGGGAGAAGTTAACTGATGTACAAATCATCACTAATAGTCATAATGGGTTATTATTCATTGTAACTAATACATGGCTAGAATACAAAGTCTCACACAGACTACTGATCCTGCTAGAGCTTCAGCTGAATGGGGACTTATTCAGAAGGGCAGTAGAGTTTTGCTACATTTCTGGTTCCCATGATAACTAGGTTGAGAATTCCTGATTGGGAAAGGTGAGGGGCAAGGGAAGCTGGTTCATTCAGGAGCCGCTGCTCTCCTGGTGCCTTGAAACAGTGACTCCGAAGGCACCACTCACCACTCCTCCCACTGTGGGCTGTGGTCCTGCCCACTGCTGGCATGCAGCCTCCAATGTGCATCCCCAGAGCTAATTCAGCCCTCAGACCAAAAAAGGTTCCCCACCCTTGCTCTATACATTTACTTTGGTTAAGTCCCACTGAACACAGTGAGACATGCAGTGCAATCTTATGCATGTTTACTCAGAAGTACATCCCACTGTGTTCAATGGGGCATACTCTTTAGTAAGTCTTGTTTGTTTTAGGATTGCAGCCTTTATTCTGAATATAAACATGTATCCTTCTAATAAACATATTTATTTTATGTTTATGGGAGTTTACATCAAAAGAAAATAAAACATAAAACCACAATTTGATTAAAAAAAACACAATAAAACTCTGCAAGGAGACAAAAGACATGTAGAGGCAAATTAAATAAATAGTCAAGGTAGCCTGTCATCAAATCTGTATCCAAAAGCCACCCAGCTTTTGGAAGATGCATAGGACTGGGCAGGAAATCTCCTTTTGGAGTTTCAAAACTTGACAGGTACTAATATATACAGGCCTGTGGCTTATGCTGGCTCAGCTTGTCTGAGCGTGGAAAGCTAAGCAGGGTCAGGCCTGGTTATGACTTGGATGGGAGCAGGACCGGTGCAAGGCAATTTGGTGCCCTAGGCAAGACCAGATATTTAGCGCCCCCCCTTCCCACTTGAGACCGCTGTATTTTTTTCCCAAGGCGTTTCTGGCACCCCCTTTAGCCCTGCGCCCTAGGCAGCTGCCTAGTTGGCCTAATGGTAGCACCGGCCCTGGATGGGAGACCCCTCCTCTAGTTTCCTGCATTGAGCAGGGGATTGGACTCGATGGCCTTGCAGGCTCCTCCCAACTCTATGATCTATGAAATAATAACTCCTAAAAAGTAAATTCTGTAGGCTATTTGTGTGTGTGGTGGCTCTGAAAGATCTCTGCCTGGTTGAATGGACATGCATTGTACATGGACATGCAGGAGTTAGCGTGAGTCTTTGTTGTTAAGCCTCTTGCAGACTTGGCAGAATCTAGAGAGGCTGTTGAATACTTCTGATAAGTCCCAGAAAATTGAAAAGGGTCTAGTGGTTGCAAAGTATGAACCTGTCCAATTGATGACAGGTGACACAGGAATGAATCTGAAAGGGCAGGACACATCCAACAGGGATTTCCTTAGTTTTTTTCTGGGTTGTACCGGCGCAGTGCAGCAGTGTATCTAAACAAAGAGCAGCAAGAAGCGCCGAGGGTCTTTGCTGTTTGTTTTTAATTTGTGGTTTTAAATCTTATATTTATATTATATTGTATTTTATGGTTTTAACTGTTGTAAACTGCCCAGAGAGCTTCGGCTATTTGGAGGTATAAAAAATGTATTAAATAAATAAATAAATAAATAAATAAATAAATAATCACCTGACTCATGCATTCTGGTTGCCTGAACAACTGCCAGCTATTCTCCCTTAATTGCTCCCAGCTCGGGTTGGTTAGCTGTAAGCGAATTGACCTGACCACTGCCTTATAAGGGCAGATTCAGAACCCCACCTCACAGTAATTGAAAGTACATTTATTTCTATTACAAAAGAATTAGATAGGGAGATTGAAAGAATGTTGAAGAAACAGGGTTGTTGTGGGGTTTTTTTGGTAATTAAATAAATGCCTATGCATAAAGCTTATTGAAATGAATGGGCAGAGAATATAATGTGAGGAAATTAGGCAGTGTCGGGAATTGTGTAACTGCAATACTGTGTTTAAAATAGTGCTTAAATTATATGGAGTGTGTATGGGAAAATGAAATAAATAATTTTATGAGCTTTCATTTTTACAGCCCAATCCTATGCATGTTTACTTTAAAAGTTTACATAAGGTTTCAGATGGCTTTAGCTTTGTGCTAAGGCAACATTTCTCTGTAGCTCAGCCAGGAAGCCCCCCTGGGAGTTGTCAACAGTCCCAGCTTTAGCTTCAAAAGACCTGTGTGGAAGAGACTCTCTTTGACTGCTTCTACTCTCCCTGTGATGCCCAAGCCCTGGTGGAACATCATCATCATAATGCATTCCAGTGTGTTGGATTCAGACCTAGTCAACCTGACTTCAATCCCACTTCACTCATGGTGTTAAAAGGGTACGTATACTTTGGAAAAGTAATGAGGACCAAATCTGAAGAGATTAATGTTAGGGGCAGACTAGTGCTTTTCTGTTTATGGGGAAGATTCACTTCCACCATACCTTCCTTATTAGGTGGTATGTAATCTGTCTGACTGGAAAGTGGTATTCAACCTGATCTAGATGAGGTTGCACTATATGATCATTTTCATGATTTGGGGGTACTGACAGATTCAACTTTGTCACTGGATGCCTAAGTGCCATGCAGGGAATGCAATACTGTGCCCCCTACCCTGGGATAGGGTTTGCCTAGTTATTCATGGACTGCTAACTTCTCAATTGGACTACTGCAATGCTTTGAACATTTCTCAGACTTAGTACAAAACACAGCTGCTAGGTTAGAAAAGTGTATCAGCTATAAGAAAGCACATTTTGCCAGTACTTAAACTAAGGCAGATTCAAAATTTTCTTAAGAGATTTTCTCCTAAAAGGAACAGGGGGCTGGGGAGAAAGGTGGAAAGAAAATATCAAACTTTTTCAGATGTGGGAGGCTTACCAGGAAGCAGCAGTGGTATTGTTTTCTTTTAAAAAAAACAAAGCATCATCTTACTAAATCATCAAATCATCTAAACTTACTTGCTTCACCAATGGAGTTATGACAATAGGGTGCCATTTCTCCCCACAATGCCTTATTGGAAAGATGCTACATCATAATGTAGCATCATTCCAGAGGTGTTCTGTATGTGGAAATAAGATGGTAGCCTCCACTGGCCACATGCCTCTGCAATGACACTCTGCCCTGATGTAGCATCTTTCCAATAAGGCAATGCAAGAGACAATGGTGGTCCACCAGCCACCAATAGTTACAGCTCTGTCACCGCTTGTGGCAGCAGAACAAGCATAAGAAAGAGAAGGGGTTTGTTTGTTTCCAGGTCTGGAAATGGACTGGCAGCCAGTGCAGATGGAAAAGTGATGGCATAATATGATCACATTGGCCAGCCCCCGTTAACAATCTTACTCCCCTATTTTGGACCAGCTGAAGTTTCTGGACCATTTTCAAACTGGCAGCCCCACATATAATGCATTGCAGTAATCCAAATGAGAGGTTACCAGAGCATGTATAACTGTAACTAGGCTATCTCTGTCCAGATAGGATTGTAGTTGGTATATCAGTCAGCTGATAAAAGGTGCTCCATCTCCATGCCACTGAGGCTACCTGTGCCTTATTGACAGTTCTGGATCTAAGAGCATCCCCAAACCATGAACCTGATCCATTAGGGGGAGTGCAACCCGGCCCAGAACAGCTTGAATATCACTCATCCAGGCAGAAGAACCATGCACTAACAGTACCTCTGTCTTATCTGGATTGAGTCTCAGTTTATTGCCCCTCATCCAGGCATTATCTTTACCATGCATTCTTATATGTGTCTACTCCATAGTAAATCGAATTGAGTTCAATGGGGCTTACTCCCAGGTAAATGGGGATAGAATTTATGCCTTTGGGTGCAATCCTTTCCATATTTAGACAGAAAAAGTCCTACAACTCCCAGCTGGGAGATGTAGGACTTTTTTCTGTCTAAATATGCATAGGATTGCGTCCTTAAAGTCCTAAACTGCTTGGGACCTGGCTGCTTGAAGGACCACCTTCTTCTACATGAGCCTGCTCAAATCCTGCATTTTTCTTAATTTGGGCCCGTGATCTGGGTCCCCTCACTATCTGAGCTTAAGTGGGGTGATGACTGGAGACAGGGCCTTTTTTTGTCATGGTGTTCCATATATGGTGTGTCCTCCCCAGAGCAGCTTGTCTGGTACCCATCCTGTGGTCTCTTTGGCACCTGGCATTTTCCCATTTACTCTGCATGTTTCAGCATGTTTTATAACTGATGGTAATTATAACTTTATTATTGATTGTATGCCACTGTATGAATTTTATACTATAAGGCAGTCTAGAAATTTTCTTAAATAATAACCTAAATAAGATTTCTATGTTTATCTGTTTATATGGTTATTATTTATATGTTTATCTGGTGTGTCACATTAACTAGGTTGATGGAACTTCTCAGATTTAGGCAAAGATTTTTAGGGCTGTGGCTTCCAATGTAGAGGAGGCAGGTTAGTTGCAAAATGAATCATGATTAGACTCCACTCAAAAGCATGTTCCAAATATGAACCACCAGAAATGTTTCTTTTTCTGCACAGCATTTGAATTAACAGATGGAGGTAGAATGGTCTCTGTTGTTGTCTCAGCATGATGGTACTTTCCCACCTCAAAGGTAGGTTATTGTTCCGTTATTGTAACTGCTGCTGCTAGCTCTGCTGTTTGTTTTTAATCTGTGGTTTTAAATTTTATATTGTATTTTATGATTTTAACTGTTGTAAACCGCCCAGAGAGCTTCGGCTATTGGGCGGTATAAAAATGTATTAAATAAAATAAATAAGTAAATAAATAAATAAATAAATAAATATTGGCATTAGGAAAAGGATAACATCTTATTGGTCTACTCACTGTAAATTAACTTGGATGTGAGACCTCTTGGGATGGCTTGCATGGCTCCATAATTCATGATACTATATTACTGACACCCCAAAGGAAAACCATGGTTCACTTCAGGTATTATTTTTCTCCCATTTTGATGCGTGAGAGAACAAACAAACCCAGGTTTTCTCTGTTATCAATCAGATATTTTTTATCAGTAATAACTGTGGAGAAACAGGCAGGTATTGGTCGGTGAGAATTAAGTTGGAATCTCTACTGGATAGATAAGTAAACCATCCAACAGAAGGTTCTCACTGTGACATGTTCTCACTCCTTAATCCCACAGTCAGTGCTTTTTTTCTGGAGAAAAGGGTACCGGAACTCTTGGATTACATTTCCTCGGGAGTAGATGGCGATTAAATTGTAATGCAATTAATAGAAGAAAAGGTGCTGGAACTCAGTTCCGGTGAGTTCCACCAGAAAAAAAGCCCTGCCCACAGTACTAGTGTTTTAAGCATGGATCCATTGGGCTGTTAAAAATATATATTCTACCTGGCTTGGTGCCAGAATTATGTGTAAATCATATTCAGTTACAATGAGGAGAGGAGAGGAAGCTACAAAAAGGAACATACAAGGTGTAGAACAAATATTAACAATGAAGTAATTATTTTATTATCTCTAAGTAATCAGAAATGTTCAGAGCTCAGTGTTTGGATAGGAACTCCTAGAAGCAGTAAGCTCTTAGATAAACAACAGAAAAGCTAACAAAGAAACTAGGGATTGTTGTAGCTTAAAGGATTGCATTGGGACAAAGGGATTCTTTAATGCAAATGCTCCCCTTAAACATGCATCCATCTTCTTGCAAGTGGAGGATGTAAATCTATTAGGGGTAGGCAGAGCAATCCTATACTAACACTGTGCCGAGATGGGAGCTACACTACTGCTATCCCGGTGGAACAGCCACTGTATCCAATGCATGCTCAGCCTAGGAGGGGAGGGGAAATAAACAGAAAATACAAACATGGAATAAAAGCAACAGATAGCACTACCACAACCTACCAATCAGGGACCATGCCAGTGACAATAGCTACATGCCATGCGGACATGGGAGGGAGCCAACCTCTGCAGCTGAGCCAGGGGTGTCTCCATCACGTCAGCATGTCCCCAGCATGTAAGAAACACCGAAATCAGGCAGCAGCCACAGGCATAGCCAAGGGAGCCCTGTGGAACTGTCTGTGAAGTAGTGACAAACACACTCAAGAAATCTCCGAATGCTACTTGCTGTCCTCCTCCTGGAAAGGAACTGGCTGGAAAGCATCTGTTGGAAACAGGGTGCTGAAGTAGATGGCCTTTGATCAGAATCCTGTAGGGCTCTTCTTATGCATACACTTACATTGGACCCAGGAGTGGATCAAAGAAGAAGAAAACAATGAGCACCATGTGGGCTTACAAGTATTTATTTATTCATTATATTTATACCCCACCTTTTTTCCTGCAAGGAACCCAAGGTGGCTTACATAATCCTCCTCCTCCTCTCCATTTTATCCTCACAACAACCCTATGAGGTAGGTTAGGCTGAGAGTCAGTGACTGGCCCAAAGTCACCCAGTGAGTTTCATGGCCGAGCGGGGACTAGAACCCAGATCTCCCGAGTCCCAGTGCAACACGAGCATAGGCAGTGTTATAGAGCGGCATGCCTGGGCATGTGTTCCAGATCTTCTGAGCTGTGCCCCTGATCTTCTGAGATGCCCCAATGACATCATCTGTCTTAATACAAGCCTGCCTCTTCCCTCTGACCTCAGCAGCCTTGCACTGACTAGGAGATATTAGGACTCACTCCCTTGGAGACCAATAGGGGGTGTGGTATGAAGGTTTAGTGTAACCCTAGCGCACACTAGGTTGGCTTCTAAAGCACCCCGCAGGGGTCAGACGACATGCTAAACCTCAGTAGAGGTTAACCTACTGAGGTTTAGCATGTCATGCAAACCCAGTCTAAGCCTGCTAGAGTTTTCTTAACCCTAGAACAAGCCATGGCTTAGAGACTCTCCTTAACCACCCTTACTAACCCTTCCAGTATTCACACGACGCGGTAAGCCTCAGTAGCAATTAACCTGCTAGGGTTTTCTTAACCCTAGAACAAGCCATGGCTTAGAGACTCTCCTTAACCACCCTTACTAACCCTTCCAGTATTCGCACGACACGGTAAGCCTCAGTAGCAATTAACCTACTGAGGTTTAGCATGTTGTGCAAACCCAGTCTATATCTACCTAAGGTTCTTAATGACCTGGATACAAGGATATCAATACCTATTTTATGCCTCCTCCCCCCACACCCCACCCTTGAGCAGCAGATATAACAAGCAATTACTTCAGCCCTCTACTCAAGGGAAGGGAAAATATTTTTTCACTGTCCTGTAAAAATAGTTATGTACACAACTTAACTATTGCGTTATTGCCATCTCTAGCTTCAAATGTGTTTTGATCACCAGTAGCTGAGCAACCTACCCTTGCAACCCACTAGTGTTTCCTGACTCACATACCAGCAGGAAGTCATTTTTTCCACGCCACATTTTTTCTTCCTTGAGAATCATGCTAAAGTAATGTGGTACTTTGGATAGGTAAGATGAGTAGAACTAGTCCTTCTGCTAGCTGACTGGCTGGCATGGCTTCAGAAGATGTTTGATAGGGAGGGGAAAGGTAAAACAAGAACCTCCAATGTTATACAGTGTTGCGAGGAAAGATTTGTCCAAATACTGTAATCCCATGGTTGTTGTAATGATGTATTGCTCAAAATGTTTCATGACTGGCTGAGGTAGTCATCCAGCTCACATACATTTGGGGACCCCACTCTCCAATGTATGTGTTAATCAGCTTGTATAGTAAAGCTGTGAATATCTCCAAACTCTTTATAAGGGTGTTTCTCCTCCTCAAGGTTGGCTATTAATGGCAAGACATCAAACTAATCCTACTTAGCTTGTTCACTGCTATTAATTCTGGGGGTTCACAAACTCATATTTTCTCATGTCCAGGGAATGACCTAACAGTGCTTTGCGACAAATATCCCGCATTAAAAGAAAAACCCATTGCTATAAATAATTTTTTTTACTGCTTTATCTAATGCTGGCTAAAAGAGCTGCAAGCCAGAAGTCTTAATCCTTATTTTTCCCATCGCAAAAAGGGTATACAGAATGGTGTGTACGAAATCAGAATCAGAAAGACTCTTATGGTTGCTTCATATATGCAGCTACATCACTTGATTTCTTATCAATCAATGGGTCACACTTTATTATACAAACTACCTTAACTGAAAAACAAAATGTTGCGGGGTGACATGAAATATCTTTCTGTTATGTTTTGATCAGTGGTGGCTGTTCCGCATGTTGCAGCCATCAGATCCCACCCTATTGCATGGTGTCCAGGCTAAAGTCTATCCTCTGCCTTCCTTTCATTTTTAAAATTTCTACCTCTGATTTAAAAAGCTTTTGTCTATTCTTTGCCTTCATTTCTTTCTTCCCTGTGTTCCCCCCCCCCTTTAATGGGCAATCCCAGGACCAAGGCTGGATGTGTCTCCTTCCATTATGTGTGTGTGTGGGGATGAATATCACTTGCTAGGGAAACTCAGGCATTAGCAAATGTATATATTTGCCCAGAAACATTCTTAAATGGCACTGAGACGTGGTCCTGGACAGGATGTCAGGCATGGGGTGGGGGTGGGGGTGGGGGTGGGGGCGGTGGCGGTGGCGGTGGCGGTGGCGGGGGGGATTTTGCTCTCTGTTGGAACCTGATAGCCCTCAAGAGGCATAGAAGGAATGTGTTAGCTGGGGACCTAGGATGGTTGGGAGATCTATAGGAATGAAATGGAAGTGTTTGGTGTGTTGGAGGATATGGGAAGGAGTCAATCCTATACTGGTTTGGACAAAGCAGAGTTTTCCCCCTTATGCACAGCCTGGTAATTGAAACTGGTTATCACCACGTGGGTTGCTAAACCCTGGTAAAAGGCTCTTTAAAGGAACGGATTGACCATACAAGTGTTAAAACTAATAAAGACATTTCTTAGTTTTACTTACAGTCTGTTTATTCATATATGCAGGATGCATATAGGCAGATTAGAGTCTTCATTGGAGATCATTGGCTGGAAGCCAGCTCAGGTTGGAGAGAGAGAGAGAGAACTGGCCACAGAGAGGCAGGAAGTAGGGATCACAAAACATGCACCCTGGGAATTGTTCGATTAACCCTTTCCTCCCACTGTATTTATTTATTTAATTAATTATATTTATACCCCGCCTTTTTTCCTACAAGCAACCCAAGGCGGCTTACATAATTCTCCTCCTCCTCTCCATTTTATCCTCACAACAACCCTGTGAGGTAGATTAGGCTGAGAGTCAGTGACTGGCCGAAAGTCACCCAGTGAGTAGTAACTAATGGTTACATTACCTCAGTGACTGGCCGAAAGTCACCCAGTGAGTAGTAACTAGTGGTTACATTACCTCTGTAACCACTGTAACTAGTGGTTATATTACCTCGTTGATTTAAGCAGGCAACATTACAATTTCCATCATGGTGGAGCTCAATATGGCAAGGAGTCAAGCAGGAACACCAGTCGCAGAATCTCTAGGACTAACTATTGGTGGAAATCTACAGGAGAGTGTAGATCAGCCTTCGCCAACCTGTGCCCTCCAGATGTATTGGACTACTATTCCCAGTATGCTGGGCACTGTGCTCCAATACATCTGGAGGGCACTAGATTGGGAGAGGCTGCTGTAGGTAGTTATCTAGGAAACCAAACCGTGTAAACCTCTTGCTATGATCAGAAAACAGTTGCAATATTTTGTTTCAAGAATGTTCTATTATTTCTGACAATTTTGATCCTTAAAGTTTGGGTGCCATATTCTGGCATGAATTATTCTCTCTGCAGGCATGATTTGTGATATAAAATGAAAAATGATTTTGTTCTTTATTTTCTCTCAGTGGAACTATAAAATACTGCAACTTCATATGCATCAGATCTGGCTTCAGTGGGAAAAAAATGTGTTCTCTGCTTTGCTCCTGTTAAACTGCAATGTCAACAACAATATGTGAGAATGACCTTGATTCTTTTCAGGCTCATCTATCACTGATAGAACATTTAGGTAATGGCATAAGATATTCCACACTATTAGCAAGTTGTAGTCCTCATATCAGGTGATCTTGAGATATGCATGAAACTTCAAGGAGGCAACACAGGTTTCTGCCACCAGTAGTCTATGGGCTGGATGTAGACATAAAACTAAACCATAATTTAGTGTTGTTGAAATTAGACTAGATGAATCTCAGGCTTGCTTGCTCCCCCTTCCCCTCTTCTCTTTTGTGCATGTAGAGAGGAAATTGAAAGCTTCTGCTCTCACTTTAGAACTAATCACAGTTCCCCATAATCTCCAAACTCAGGGAACTGTGGTTTGTTCTAACCATGGTTATTTAACAAATCAGGATATCAAATCAAAATTTGATCCTGGTTTGTTTGAAGTAACTATAAACCACAGTGTGTGGTGGCAGCAGCGGAGGGAAGAGACATGATGGTCACAGTGGTTCATGTTCTCTCCTGCCTCAGGTGGCAAGAGGGCTTGTGCTGCGGCTGGTGTTGGTTATAATCCCACAAAACATAGCATGTTCTTGTTCTCTGTGTGAGGGCAACCTCTACTATAGTCCCATTCACATGTATGATTGTATAACTTGTAAAATACATACACACCACAGAAAAACACCTTACAATGGTCTGTAATCACTGACAGATTTTCCTGATTGTAGATACAGGATTAGATACAGGAGGCGTGGAACTTGCTCTTACACTGAGAGAAATGTAGCTTAAGATGTGGGGAAAGCATATTCAAAACCATGCTCAGCCTTGTTAGGAGTGAGGAACATATTATGGGGGGGGTATCCTCATGATGTCATCTGGTCCCCAGCTAAAGTGTCAGCTGGAGCTCCAGCCACCTCCTTGGTTGGGGTTGCTTTGCCTGCACCACATCAGTTCCAGTGAGGGAAGGTGTGGCACAGGCAAAATCTGCTCTAACCAAGATAGGGGCTGGAATGCTTCACTGCTTCCCCAATGAGGGAAGGTGTGGAGCAGGTGAATCACTTAGTGCACTGTTCCCCCTCCCAATAAACCAGGGGAATTCCCCTGTTATCTCCAATCAATGGTTGGAGATAACAAAATATTCCCTGCTTCTATAACCCCCCCCCCGTAGCCTCCAAGCAGTGGGCCTTGGAGGGAAGAGTGGGTAGGGCCCACTGAAGGAGGCAAAGCCTCCATACATGAGATGGGGAACCTCCACATGCTGGAGGTTCCCCATCCCTGATTTAGGATATGGTTGTGTAGTAGCTAGGAATCCTTTTGGATAGGGGTCCCTAACCTTTTTGGGTTGGTAGACACATCAGGAATTTTGAAAGAGTGTCATGGGCACTGTCACAAAATGAATGCCACAAGGACACCTTGCCCATTCATAAAATGACTGCCATGGTGGGCATGGCCAGTGACAAAAGACTCATTTCCCAGAAGGCAAACTAGTGAGACTAAAAGAAAAGTAACTTGCCCAAGAGCCTTAATACAAAGCAGAAGTGGGCTGCAAAACACAAAATCACTCTTTTGAACCCAAATAAAGAGGGCACTGGAGGGAAGAACTTTGCTTTGCAGCAAGCAACTTCCCAGTTCTTTTTTAAAATTTTTTATAAAGGAAAAGAAATAAAGAGCCTGGCAGACACCAGGAGAGGTGAATGCAGATTGGCATTCAGGAGTACCATGTTAGAGACCCCACCCTTAGGATGACACACAAATCTCCAGTCTTGATATCCTGTAGCTTCACACAGCAATTTTGCACCATGCTCTCCTATCTGCAGTGGGTTGCATCTGGCACAGCAAGTGCTGATCCTCAGGTATGTGTTGGTGTGATCTCTTGAGCTGATCCATAATGCCTGTGCAATGCAATATACCATGATATTACAGTCAGCTGGTGGTCATGATGCATCAGCACAAACATTTATTTATCCTGATAGGATTGAGTTGTTTTTGCATTCCATTCCTCTTTATTCAATAAGGTGAATGTATGTTGAAAAGAAATGTGTTATACATGAACAAATATAATTAGTTATTGATCTCTAGAAGCATTATTCACTGGATTTTTGTTTGGAACCCCCCCCCCCCCGAAGTTATCAGGATTAAATATTTGAAGGATCTACAAGCACCGTGGTAACAATAGTTCTTTGAATTTCAGTTCAGATACCAAAAAACAAAACAAAAACAGAACTCTGCTGGGATGGTCAGTATGATATCAACTGAAATATGAAAAAAATCTAAATATTTGCAAACTCGAGCTATTAGTACTGAAGGATGCATCAAATGGGCATCTGTTGTACTATATGTATATTAATTTGCTTATGCTTCCACTTTGTTCAGCCAGATCCTTTAGCTTTAATAAACAGACACAATCATTTTCTCTTCAGATATGTCTCAAAGGGGTTGAGGAAAGGAGGGAGAGAAAAGAGTAGTCACAAGAGCAATTCTTTTAAATAATGCTGAAGGCTTCAGCTGATTTTAATTAGAGCTGCTTGATCAGTTTCATGCAGGAAGCAAGTCTATGCAAATCTGGCATTTAGCCAATTCTGCAAAAGCAAGGTGAAATTAAAAATTACTCTTCCATAGCATAGTTCTAGTATAGACTCCAAGAAACCAGAATGGTTGATATGGGTCACAGACAGTAAAGTAAAAAAATAAGAATGATACGTTTTTTTGGGAATACTGTATTTACTTTCTCTTAAGTAAAGAACACCAATTGAAATATGTATCAAATGGCCCTTTCATTTCATTTTAAATAGCAAATTGATTGGCACAGCAGCCCTAGTTTTTACTTAGGGACTCATCAAACTGAATGTGACCTTTGCTAAGGATCCAGCTAAGTGTCCAGCTACCAGTTCCATGTTCTGACCCTACAGTCATTTCCATTCTTACTTTATTGTACTAAACAGCTACTAGTCACAATGGCTATACATTTCCTCCAGTATCAGGGCAGTATGCCTCTGTTTACCCATTGCTGGGGGACATGAGCAGTATGGTGCTGTTGCATGCATGTTCTGCTTGTGGGCTTCCCATAGGCCAGCCTTCCCACAACCTGGTGTCCTGCAGATGTCCAACACATCTGGAGGGTGCCATGTTTGGAAAGGCTACCATAGAAATCTGGTTGGCCACTGTGGCAACAGAATGCTAGAGTAGATAGGTCTTTGGTCAGTTCTTAAATTGTTACGTTGAACATTCAGCACTGGAATACTCAAAACTTGTACTATACTCACCAATGCATTAGAGGTCTTTATCACTTTAGAATCACAGGTCTGGTCATCTGGAGAAACAACTCCTGATCATAATGCTTAGTCCAGTGGCCCCAGAATACATGTGATGAATGATACTGAAAACACTTGACATGCCTATGCTCATCACTGTTAATGGCAGCTTCCACCCTGGGGTAGACATTTATTTATTATTCAATGTATTTATTATTATATATTATTTATGTTTTATTATTTTAAAAGTGTGTGTCCTGCCTGTTTCCCACAGAGGGAAATCAAGGTGGCAAACAGACCAAATCAGTAATATTTAAAACAATATTAAATACCCAGATTAATAAACAATTATAACTGTTTATAAGAATAGCAATCAACCATAAGGATTAAAAAAACACAAGAACAGCAGAGGGCTATTAGTTTTTTTTTAAAACCAAACACCTTCTTAAAAACTCAGATGTTTACATACTGTACAGTGTCAGGGCCTGACAAATCTCCATTGGCAGAGCATTCTGCAAGGTGGGCTCAATCACAAAGAAGGCACTAGACCTTAGGGCTGTCCACCTAGCTTCATGGAGTCAGAGGATCTCAAGTAGTGCCTCAGATGAAGACCATGCATGGTATGGAGAAAGTGGATAGGGAGGCATTTTTTCCCATCTCCTATAATATTAGAACCCAGGGTTATCCCATGAACCTGATTAGTGGGATATTCAGGACGGATAAAAGGAAGTACTTCTTCACACAGCACATAGTTAACTATTGAATTCACTTCCACAAAATGTAGTGATGACCACCAATTTGGATGGCTTTAAACAAGAATTGGACAAATTCCTGGTGGAGAAGGCTATCAATGGCTACTAGTCCTGATTGGCTGTATGCTACTTCCAGTATCAGAGGTAGTATGCCTATGTACACCAGTTGCTGGGGAACATGGGTGGTAGGGTACTGTTGCACTCATGTCCTGCTTATGGGATCCCGTGGGCAGCTGGTTGGACTAAGAATGCTGGACTAGATGGACCCTTGGTCTGATCCAGCATGGCTCTTATGTTCAGAGCATGCTGGGAGGAACATACAGAAGAAGGCAGTCCTTAAGGTACTCAGGCTCCAAGCCATTAGGGCTTTAAAGGTTAATACTAGCACCTTAAATTAAGCTGAAAAAACAAACCAACAGTTAAAATAGGTGTAACATGATCAGAATTCCTAGTTTCAGGTGGTCAATTTTCATTCAGACCATGGCAAGGGGGGGAGTTAACCCCCCCCCTTCCCACAAACCATCAGTCTAACCCTAATCATGCATCCACTTGCTGTTTTTTGTGTGTGTGTGTGTGATGTGAAATATGATCACACATCTAGTCTGGCCCTTATTGGTGGAGCTGAGAGTTCATTCTAGTGGTATGTTGGGACTGACCTGGGCTTAAGCTGTTCATATGAGTTGTCTACTCATGTGAGTAGCACAACACAGGAAGCATAAGCTGCAAGCTTATGCAAACTCATGACTCACTCCTGTGACAAGGAAAAATATTAAGTTGTGGTTTTTCTTCCTGTGGACTCTTGTGTGAATTTGTAACTCCCATGTTCATACAACTAGAATGCTCATGGCAACAGGTTTGGGGGGGGGGGTGTTACTAAGGCCAGCTACTGAGCATATTGTCATACTGAACTCAAAGCTTCACTAGCATGAGCCTGAACACAGGGCTGGCCCAGGACATTTTGCTACCAGAGGTGAAGGGCAAGATGGCTGCCTTCTCTTCTTTCCACATAGAGGAGCCAAATAGCAGTTGAATCTTACTTCAGTACTGGTGCTGGAATAGTGACCTCCCACACACCTAACCTAAGGTAGCAGGTTAGTTTAGGGGGCCCAGGACAGGGCTGGTCCAAGTCATTTTGCTGTTTGAGGTGAAGAACAAGATGGCGCTTCCTCCCATTCATGTACAAAAGCTGACTGGACTAGCAGTTGAATCTTACTATACAGGTAACAACTGACACTTGAGCCTCCATGGACAGCTGGGAGTCTATAATGACTCCCAGGCTGTGGACCTGGTCCTTCAGGGGCAGATGTACCCCATTCAGCACCAGGTCAACATCCCCTAACCTTCCCTTGTCTCCCACCAGAAGTAACTTGAGTACTGCGTTCAGTTCTGGGCACCACACTTTAAGAAGGACATAGACAAACTGGAGAGGGTTCAGAGGCGGGCAACAAGGACGATAAAGGGACTGGAAACAAGGCCCTATGAGGAGAGACTGAACGAACTGGGCCTGTTTAGCCTTCAGAAGAGGAGACTGAGGGGAGATATGATCGCACTCTTCCAGTACTTGAAGGGATGTCACACAGAGGAGGGCCAGGATCTCTTCTCGATCATCCCAGTTTGCAGGACACGGAATAATGGGCTCAAGTTACAGGAACCCAGATTCCACCTAAACATCAGGAAAAAATTCCTGACTGTCAGAGCAATAAGACAATGGAATCAACTACCTAGGTTGGTGGTGGGCTCTCCCCAGTGCTTTTTTTCTGGAGAAAAGGGTACCGGAACTCTTGGATTATATTTCCTCGGGAGTAGATGGCGATTAAATTGTAATGCAATTAATAGAAGAAAAGGTGCTGGAACTCAGTTCCGGTGAGTTCCACCAGAAAAAAAGCCCTGGCTCTCCCACTCTGGAGGCATTCAAGGTGCAGCTGGACAGCCATCTGTCAGGGATGCTTTGACCTGGATTCCTGCATTGAGCAGGGGGTTGGACTCGATTGCCTTGTAGGCCCCTTCCAACTCTACTTTTCTATGATTCTATCTTGGTCTTGTCGGGGTTCAGTTTCAGCATGTTCCTTCCCATCCAGCCACCCACTGCCTCCAGGCATTTGGACAGGGTTTCAACCGCCAACCTTGGTGAGGACTTGAAGGGGAGGTAGAGCTGCGTGTCATCCACGTATTGATGACAGCACACCCCAAACCTCCTGCTGATAGCTCCCAGCAGCTTTAGGTAGATGTTGAATAACATCGGGGAGCGGATGGAACCCTACGGCACCTCACAAGTGAGTAGCCAAGGGTCCGAAGCCTCCTCCCCAAGAACTACCCCCTGGTACCATCCAGAGAGGAAGGACCGGAACCACTGCAATACAGTGCCTCCCATGCCCAACCCCTCCAGGTGGTCCAGGAGGATACCGTGGTCAACGGTATCAACTATCAAAAGCCGCTGAGGGATTGAGGAGGACTAGAAAAGAGCATCCGCCCCTATACTATACTCATATCCCTACTCATATCATCCACCAAGGCGACCAAGGCCATTTCTGTCCCATGTCCAGGCCTGAAGCTCAACTGGCATGGATCTAAATAATCAGCTTCATCCAAATGTGCCTTCAACTGAGCCCCCACCACTCGCTCAATCACCTTGCCCAGAAATGGCAAATTTGAGACTGGGCGAAAGTTGTTCAAATCTTGGGGATCTAAGGAGGGCTTCTTTAGAAGTGGTCTTATTACTGCCACCTTAAGGGCTGATGGCATCACTCCCTCCTTGTGGGAGGCATTCACTACCGCCCTGATCTCCCCACCCAGTTTCTCCCTGCAACTCATAACAAGCAAGGACGGGCAAGGATCAAGCAAGCAGGTGGTCAGCTGAACAGATGAAAGCACCTTGTCCACTTCACTAGAAGGAAGAAGCTGGCACTGATTCCACAAAACCGGACTGCCACTGGCCTCCTCCCGTTCACCCACTGTGTTCACGATGCACGGAATCCCACTCCTAATCCAATCGATTTTATCTGCAAAGTGCTTTGCTAAAGCCTCACAGGAGGCTTTAGACCAGTGATGGCGAACCTATGGCACGGGTGCCATAGCTGGCACGCAGGGACCTCTCTGTGGGCACTTGAGCCATTGGTCACCAGATCGCGAAAAGACTGTCCCCCCCTTCTGCAAAACACTAATGATTTTGTTCTTTCTCACAGTGTGGAACAGAATGATTTTATTCTAGAATTCCTGTTACAGAATTCTTTTCTACATTGTTATCACATTTAAAAGATTTTGAAGAATGATGCACAGAGCATGGCTTGGATGTAAAGCCCTAACAGTTGACCTGAGTGCTGCATGTGTTGCTCTCAAAATAATGGAGTATGAGCCAAGGTTTGACAAATTATCAGCATGCATGCAATAGCAAAAAATCACATTAATTGTGCAAAAGCATACTCAATGCAAACTTTTACCTAATGCAGTGTTTGCAGCCCAAGACATAAAGTGTTCAAAAGGTGTTAAGCACGTTTAGTTTTCTTGTTTATCTTGCCCATCCTAGTACAGGTTGACTTTTACTAATCCGACACCTGTAGAAGCAGGGAAAGGACCCGGGGTAAAGCTTGCCACATACAATTTCAGTCTGGCATATAATCATATTACAAGTTGAGAATCCCTTATCCAAAAATACATGTGCCTAATTATTTAAAAGTTTGTATAAATTCCCTTCAGGCTATGTGTACAATGTAGTACTATAATAATTTTTTGAGTTGATTTTTTTTCCAACAAAAAACTGTATCATTGAAAGCTCTGTTATTGTGTTTTTCTTTTAAGACAAAAGATGTTAATTAGTTCGGACAACTGTATGAGTTGTTTTTCTAAAACTAAAACCTCGGTATTCAGGTTTAATTGCAGTGTTGGCGCTTTGAAATAAATAAGTTGGTTTTGTGTTGCAGTTTGGGCACTCGGGCTCAAAAAGGTTCGCCATCACTGCTTTAGACTGTTCCATCGGATCTGGAGCAACTGGACCAACCAGGCTCTGGACCACTTGGAACAGCCTCCTGGGACAGCACCCCGCTTCTTTCTACCCCTAAATTTACTTAATATAGCCTCTCTAATCCTTAAAGAAATAAATGCTACCACAACATCTCTGGATTTATTTAACTTCTTAGCCATTTCCGAACCAATCCTATATGTTACTTCAGTGCCAACTGCTGCCTCTCTATCTAATTCAAGGTAATTTTCCAGCAGGTTTTCTAAAAAACAAAAGCACACCCACCAAACCTTTCTTCTCAGAATGTTCTGGCACCCCTCTTAATTTCAAATTGTGCAATCTACCGGTACTTTTATTCTATACCTCTTCCAACTTTGCCTCCAAATCCCTTACATTTGTTTTCTGTGCTACAATTGCCTCTGTAAGTTTTTATCTTGTTTGTTTTACCTGATTTGATTGAACATAGACTGTTTCCTGTTTAGCTGAAATCCTCTATTTGCTTCTTACGCTTGCCTAAAACAGTCACAAACGTGGAAATTTTCCCTGAAATTTTTTTCAATGTATCCTCCAATTTCTTATCTCTACTTTTAAAATATTTATCTAACCTTTTATCCCATTCATCTATTTTATCCTCAAGCATCTTTCCTTTATTTTCTGTGTAGGTCTTTCCTCTGAATTTTAAGTTCTTCATTCAATGGGAGTTTAAATGATTCCAAAATAGTAGATGAGTCAGTTGATTCCAAAATAGTAGATGAGTCTTCCTCCTATTCTTTGTAACTTTCCTTGGTGCCATATTATTAAAATAACTTGTAATTTCCCCTTGATCTTCTAGTATATGCGTACAAGTCACTTACTTCAATGTACATGCTACTTAGCTTTATTACTTTTCCACCTTCTCTCCCCCCAACCTATTTTGCCTACATAAATATTTTTCCAAGCCAACAGGCACAAACATTGCACAGACCCCTTTACAGGCACAGTTATACAAAAATATTGCACAAAGCCCTTAAAAGGCACCAAGGGCACCCAGATCTCTTAACAGGTTTAAATATGCCCCATAAAGATGCAAAGATACCCCATAACAGACATAACTATAGCACAGACTCCTTGGTAACTCAAATATTGCAAAAACCCTTTAACAAAAATGAAATATTGCAGAGACCCCTTTGCAAGTATAGATATTACACAGTTCCCTTGTATACACAATAAATTGTTACGACAGTCTCCCAAAAGGGGGCTTAAATTTTCAGAATCTCTCTAGAGCAGGGTTCTGCTGGCTGGGGCATGCTGGGAGTTGTAGACCAAAAACATCTGGGGACCCAAGGTTGGAGAACACTGCTCTAGAGCTTCTCCTGTCAGCACAGTCCACAAGGGAAAAATCAATGCATATTAACAGTTCAAAAAATAATGCAAAAAGAATCCCCAAGACAATGTTATACCGGCAGTTTGATACCAATACCCAAATGAAGAATACGGAAAGGATAGGAATATCCCACAAATCCCTCGCTCCACATAGTCCATCTACCAGGTGAACCAACATTTTCCCAACAACTTACTCAAAGGACAGCTCTGTCTAAGAGGGGAAATGCCACTGCCCTTTCTGGTGGTATGCTTGTCACTGGCCCTCCCCCCTCAAACTGAACAAAGGGCCCAGCACCCATCATGGAGTTTCTCAGCAGGGCCGATGATCATGTCCAGGGGAGGCGAGTGATCGTAAACACCTCCACCCTCGCAGTCCCCTCCTTGCACATGCACCAGAAATATATAATTTCTAAAACCACAACACAGAAAATATCAATAACATCACTGAGGTGAGGAATTTTTCTATGAAAGAATTCCATCAACTTACCACTGCTGCCAGCCTTTGGGCCACAGCCACATCACTCGCTGTCAGTTGGCTATGCTCCTGACTTTAAAATGTATTTTACATGAGGTGTAATTTCAAGGACTCCATCTCAGACAAATCTTGTTTTTAGTGAAACCGTGTCAGTCTGACAATTGGGGTATTTGCTGCCTGCCAACCGAGGATAACACTTCATGCATTAGATGAAGTAGCCTCTAGTCCACAAAGGTTTATGCTGCAATAGTCTGTTAATCTTTAAGGTATCACAAGACTCTTTGTTTTAGCTTGGTCTTAAGTTCCCCCCCCCCATTAATCATTTATGCACAGATAGATATCATGTTCACTCAGAATTATCTGTAAAACCTTAGTTGACTTAGGAAGTAAGCGTGTAGTTGATTGCCTAAAGGCAGTTTACAATAGTTGCTAAGAAGCTCTCTCCCAGTATGCAATTTGAGAGTAATAACAGTGACGATGTAACATACTGCTTCACTATGTTCTCATGTATAAAGCCCACTACTATATTTACTTGACAAAATATATTATCAAGACAAACCTAGGGTGGACAGGAAGAATATAGTTTCCAAACAGACAACACTATTCATTGGTTCTACCTTTGTGATTCATGTTATCTAAGGATCTCTCTGGCAAGACAGAAAAGGACCTTTCGTTTTTGTTACTTTAGATAAACATTACCAGAAAATAAAATGTCCACAGAGCCTCCCGAGGATTGCTGATGTTCACAGCCAAGAAATCTAAACAACTGACTGTAGAGAAGATCTTGTCTCACAGCTTTGTTATCTAAGCTGATAATAGATGTGTTCATAGCTATAATAAAAGTTTCTTAAAATGCATTCTTATTGATCTGGACAAAAACACCTTTGCAGTCATTCTTGCTCATTATTCACAGAGACATTTGCCCGAGACTTATGTTATCTTTTCCTTTAATAACAAAAAACCCCTCTCCTCCCCAGAATTACCTACCAATAATTCAGTTGTTAGTATGAAGTGCCTATAGTTCTTTATATCTGTACAATTTTTGTTTCATGTCCATATAGATTCAATTTGTTAAAGTTGGGGCCGTGAATGATAAGACTTTCGTGGGCCTTTCTCCCACACCCAAGAAAACACATGTGCAGATTGTTGTTGGACCTGACAAAAATTTCCATGTGATGGGCCCTGTCATGTCTGCAGCAGTGTATTCATGTAAGAATGTAACATGTGACCAGAGGCATTCACAGATAGAGGCATAGCTTCCTAATAGTGCCTTATTCATGCGTTACTTGTGCGTATATGCTAAGTGTGGTGAAAGAGGCAGTGGGGTCACACATTTAGCCCCACCCCCAAGCCCTGCTGCTAGCCCTGCCCCCCTGCCAACCACTGTGTTCAACATAACTTCTGAAGTGGGGAGCTTTTTTACATTTTCACCAAACATAAAAAGCAGATACCTCCCCAGAAGTTCATGATGTACACAAATAGGGTTTGGGCCGACTGAGTACAAATCACATTTGGGCAGATCAGCTGAGGGGGGCATTTTACATATCCTGCCAGTGCCACCATCTGAAGTATGGGTGGCGAGAATGTGTGGGAGGGCACTTTGGCTGTGGAACTCCTGCCCCTAAAGAGTCTCTCTGGCCCCCTCCTTGATGGCTTTTCATTGCCACCTTTTTTGTTTCATTGGGCCTTTAGCCTGGTTGATGTCAATTTTATTTTCCCTAGCTCTTTTGGATTTATCATTGATCTGCTGCATGTTTTGTTGTTCTATTTTTTATTTTTATTTTTAGGTTTATTGTTTTTAAATGTTTCTGTTGAAAAGTAGTAGTAGTATGATGATATTGATGATGATGATGATGATGATGAGAGGAGGAGGAGGAGGAGGAGGAGGAGGGGGAGGTGCTTAGATGATATGGAACTGGGCAGCTGGCTAGATTTGGAACTGAAGCTATTTTTCATTAGAACAAGCAAACACCAGATGCAATACCTTGAGGTGATAATAGCTGGAAATAACTTGTTTATCCAGGACAAGGTGTACCTTCATATTTCATGAAATTAGTACAGTGCAGTGGTTCACAGGTCCAATTTTGTGACATGTGAAATTAGTTATGCTTTGATCAATGAAATATATTAGAGACTAGGGATTGTTTTCTTTACTGGACCATTTAGTCATATAACGTATTTGGTTTAGAAATGCAGCATAACAATCTGGTTTGCCTCATTACTTACATGAAAATATTTTGATGCTCAGTTCTCTCTTTCTTTAGTGCTCTGTGATGTTGTCCCAAAGGGGAACCAAAAATAGGTTTCCCACACAGAAATAGCTAATATTCTGTGGAGCCAAAGTGACACACTTTTCCTTTGGTGGGGATTGTGTTATTTTTCAAACAGTTGTTAGAGGACTATAGAGTGGCAAAAAGTTTAACAACAGAAAATGAAATAAGTTTACATGTTAGTTGTCCATGCTTAAAAAAAGAATTCCACCCAATATAATGTCCCATCAGAAGATTATAAATTTTATTCTTACTCTCCATTAATCACTTGAGCCAGAGGCAAAGTCTATCTAATGCAGAAATGCGATGAATCATTCCGGGAGACAATATGAGTGAATTGTTAAAATAATTCATCCCTCAGTTGACTATGTTTCAAAGCAGACTTTACATAACTGAACAGAAAACAAAAAAATGTACATCAGGGGATGGGTCTAGGACAGTGATGGTGAACCTTTTTGAGCCCGAGTGCCCAAACTGCAACACAAAACCAACTTATTTATTTCAAAGTGCCAACACTGCAATTAAACCTGAATACCGAGGTTTTAGTTTTAGAAAAACAACTCATACAGTTGTCTGAACTAATTAACATCTTTTGTCTTAAAAGAAAAACACAATAACAGAGCTTTCAATGATACAGTTTTTTGTTGGGGAAAAAATCAACTCAAAAAATTATTATAGTACTACATTGTACACATAGCCTGAAGGGAATTTATACAAACTTTTTAAATAATTAGGCACATGTATTTTTGGATAAGGGATTCTCAACTTGTAATATGATTATATGCCAGACTGAAATTGTATGAGGCAAGCTTTACCCCGGGTCCTTTCCCTGCTTCTACAGGTGTCGGATTAGTAAAAGTAAAAGTCAACCTGTGCTAGGATGAGCAAGATAAACAAGAAAACTAAACGTGCTTAACACATTTTAAACACTTTATGTCTTGGACTGCAAACACTGCATTAGGTAAAAGTTTGCATTGGGCATGCTTTTGCACAATTAATGTGATTTTTGCTATTGCATGCATGCTGATAATTTGCCAAACCTTGGCTCATACTCCGTTAGTTTGAGAGCAACACATGCAGCACTCGGGTCAACTGTTAGGGCTTTACATCCAAGCCATGCTCTGTGCATCATTCTTCAAAAGCTTTTAAATGTGATAACAATGTAGAAAAGAATTCTGTAACAGGAATTCTAGAATAAAATCATTCTGTTCCACACTGTGAGAAAGAAAAAAAACATTCGTGTTTTGCAGAAGGGGACGGTCTTTTTGCGATCTGGTGACCAATGGCTCGAGTGCCCACAGAGAGGTCCCTGCATGCCAGCTGTGGCACCCGTGCCATAGGTTCGCCATCACTGGTCTAGGATCTGCCTTCCATGAGAGGAAGGGACCTTCTGTGGGAGGAATTTTAGGGATATCCCCTACCTCCTACACACACCACAACTTACGCCATTTAGCAAGATCTCCCTGCACTCTGTGTAATATTTTCATGGGGTTAGAGGGGCAGCTGAGGGAAGGAGGGAGTGGGGAAGTCTACTTCCACCAATGCATTTGATCCAGTGTAAATCTGGATCTAACCCCAGGCCTTCACAACTTGTCACATACCAAGCCAAACAAAGCCTAACAGCCATGTAATGCCCACCTACCTGATAAACCTCCTGGTTTTATTCCCTCCCTGAGATTTAAAGAACACAGATTGTCACACTCCTGGCAGTCCACAATATATAGCTGGTGGGTTGCGTTCCATGTGGTGGGGTCTAAGTTATGCAGGCCTGTTCTATGTAAACATGTAGCTATCTACAGACCTCCTGGAAAAATAGGGACTTGTTGGAGATAACTTGTTTTGTCTGAATAAAATACAGAGACCTCAGATGTGGATGTGCATCTCAGATCTGTCAAAAGGGGTATCAAGACAGTCATAAGAATATAGGAACATATGAAGAGCCATGCTGGATCAGACCAAGGGTCCATCTAGTCCAGCATTCTGTTCGTACAGTGGCCAACCACAAGCACGGGATCCCACAAGCAGGATATCAGTGCAACAGCACCTTCCCACCCATCTTCTCCAGCAACTGGAGTACATAGGCATACTGCCACTGATAACTGGCAGTCCAATAGGCTTCTGATGAGCATTGCAATGCAGATGGAGGTGTGCATCCAGATACCTACACAAATAATGCTTCTTTATGTACAAGACTCTGTTACTGGAACAGTGAGTGGTGGATCGAAATGTACCATGGTTCAATCCCCAGTATCTCCAGGTAGGACTGGGAAGAAGCCCTCTTTGAAACCCTAGAAAGCTGTTGCCAGTGAGGGCAGAATATACTACTGAGCTAAATGGACCAATAGTATGATTTGGTACGAGGCAATGCCTTATACATCCAGGTTTATCTGGTTGTATAAAGTTGCCTAGCATTTATTAATCTTTTCATAATAATCACAGAAATCTTAATAACCCCCAAATTATAGAATCTTAGATCTGAAAAAAAATGTTTTATTTACTTTTATTAACCATTGACTTCTAGTGTTCAATGAGAGCCAGTGTGGTGTAGTGGTGAGAGTGTTGGACTGGGACACGGGAGATCCGGGTTCTAGTCCCCACTCGGCCATGAAGCTCACTGGGTGACTTTGGGCCAGTCACTGACTCTCAGCCTAACCTACCTCACAGGGTTGTTGTGAGGATAAAATGGAGAGGAGGAAGAGGAGGAGTATGTAAGCTGCCTTGGGTTCCTTGCAGGAAAAAAGGTGGGATAGAAATATAATTAATTAATTAATTAATTAATTAAATGCTACATTTCAGAGTTTACAACACTTAAGTCACCATCCTTTTTTCTTTTTCCATATGGAGTCCAGTCGAATTGAATTGCATTTATTTGTCTGTGGCACAAAGGCCATTACAAAATACAATACAATATAAAATATAGCAATGCAAAATACAGAACACCAATAACAGCAAACCAAACAGTAACACACATTTACAAAAGGTATATAACAGATCATCTCCTTTACAATCCACTGCAGACATCTTTTTAAAATTGTGATGGATTTTCTGTGTTGCAACTGAAAAAGTAGCAATCTTCTTTGTGATGAAATTACAGAGAGTCGAGGCGGGGGCGAGGCGCCTCCCCCCCCAGGTTCGATTTCATGGCTACATGGGTCAAGCTTAGTCACCATTGCCTGGAGCTTTGTAGAGACGAAAAGTGCCAAACATCCTTTGGCTCTTCCCTGCCTTTCCCCTGCAGTGACTGAAGATCATGTATAATCTTTGCCTGTTCTGGATGGGGTTGCACTCCCTTTGAAAGATCAGGTTCGTAGTCTGCGGGTACTCCTAGATCCATCATTGTCACTGGAGTCCCAAGTGACTGCAGCGGCTCGGAGTGCCTTTTACCATCTTCGATTGGTTCGCCACCTACAGCCTCTCCTGGACAGGGATAGCATGGCCACAGTGGTACAGGCACTAGTAACCTCAAGACTGGATTACTGCAATGCACTATGTGGGGCTGCGTTTAAGGCTGCTCTGGAAGCTGGAGCTAGTGCAGAATGCAGCAGCTCAGCTTTTGTCGAGAGCAGCCCCATTTATTTATTTATTTATTTATTTATTATATTTTTGAATCACCCCTCTGGCCAGTCATCCAGCCACTCTGAGCGATGTACAGTGCAATAAAACACAAGAAAAAACAGAGTGTAAAACACAATGATAAAAAAAGCCCAGTACAAAACTTAAAAATCTAACCCACCCCATATTCCCGTCTGAAAAGTCACGATTTTAATGCAGGCAGAAGCTAATCAAAGAAGGGACATGGCGGCGGTCACTGGGGAGAGAGTTCCATAAATTGGGGGCTGCCACAGAAAAGGCCCTCCTCCTAGTCCCCACCAGCCTGGTTTCTCTGGCTGATGGGACAGGGAGAAGGCCGTCCGTGGCAGATCTTGTTGAGCGGCCTACTTGATGTTGCTGGAGGTGCTCCTTGAGATAAACTGGACCGGAGCTGTGCAGGGTTTTAAAGGTTAACGCCAACACCTTGAATTCGGCTCGGCAAACAACTGGTAGCCAGTGCAACTCTTTGAGCACTGGAGTGATGTGATCACGCCGGCGGCAGCCTTTAACCAGGCGAGCCGCTGCATTCTGTACTAGCTGTAAGTTCCGAACGGTAACTTCTTTGCTGAAGGAACTGCACTGGCTACCTATTCACTACCAGGTCAGGTTTAAGGTTCTGGTACTTGTGTACAAAGCCCGAAACAACTTGGGACCAAGTTACCTGAGACAGCACCTCCTCCCATACCAACCTGCCCAGTCTCTGAGGTCATCAGACGGCATGCTCCTGGTGGTTCCTCATGGACCCTTGGCCCGATTGGAGTCCACCAGGAGAAGGGCCTTCAGTGTGGCAGCTCCATTTCTGTGGAACTCCCTGCCTCTGGAGGTCAGGCAGGCTCTGACATTGTGCTGCTTTCGGCGCCTGCCCGGAACAAGACAGACCTTCTTGTTCCGGGAAGCCTTCTCTGCTCTTCAGCCACCAATGTAATTTTAGTTTGTTTTCAATGTATTGTTTTTGTTTCTTTTATCTGTTTTTATCTTTTTATTGTTCACTGGTTAGGCCTCATCTTGAGTACTGCGTCCAGTTCTGGGCACCACACTTTAGGAAGGATTTCCTGACTGTCAGAGCAATAAGACAATGGAACCAACTACCTAGGGAGGTGGTGGGCTCTCCCAATCTGGAGGCATTCAAGGTGCAGCTGGACAGCCATCTGTCAGGGATGCTTTGACCTGGATTCCTGCATTGAGCAGGGGGTTGGACTCGATGGCCTGGTAGGCCCCTTCCAACTCTACTTTTCTATGATTCTATGTGGTGAAGAACTGCAGCATGAGCTCTTCCAATATGGCCTAGGATGGGGGGGGGGGGTAAAAATTCAAGCCCACAGGCCAAATCCAGCCTTCTGGAGTTTCATAGATTTCATAGATCATAGAGTTGGAAGGAACCTACGAGGCTATCGAGTCCAACCCCCTGCTCAATGCAGGAAACTAGAGGAGGGGTCTCCCATCCAAGTAACAACCAGGCCTGACCCTGCTTAGCTTTCCACGCTCAGACAAGCTGAGCCAGCGTTAGTCCAGCCATCTGGGGTTTCCCAGAAGGCCATGTCCCCTTTCCCTGGCCCCACTCCCTTTCCCCCAATCACCAATCATTTGGTGGTTTCCTAGCTTTTGTGCAGTATTTGTTACCTTTCTGAAAGGTTGATATGCTTCCCCTATGGCTTAGTTACTGGCAGTAAGTCCACCACTGGAATGTGGACCCCGAGAGCTTCTCCAAACTGGAAATTAAAGCTTGGCCTAGGATGTCTCACATTGTCTGCCAGCATGGGAATGAGACTCACTTAATGGGGAAGGAGGAATTACTTCCATTCCCCGTTGTAAAATACTTAAAATAATTCCCTAATGCACAGTTAATAATCTTGCCGATAAAATGGATGCTACATAGTCTAAAATGTCAAAACATGTTGTTGTTGTTGTTGTTGTTGTTTTAATAAAAGGATGATCCACACTGTGTTTGGCCTGATCAATACCTGTGATGATCACTTTGACTACTGCTTGTAAAACTGACACAAATCTCCATGGACTGGAAGAATGCTGAACAAGAAAATAATAAATGGAAAAGATAATGCAATATCTTGCAAATAAGAAATCAAAGCGGCTGCACGTAAAAAGAGCTGGAGTTGTTGAAAAATCAAGGTGTGTTCAAGACTGGCACAGAAGCCAAATGCAAGCACAGAGATCCAATGAAATACCAAATGAGCCCATGAAATGTTGGGATACTGATATTGGAAAGGTACAAGCTTCTACTCTGCTTTCATATTTTACCTTACCAGTTTGCATGCTGTCAATAGGTGGTCATGGAAAAAAACCCACAACTGCTGTATTGACATTTACAAATAATAATAAACCAATGCAGTTCATCTACTGGTGCTTAAGTGGGAAGTGACAGCAAGAAAATATAAAGGGCAAACAATCACTCTTTTACAAATGAATGCATGGATCAAGAGAATAAACGATCAGATGCTGAGCATAATGTATTCCATAGCCACAGCACAAAGTATCCAGGCGGAGACCATTATTTCTCCATTTGAATCTTTCAGAACGTTAAATCCCATATTGTTTCAGTGACTCAGGAAGATTGATTCTCTTTCTTTTGCATTTGATTCTCAGGGCACTGTCATCTGCAGTTTCTCGCTGCTCCAGGCTCTTCACAGTTTTTAATTTTTTCCACTGAAATATTTACAAGGTGGAACAAGGTCACACATGTAAAATGAAGCAAAAAATGAGCAACATTCCATTTCTGAGCATCTAGAAATCATGTGTACATTAAAGACATCTCTGTGCTTTATGCTTATACCCTGGTGTTTCAAGACTTTAACTTCAGGGAACTGTTCCACATTGACTTGTCTCCCATGGAACCTCTGTGCACTGCAGATGATTCTAAATATTATGTTCTAGGGTTCAGGGTTAGTTCATGCAGAGGCTTCTTGACCCTCATTTTCTCAGTGAAGTGAGTGCACGCTCCTGAACACAGCCAATGTTCCCCATTGAAAAGAAAGATTGATAAGTGGTAGGCAAGCTGTATTTTTGGAAAGTCTGCTCAGTATTATCAGTAGCGTAGTAGAGCCAGGGCTTGTAGGGTCAGAGGGCCAGGACTTTTTGATTAGCAGGGATGATGACATCATCTGCCACCCCCCCTCAGGCTTCCCTGTTCCCCCTGAATTTAGCTGCAATCCTCATGGTAGCTGGTGAGAAAATGGATCCCCTCCCCCCCCCCCCCCCGCACCAATATATTGTTGTCAACTGTCCCTATTAGAATGCAAAGTATTTTGGGTGGCTTGGTCTTGAATGGGCAATAGAGACCCATTAGCTTAATAAAATACCTGTTCCTTGTGGAGATGAAAACTGCTAGAACTGGTTTGTTGACATGGATCAACAAATCTACCTGGATTTTGGGACTCTCCTTGGGGCGTGAGTGCCTGCACTTCAAAATTGATGACCACAGTGCTGAGTGTTATTGATCTTATAGGAAAATTCCTGATAAGCAGGCGGTTCCTGGAAAACAATTTGAAAGCTAACCAGCTTATGTGATACCCAAGACTGACTGATGGCATATTCATGCTTTCTGAGGGCAAATCCATTGGACTTTGCCAATTCACATAGGAGACATGTTTACCATGTATTCACTGTGTGTCTGTGTACGCTGTAATTGTAAAGGAAAGATGAATTTTGGTAAATATGCCTGTATGCACACCAAGAAGTGTCAACTGCACATGGTTCCCTGGCATGTTTCATTTACCAAAGCCTGTCTCCCCATCACATTTTATGATGCTCATCGCGATTCGCAACAAATGCCACTGGTACAAGCAGTAAGCATATCTGCTGTGTAATTGTTACTTGACAGCGGGGGCAGCCCCTGTTAATAAAACCACGCATGCATCGCATTCAGACAACAAAGAAGAGGGTATTCTGGATAGCTGTCCCACAATTATGGAACTCCTATTGCATTTGCTAGTCATGATCATTAGCACAACTCTTCAGCTATGAGTAAGTGGGTTAGGGGGTTTTCTACTGCAATTGAGACCATGCTACATGGATCCACTTGACTTGACAAGCATCTCATATTGCTTTGGCCACTACAGCAACAATTGCTGTTGGAGTGGCAAAAGAAGACTCTTTAGATCCAACACAATAATATTCTTGGTAACCAAGGAAATTTGGATAACATGGAAGATGTCCTGTCTAGCATCATTGGGTTACCTGAATGCCTACAGTGTTGCAGTCAAGTAGAATTATGTGATGATTAACTTGACATTTTTATTAATTGGATCAATTACTTTTACAATGAACTTGAAGGACTTCTTAGGATGTTTTAATAATGAGCCCAAGAGTCTCATCTGAATCTGCCTTGCCTGCTGCTGATACCATAAAGTTAACCAGTGATTAATTCCTGGCAGAAATCAATGAGCGGAGGCAGGCAAAGCCAATATGGTGCAGTAGTTATTTACTAAATAACTCCCACTGTGTTTCACGTTCATGAGGATAATTTGTGCAACAGTTATGAGATATGTATGATATCTCCTTCCAAGAAGATGTGCATAAAGGAGCTATGTCTCTAAATGCAGTCGTGTTTGGAAACAGAGTTGCTCTGTTGAACAAATTCCCCTGATGAACATCAATCACTAAAATACATCAGAAGTTTTTTTGTTAAGGGCAGTATCCAATTCTGCTGTTGCACTTCTGCTGTCTCTATTGTAACAGTGGGATCCATGCTAGCACAACAGGAAGCTAGTGCTCCCTAAAGCAAACCCAGAAATGAGCAAAACTGCTCATTTCCAGAATGGGACAGGTCAGTGGAACTTCCTTCTGCAAGCTTTGTTGACATGCCCCATTCTAGAAATGAGCACTTCAGCTCATTTCCATTTGCTTCAGGATCCATTCGCTTCCTGTTGTGCTAGCGGTGGGTTCCACTAGCATGGGAGCAGCATTGGATACTGTCCTACATAATGTATTGGCTTTGCCCCTGCTGCATTCTTTGAGGTTTATGGCATAGGCTATTCTTTTTCTGGTTTTCTAGCATCATTTAACATCAGCTGAATCAAGAGCTCATCTAGTTTTAGTGTGAATGCAGCCCCTCACTCTTAACTCAACTTCTGTGCTGCAAAATTAAATAAAGACCCTATAGCCAGAAATCAATGTGGTTGTTTGGGTTAATAAAGGAGGAGGCATGGTGATTTACACCAAATGAGAATGTGGCCCTATTGTTGCTGGGCCATTTCAGCCACCAGATGTCACCAGTGGATATAGAATTTACTTACGTATACTTTTGACCAAAGGGATTCCATGTGTAATGAAGATGCATGGTATGTATGAGCGTGGTGGATAGAGCCTATTTCCATTCTGTGGGACCCATGTTCATACAGGGACATGCAACACTGCTTTTCTATATTTTAATTACAGTAAAACCAATTTAGTGGTGGCAAATAATCTTAATTATTTGGGAGATTCAACACATTGAAGATACATTTGTCTTGGTAGGTATTGACAAGGTACAAATGCACATTTCTCATATTTAATGAACGAGTTTAAGATAACCATTTCATATAGAGAAAAACTGTAAGGAAGGTTGCTTCCAGGTGGAAGGCTTGTAGTGCTACCAATCAAAAGACATTGTGCAGCTATTCTGTCCTTTCCTTCTTAATGGTATTTTTGTGGAAAGAAATGTGATGGTAGACGTGGTGGAAAAACACAGGAGGGTTACAAGTGGAAGACACTGTCATCTATGAACCCCATACAATTCCATGAATGAGGTAGGGTGAGGACCAAACTACATGTTCTCCAAATAACGCATAGCTCTACTTATTTACCTCAATGTAAGTGTATGCACCTCAATTCAGATTGGGACCATGGCACTCCGGGAGGGAGAATTTAAGCTTTTCCCCATTTTCATCCCAAACTTCCACCTTCACAGGGGGGTTAAAAAAAAGAAAAAAAAGTCTCAACTAGAATCAGCTATGTGAGATTTGAAGAACATGTAGTTTGGCCCTAACTGTACAATAAAAGCCTCATCTGGAAGCACCATAATAATTCTATGAATGCACTTAGAATCCTCCCTGTGATCAGGAAGTGGAGCTGTGGGATGGAGTTAGTCGATTGGGGTGGAGTCAGCACATGATGACAGTAACTGGACTGGGGCCCAGTTTAAGGGGCATCTCCTCTTTCATATACCTCCATGTACATTTATATTAACATCAGAGATACTGCTCTGTATCCCACATGCACACCCAACTTGGACAGATGCTATAAGGGAGGGACTTTTTGCTTGTGGCACCCCTGCTTTGGAATAACTTCACCAGGAAGACCTGACCATAACTGCTTACCTTTTGCCAGTTACTGAAGACATTACTCTTCCGGAAGGTCTTTGGAGATTGTGAAATCTGATTGCTGGCTAAGGACTCTTTCTACTGAAATTTTCTGCTGCTCCTAAAGTTGCTGGGGTTTAAAAAAAAAAAAAGGTTTTTGCTTGTTCTTAGGTGTGTGTGTGTTTTTAAATAAACCTGTTGTTTTGTTTTGCTTTTTTACTGCTCTTGTTAATTATTGTTAGCTGCCATGAATTGCCTTTGTGTAAGAAAACTGGAATATAAACATTAAAACAAACAAAAACAAATAATACATTTATGACAAACATGTGAATTTGTGTTTTGCTCTAATTACACTTGTTGGGAAATGACTGTGTGGAGTATCTTCTCAATACATGTATTTGTGACAAACGGTACTTGTCTCATCCATACATAATGGTATATGTATTTTGTATATGTTTTTCCCCCTACACAAAAATAAACTCTGAGTAGGAAAGATATACTATAAGGCCTCAAGCATTATGATAGGATCCCATCCCAATCTACTGCAAACAGCATGAATTTGCCACATACGTCAAGGGATTGATTCTGATCAACTAATAAATTAAAATCAGAAATTAATGTGAAAAGGGGATCACTTGAACATTACTATTTCATCTGGCATTTACTTCAAACTTTAGGCAAAGACTCACATCAATTGTTTCCTTGATCTAAAATGATTTTCCTCATCCCCAATATTATCTTATTTCATGTGAATATTATCTTATTCTTATCTAGTAGAAGTCCTTCTACAGGTTCCAATAAGTTTGCCATAATTGAAGCATGTAACAATAAAATGTTCAATAGGAATATAAAAGTTCCCATTGAAGATGCATTTGTTTGGAACACATCTATATTTATATCACATTATTTTGCCAATGAATGCTGGCTTTGACTTGACTTTCAAGTGGGACAAAAAACTATCTGGATAGTTTTTGGTGAGAAAGATGTATGGATTTATATGAGCTAAATAAGTACTGAAGCATCCTCTTGACTTGACTTGATTGGACTTTAGCCAGGCTGAATTTTATGGTTCTTGGATTCTATAAGTAGAATGATATACAGTCCTGGTTCATGCAGCACTATAAGCCATGGTGCGTTGTGAGCCTTGTTAGTGTCAGTGTGGCTTACCGTGATGTACGAACCTGGCGCAGATCATTCAGCATGGGTTGTTAACAGCATGCAAACTAGCCTGAGAACACATGGCTTATTGTTGGGTTACTGAGGGTGGTTGTTCTCAGGGTGACTTATCGTGACGTGTGAACTTAGCAGCTTGGCTTTCCTGGCAAGAGTAGTGAAAAAGCCAATGCCGCTCCTTGTCTTGCCAGTGCCACCTCCAGCCTCCCTCATCAGTCATGTACACCCCTCCAGTGACACCGAAATGGCACTTTGGGATGCCCGTAACTCTGTCACCAGCTTCCCCCCCCAGTGCTTCAGAAGTATGCAAATGGGTTTGGATTTTTAAAAAAATATTATTTCCCCCCAGTCCTTTGCCAGTGTGCAGATTCACTTATCCACTATGTGCACTCTGAAGGTGCGGGAATGAAAGCAGAGCTCCCGTGTGTGCAAGATAGGAGATTAAAAAATCCTGTTCCCGTGTGTGAAGGCCCATAAATCCACACACAGAAATCCAGATCTCTCTCCCCTCTCTGTGCGCAGCGTGCAGCGTGTCGGTTGCAGTCAGACAGACAGCTCCTGTAATCCGACTCCAGCTGTCGGCTCCCCCATTTGCAGTTAGCAAGGAAAAAACTCTGTAACTCCACACGTCTTTCTACCTGTTTATTTACTTAATAAAGTAATATTCTACAGAGTATACATTTCCTAATTACAGTTCATGAGCAGAGCATAATGCATAGCAAGCATTCCATTCCAGTGGAGCAAGTTGAGCTTTACCCCACTGTTGCACAGACATTACATTGTTGCATTAGTCCAGCAAGCAAAAGTCCAGAAGAAAAGAGAGAACAGAGTGAACAGTCCTGTTCCTCTCTCAACAATGGCTACAAACAGAAAAACAAGTCAGTACGTCACCAGAAAGCATAAACCATGTGACAGGCTCATACTGTTTCCCAGGCTTAGCTCCCATGAGAACCAACACGGGAAATAGGAGACAAAACATAACCTGTTTACCAGCCATTCTGTTCCTTCCATGTTGTAAACAATGGAGGAGGTGAGGGCGGCGGCGGCAGAGGCGAGGGCGGCGGCGAGGGCAGCGGCGGCGGTGAGGTGAGGGCGGCGGAGGTGGAGGTGGAGGTGAGGGCGGCGGAGGTGGAGGTGGAGGTGAGGGCGGCGGAGGTGGAGGTGAGGGCGGCGGAGGTGGAGGTGGAGGTGAGGGCGGCGGAGGTGGAGGTGAGGGCGGCGGCGGCGGCGGCGGCGGTGGCAGAGGCGAGGGCGGCGGCGGTGGCGAGGTGAGGGCGGCGGCAGCGGTGAGGTGAGGGCGGCGGAGGTGGAGGTGAGGGCCGCAGCGGCAGCGGCCCATGGAGGAAGCAGGAGGGTCTCCGCGGGAGGAAGGGCAGCTCTTCTTCCTCTCGCGGAGACCCTCCTGCTCCCTCCATGGGCCGCCGCTTTGGGAGGGACTCGGGACTCGGGACTCGACTCGAGTCACCATTTTGGACCTCGGACTCTAGACTCGACTCTAGACTCGGGTCCAAAGACTCGGGACTCGACTCGGGACTCGGGACCAAGGACTCTTCAACATCCCTGCTGCTGCCATGCTTTCCCCATGAAATGAAATGGTGGGAGCTTCAGGACAGATAAAAGGAAGTGCTTCTTCACACAGCACACATTAAATGATGACATTCGCAACCACAGCATGTAGTGATGGCCACCAACTTGAATGGCTTTAAAAGGGGATTAGACAAATTAATGGAGGATAAGGCGACTGATCAATGGCTATTTTGTGTAGACTCTGGCGATGGGTTCGTAAGTGACTGTGGAGGCCAATTCTAGATCCACACAGCTTCCCACAGTGAGGACACAGGTTACCAGATAGAAGATGGTCCTGTAAAGGATTCATTTGATGTGCTTTTTGCTTAGCACGTTTCTCCCTTTCACCTTGCACTCGGGCTTCTTCAAAGTCCATGGAACCTTTGTGAAAGGCCAACCTCCAGTTAGATCGTTCATGGGCCAGAGCTTCCCAGTTTTCGATGTTTATATTGCATTTTTTTAGATTAGCCTTATGAACATCTTTAAACCTCTTATATTGACCACCGATATTCCGCTTTCCATCCTTGAGTTGGGAGTAAAGTAACTGCTTTGGGAGACGGCAGTCAGGCATTCGAACAACATGACCGGTCCACTGAAGTTGGCGTTGAAGGATCATTTTTTCAATGCTAGTAGTCTTTGCTTCTTCCAGTACACTGACATTTGTTCGCCTATCTTCCCAAGTAATTCTCAGGATTTTCCGGAGGCAACGTTGATGAAACCTTTCAAGGAGGTGGAAGTGACGTTTATAGATAGTCCATGTTTCACAGGCATACAATAAAGTTGGTAATACAATGGCTTCATAAACCAGTGTTTTGGTCTTCTTACAAATATCCCGATCCTCGAACACTCTATGTTTCATTCGAGAAAATGCGGCACTTGCGGAGCTCAGACGATGCTGGATTTCACTGTCGATGTTAGCTGTAACAGAAAGATAGCTGCCAAGATAGAGAAAATGATCGACATTTTCCAGTATTGTCCCGCCAAGCTGGATAGATGGCATCACCAAAGGGTTAGCTTGCACTTGCTGATGAAGCACTTTGGTTTTTTTGATGTTAAGTGAGAGACCAAGTTTTTCGTATGCTTCTGCAAAAGCATTTAGGATAGTTTGGAGATCATCCTCTGAATGTGCGGAGACCACATTATCATCAGCATACTGAAGTTCCACAACGGAGGTTGTAATTACCTTACTTTTTGCTTTCAGCCTGCTGAGATTAAAAAGCTTTCCATCTGTTCGATATATAATTCCCACACATAGTACATACATCCAGTACATAGATATCCCAATTAAGATTTTGGAATTCTAACAGTATATAAATAACTATTTTTCACAGGGAGATATGCATATGCATATGCCCCTGCCAAAAAAAACCTGAATTGGCCCTGTCAAAAACCCTGTTTTGAAAGGTAGCCTGAGCTTTGACGGCTATCAAAGCTTCCTGCTCCTGTAAAAGAGGTGGCTCACACTCTCCCACTTTCCCGAGTGCCTAGAGTCTCGGGAAAGTGTGGGAAAGTGTGAGGACACTGAGAACACTCAGGCCCATGCCAAAAAACTAGAGGATCTTGCTGCAAAGGGGGTGATCTACTGACTAGCCCCTTTCATGAGTGAAGATCACTTGCATCTTTGCTTTCCCTTGACAGCTCATCTTTTGACAGCTGTCAGGGGAACGCAAAGTAAACAAATAAACCTCTTTGTAGCCTCTCTGGGTCAATGTCCATGGTGAGTTTCTGCTTCACTTTGGCAGCAGACACCTCCCAGAAGACTGGCCAGGTAAGGCTGCCCATTTTGGACCCCTGCAAATGCGCGCCTGCACATTTGTACAAGTCCAACTAAAAAACTTTTTTTAAAAAAATGTACCAAAAAAATTCTGCAAATTTCTTGTGCTTAATTTTTTTTAAAAGGGGGTGGTGAACCAAAGACAGCCCCTCCAATGTGCAACTTGGGCACTTTGCAGGAGCTGTCACTGGCTGTCAACTTGGAGACTGCAAAAGTCAATCTTCGAAAAGAAAAACGGGGGGGAAAGCTGCGGTGAGTGAAAAAGGGCTCACCATTGTGGTGGGGAGAGGAGGCAAGGTTGTTTGTCTCCTCCAAGTCACTGCCAAGTCCTCTGGGATATGGGGTGGAGGACTGAGGGGAAAGGAGGGGATGGACAACCCACAGTGAGCCCAATGCGGGTTGTTCAGCAAACAATCAACCCACCATTGGTTATGCGCAGGATGGGTTAGTGTAATGTGCAAACCCGCCCAGCATCTTTCTTTGTAATATGAACAAGATATTTTTGTCTTTCAAAATAATAATAGTAATAATAATAATACAAATTTATATTGCGCTCTACACCAGAGCGCAGTACAATATACAAAATAACTCAAACAATAATCATTACAATTTAACTAAACTACATTAAAATACTTAAAATGGACTACAATCCAGGTAAATTTAAATTAACAACAACAAATAATTAAAACCATCAAGCTATAAAACTAAAATCATAGCAATTACCCAGTTCACACTAAGTCTAACACCTATGTCTCCATGTTGAACAGATAGGTTTTCAGATTACCGGTACGCTTGAATTTACTCAACTCCGATTCCATCCGAAGGTGTAAAAGAAGAGAGTTCCATAATCGAGGAGCCAAATGAGAAAATGCCCGGAGCCTAGAATTTGCCAAAATAATAAAGAAAAGTTATAAATTTAAGAAGTTATTCAGTTTTGGAATGTACAATTTACAACTGTCATATTTATTTATAGTACTCATAGTGTCTTTAGTGCTTATAGTGCTAATGGTGTCACAAGGTAAAGCCATGTTCCATTGATTTTTTATCTAGAACAAATGATATCAGAATATAATAAAGTAGGTGTTCAGAATGTGGTCTGAAGATCTTACTGCTCTTGCTGCATTTGAACGAATCTCCTTCAGTCGTCAACTTTGTATGGATGCTTACTTAGATATGTGGACTGCTTATAGTAATGTATATATTTGTAGGAAAAAAGGCGGGGTATACATATAATAAATTAAAAAATATATACAGTCATGCCTTGGATTGAGAGCATAATTCGTTCCGGAAAGGTGCTTGTAATCCAAAACACTCTTATTTCAAAACGAAATCCCCCCAAAAAAATTTGTACAGAGATTTTTAATTTAAGCCGTACTACAGTACTTGTATTGCAAGACGACGCTTGTATATCAAGTAAAAAAAAATTAAATAAATATTAAAAATTTTGCTTGTCTTGCAAAACGCTCTCAAACCAAGTTACTTGTAATCCAAGGTATTACTGTATTTGAAAGAATAGTGTCAAATCCTTTTCTCTCTCTTTTTCTTCCTTTTATTAATGGTACTGTAAAAAATTACTATGAATGGATATACTTTTATGTTATATTCCCCTCTTCCTGTTTTTTCTTCCTCCCCTTTCTTTTTTGTTTCTTTTATATTTGCAAATTAAAAATATATATTAAAAAATGATATTAAACTGGAAATTGAAAAAGAAAATACTTTAAAGCCAGTTGATGGAAATTCATTTTGTATTTTGTACCAAACAACGGGTTGGATCCAGAATCTGCCTTCTTCAAGAGGTCCCTACACCCAATTTTTGGGGATCCCCCCTATACCACTTCTCACCCCATTCAGCATGTTCAGGGGGGTGAAGAGGCTGCCAGGGGAAGGAGGGGATGGTTGAAGTCCATGTCCACTAGAGCAGTTCATCCAGCTTAAATCTGGATGCAACCCAACCTGTAGAACTGGGGGAGGGGAGATATCACAATGGTGGGCTGGTCATAATGGAAAAACTCACCAAAAAAAGGACAGAAAGGCAACAACAAGAGGACAATTTCTATACTATACGGTTTAACTTCTTAAGGGCGCAATCCTGTGCATGTTTAGACAGAAAAAAAGTCCAACAATTCCCAGCATGCCCCAGTCAGCATGGCTGACTGGAGGGATGCTGGGAGCTGTAGAACTTTTTTCTATCTAAGCATACATAGGATTGCGCTTTAAACTATTCAGTAAGGCACCTTGAAGAGATCAAACCCCCAAGCACCCGTGGCTCCTTTTGGAGAGATGCACAGCAACTAATAAGATCTTGAAAGACTGGAACATCTGACATATGTACAATTCCCTGCCTGTAATCTCATATTTTTTATGATAATGTTAAATCCCTTTTCATGGTGATGACACACTAATGTAATCAAAGGCCTCACGGTACTTGCTTATTATTCATTGTTATTATTAGTTGGAAAAAATCTCTATATATACTTACAGTACAATCCTATACATATCTACTCAGAAGTAAGTTTCATGGAGTACAAAAGGGCTTACTTCCAGGTAAGTGGCTATAGGTCCTATACATTTACCTATGAGTATTTCCCAATGACCTCAGTGGAGTTTACTTCTGAGTAGACATACAGGACTGCACTGTTACTGTTTTCTTCACACTAGCCAACTACAGATAGTATGCTCAGCAAACACCCACTGAGTTCAGCTTGGCACCCCCTTCATCTCAGTGCACAGGGCAAGCACTTGGTTTGCCCTCCTCTAATGTCAGCATTCATCATTGATTTTCTTCCTTTCTTCTTTGCCACTTGGGATCTAAAGCCAGGGAAAGTATATTGCCCTCTTTAGTAAATCAACATTCTAAAAAAAACAAAAACAAATGTCAAGACAGAAAAGGTTTAAATTATATATTGAGATGCTTCTAAATTTCTTCTCCCTCTTCCTATTTGTGCTGTGACTGTGTGTTGGGGAGCTCTAATTAACATATCTTAAGCAAGTCCTGCGTTTTTTGGTGAGCTCTACAGTAGGCATATTTGAAGCAGACATCTGGTGACAAGTCAGTCAGCAGAAGCCACATGAGTAAAGCTCTGAAGGTATCAGACTGACATCTCCTTGTTCAAATGCCTCTTCCTCATGAAGTTAGCGCAGCCATGTTGGATGCCTGTTATGAAACTCAAACAATAGCCTGGATTGCCTTTCACCCAACTTTTTTCCTTTGAATCTGCTGCACCCTTTAGAGCAGGGGAAGGCAACTTGTGGCTCCACCCAATGTTGTTGGATTGCAACTCCCATCACCCCTAGCCAGTATAGCCAATGATGAGAGTTGATGGAAGTTTCAGTCTAACAACAACTGGAGGGCCACACGTTCCCCATCCCTGCTTTTGGACAAAGATCAGAGTGAACCAGGGTTGAGCCCTGGAAAATGTGTGTGGGCTTAATTAAAATGTGATATAATAATGAAGACAAGAGTGCATCTGAGCATGTGTCTTTCACACACCACTAAGTAATTGCAATGATGCCAATGCAAGCAAACAGGCTCCATTCATCTGGGATTAGGTAGAAGGGTTTCTAATTCAGAAGGTGACTCAGATAAACTCCAGCCCAGTCTCTTTGCTCCTTAGAAATTATTTAAGCACTGCTGTAGATAGATATGCTTATATATTTTGTGGGAGAAGAATTTGCAGTTTGCATGGCTTTGTGTTAAGGCTGTCAAATAAATAGTAGACAGCAATCCTGTACACACTTGCCTGGGAGTAAGCCCCACTGAACTCAGTGGGGCTTACTTCTGAGTAGACATGTACAGGATTGCACTGCTATTCAATTGATTGAATGAGTAATCAAAGTGATTACATTTGCATAAGTTTGCATACCTCTTTGTTCTTTAAAAAAAGATTTTCACAATAAAAGCCATTGTAAATGCTAGGGTCAAGGATTCTGACACCACCCACCTTGCCATCACTGAAGGCAACAGCGCAGGGTTAACCATCACTTTGTTATCAGCCAGAATGGTCATGACGTAGGGAAGAGTAGTGCCCAAGAAAATAATCTGAGTTTATGAACAGAGCTGAATACAATTCATATTGTATGAAATATGAGAGAGAAAGGAGCCCCAGCAGGCAGTCTTCAAAGCTTGCTCCATAACGTATTGACATGGACTTCCTTCCAAAATTCCCCAGGAGGGTTTCCTTCAATAGGTACCTAGCCTTGGTAGCAGTCAGCCTCTCTTCCATGAATTTGGCCTCAAGCAGCATGGCTTTATATTGCCACAATCCTGTCAGCTCGTTTTCTGGTGAACTGGGCAGCTTCAGGAAGCAAAGGCAGTGCTGAGCCTGAGAATGAGCTTAGGCCTAGTCTGAAATGGACAGAATCCATGTCCATATTACCTAATGTTAGGGAAGAAGATACTAATTGCAGTGGAGGCTGGTGGCTCCGATACCAGTGTGGTGGTGGTGTATCCACTCTGGGTTGTAGTCTGAACTTTTAAGGAGCTATCTGGTGCCGAAAATATTTTTTTTTTTTTAGGCTAGGGTTCAGCACCATTAAAGTTCAGACTGAAACCCAGCCCACTGACATCACAGCCACCAGCCTCCAGCGGCTAATTGACTAGGAAGGGCAACCTTGAATTAATGACACGTTCCACTTGTATTAGTCCAGTTCCACTTTTGGGCAGCTGATTGGATTCTGTCTTCCTTTCATTATAAAGAAACAGATTGTTTGAGTCATCCACGATTGTTTTACTTGGGGCAGAATCCAATGGGGCTCCTCTGCCTCCGCTGATTCTCTTCCACCCCACCAATTCCGTTGCACAAGCGGCCCCCACCAGGGCAAACTGAAATGAGTGGAAACACTTCTTTCTGGAAGGAGGCATGTTGGCAGAGTTCGCATAAGGGAACTCCGCCAACCTGCCTTCTTCCAGAAATGAGCTTTTCTGCTCATTTTGGGGCTTCCCCTAGGAAATGCTAAATCTCCCTTGCATAAGAGGTATGTGACTTGTGCAATGGAATTGGCGGAACCCACTACTTGGGGACGGGAATCAGCAGGGTGGTGGGTGAGTGTGAGCCCCCCCCCATTGGATTCTGCCTAAAGGGACAAAGCAGACATTACTTGAAATCTGTATCTAGCAGCTACGGGTTTTATTTCCTTTCCTTTTGTACTGTAGAGTAGGTGCAGGGCCCCAATCCAGCTGGGACCCGTGTGGGTGGTGGTGGTAGGCGGCTTTTAAGATGTGAATTGGGCCTCCTGTGCCTACTCTAGAGTAAAAATAAGAAGGGTGTACCTCCTAGATATGGATTTAAAGTAATGTCTGTTTAGGCCAGGGGTGGGGAACCTCTTTCAGCCCAATTTCCGGATTCAATTTCAGAGAAGCTCTTGGAGGCTGCACTCCAGTGGCGGGTGGGGCTGAAGGCAAAAGGGGCAGAGTGAAAGGCAAAACGGGCAGGGCCACAAATACCCAAAATACCAGCATATTGTAGTTTCAAGCTCTGACTGCCACTAACGAAGCCTGAGGAGAGGCATTTTTACCTTTTAGAATGGGGGCGAAGCTGCACAAAAGCTGGGAAGCCACCAAAAGATTGGTGGTTGGGGAAAAGGGGGTGGGGCCAGGGGAAAGGGACGGGCCCCTGGGGACCCCCAGAGTGCCGTATTGGGACTCCAGATGACCAGATTTGGCTCCTGAGCCTGAGTTTCCCAACCCCTGGTATAGGCCCTAAATGTGCCTCTTGTCCTCTCATCCAATCTGGACATCCTTCATGTTCAATTGATGAAGAAATGTGTAGTTTTTCAAGTTACACGGAGGTTGAAACCATCTGTCATCAAGAACTATACATCTCTGTATTTCTTAATCTCAAGTATGAACAGGGTAACCCTAGAGCAGGGCTCTCCAACCTTGGGTCCCCAGATATTGCTGGACTACAGCTCCCATAATCCCTTGCCATTAGCCATGTTGGCTGGGTATTCTGGGAGCTGTAGGCCAGCAACATCTGGGGACCCAAGGTTGGAGAGCCCTGCCCTAGAGCATTCATGAGGGATAATTCCCCAATAAGGAGTCACATCCAAACTTGATGAGAGCCACACTTCTGACACCAGTATGACGAAGAAGTTTATCATGTCAGGGCAAACCTAATATCCTGTGTCAGCCTTCCCCAACCTCTTTCCCAACTGTACAGTTGTTGTTGTTGTTGTTGTTGTTGTTGTTAATCATCATCATCATCATCATCATCATCATCATCATCATCATCATCAAATATCTTGCAAAAATGTACCAAGCAGTCCTTATTTATCCAGTGGAATCCAGTTTACCAATTCAGTAAACACAATATGGTGTTTTAGAGTGAACCAAACAGACTTGGCTGGGGAATAGCAAAATGTATGTGTTCACCCCCAGCCTCTGCAAGGCTGGAAAATACAGACAGAGGGAACAGGCCCAGCAGCTCTGTCACAAATGCATGGCTAGATTGAACATCACCCAATTCTAATCAAACATACACATGTGCATATGTCCCAAAGGAAAAGGAGGGGGTAAAATTGAACAAGGTATCTGTGCCTCATCCATAGGGGCACATCTCGCAAATATGGCCAGTGACTTGCATAGACACTCTATGGCCAATGTCAAAAGGTCCCTTTTAGCAAATGTGCACATGAGAATTTGCACAATTTTGTACCCATGTCAAGATGGGCAGCACATTTGGTAACTATGGGATATTGGTTTAATTTTGATTTATGTCCCTGCAGAAACAGTTTTAAGCATTGTTCCTCCGTATATGGCATTGCTTCTCCATATATTGTGAGAAGCAACCCTGTAATATTGATGAATTTAAGTTCCATGCCAGATTAAAATTTCACTTAGAATTCTGTCCCTCGAGAATTGTGGTGAATGCTTCTAGAAGCGACACTATTGCTACGGTCATATATACACTGGAAGTAAATCCCGTTAATCTCAGTATGGCTTACTAGGCATGTTATAGGGTTATGCTGTAAGGCTGCAATCCTATGCACACTTACCTGAGAGTAAGTCCGATCGAGTTCAATGGGACTTACTTCTGAGTAAGGTTGCATTGGATTGCACTGTAAGAATCCATCACCCCCCACCCAATACTTCATAACAGGGTATTTCAGAATTTGACTAACTAGAATTTGGCTCTGTGTGGGGTTCCCAGAGGCTTGAAACTTCCACATCAAAACCACCTGTGAATGGAACATAAAAATCCAGCTTTGGAGGCTGTAGCAAAATTGCTAGAGCAGCACTTTGCCTCCTGGAGTCCACTTATCCAGCACCTGCCAAAGGGAACAGGGAAAGCAGCTTTCCAAATTAAAGGAAGGTTAAATGCCATTTGTTCTTTATGGTTGGTACAAATGATTTAAGAGATCTCTTAAAATGTGCTTTGTTTATCTCTGTGTTTTACAATGTATTATTGAGACCTTAGGGATCCTTTCTCCTCCTACATACATTTTCGTTATGATATATGATTCTCATCAATGAGGAGTTGTACGAGAGTGTAGAGAAAGGGAGGTGGAGAAACTGACAGGATAGAACACAGTCTTGGGATCCTACTGGTTTTGTTTTGCTTTTCCTCCAGAAAGGGGGGGGGAACCCACCGTGAATCAATATGGTTCACAGACGGCTTCTCCAATAACTCTAGAGGAGCTGACATATTAGGATGTAATAGTACGGTCAGAACAGAAAATGGAGATGTCAGGAACATGTAAAAATATTGCAGTGTTTACTCCTGTGATTTGATGAGTAATAACCCAAGCGATATAACAGCAAACTAAGTTCTGCAGAACATGTTATGCACCTTGAGACAGATCACAGATGTAATAATTAGATCCAGATATTTCAACACTCATTTGCTATCAGCACTTCTCAAGCCATATATGCCACAGCACTGCCTTTTCCTCCCCGTCACATTCACGCAGCTTAGCTTTCACCTTGTTGTTCCGTGGAAGGACTGACAAGGGCAAAGCACTGTTAAAATGGTCTCTTCGCTTGTTTTATCATTGGGCTCCAACCTGGTTGTGTCATTCAAGGATGTAGCTTAGCAGTCCTTCATCGGGCTTAACAGCAGTACTGGTGGTGCTGAGCACCACATTTAGTTTGCGTTTTAAGCTGCTGCAAAAAGCACAACAAAATATATGAACTGTGGATGTTGCCCATTTAAATACATTAGCATGATTTCTGAAAAAAAGATTATACATTCAGGAATGGGAACGATGGGGTCTAAATTCTTGCCCGGGTACAATCAGGGCCAAAATACATCACAGTACCGGTAGCATGACCCTCTTAAGACTGATTAGCCATGCCTAAGTCACGGGTGTTGAACTTCTTTCAGCCTCAGGGCCGAATTCCATTTTGGAGAAGCACTTGGGGGTCAAATCCCAGTCATGGGCAGAGCCAAAGGCAAAAAGGGTGGGGAAAATACCAGCATATTTTAGCGTAAAGCTCTTACTGCCACTAACTAATCTTTAGGAGAGGCATTTCAGCCTTTTAGAATGGGGGGAAACTGTGTAAAAACTGGGAAACCACCAAACAGTTGGTGGCCAGAGGAAAGGGGGTGGGGCCAGGAAAAGGGCACATGGCCATCTGGGGAACCCCGGAGGGCCAAATTGGGGCCCCAGGTGGGCCAGATGGGGCCCCTGGGCCTGAGGTTCTGCACCCCTGCCTTAAATGCTGTTCCTGTTTCCAATATTACTTTACTTGCTTTATGAGGTGTAGGGCATTGGGAGAGCAAAACAGCAGTGAGGTTACACTTGAGTGGTTAGACCTAAGGAACTTCCCCAAATATGTCTCTCAAACTTGCATGTAATTATTTTCCTATTAAAAAGGAGCATGGTTGCCAATCCACTCAGCTGTGCTATGAGAGAAGGCAGAGGACAAAGTGGACGTATCTCTGCATTTCCATTGGTGCCAATGGAAGCGTCCATTCAGAGCTAATAGTTGCTTCAGGTGTGCGTGCAGTGTGTGTGTGTGTGGGAGTGTTTTTGTCAGGATTGACCGTGAGAGAGGAAATAGCCAACCCTCCCTTTCTGTGCACTGCAGTCCTGATGAAAATTATCCTGCTCCCATGGTGGCTATTAGCATCACATTTACTTTGGCCTTCAGGAGAATCCTTTTCGTGAGGGAAAAATGTGTTCAGATTGAACGTTAACCTTTAATGTCTCAGGGACTCTCAGCACATAAAGTTAGTCAATTGTATCACAGAGAGTTGTAGAAATACACCCACTAACCACTGGGAAAGGCAACTGTTTTCTGCCTACAGGCTACTTCACTAACCACTACCTACAGAGATCTATATGGCTGCCTGATAAACGTGTGACAATCATCAGTTGTAAGGTACAAAAGAATCAATAATATAGCTTTAGGCAAACATTCAATGTGGGGTGGGGTTTGTGATTACACCTGCTGACCCCTCTCCCTCAATGCGCCTGATGTCCATGCTTAGAAAAGCATGTCTGCACAGGGCTTTTGCACAAATTACACATTGGTACATTATGCAGAGAAGCTCTTTGTTATATGTGGACGTTGAGCATGCTATGAGGGAGCGGGAAGGCAAGTCCATTCATGTTTCTTCCCTTCTGTGCATACATCAGGGGACTTCATATCACCTATATGAATTTGAAAAGTGTGTTGAACAAATTTGGATGAGATCAAGGCTGCCCCCACCATGAGGCAAAGTGAAGCGGTCGCTTCAGGCAGCAGATGCTGAGAAGTGGCAGCAGGGTGTTGGAGGAGAGAGCTATGTGCTACACAGCCTGCCACACGCCCCCTATGCTAGCCTGCTGCCTTCAGGTGCACTGGAGGATGCTATCCCATCACCAGTGTTGAAGAAAGATTCTAAATAAGGAAGAACACCATAACTTGATGTTGGCGCTAATGTAATGGTTTGTGGCCTGTGAGTGTATAACCATGTCTGAGCTCTGGATGGGTTGGGCATTCTGGTCCTTCTAAGCCAGAGGTGGGGAACATGTGACCCTCCAGATATTGGTGGCTTGTCCTTTGATAAATGCAGTAGAGGGAAATAACTAGGGAACTATATACTAAATAGAAGTAGAAATGTTTTAGATTCTTAGAAGAATTAACATATATGTTTATTGTTAATAATGAGTTTTATGAACTTGTGAGGTGGATGAATAAGAAGAAAAGTGTTTGACAACAGAAAAAAGAGAAATGTATTTGTCAACTATAGAGTAGCATATATAGTGTTACTTTTACTTGGTTGTGGGAAAAATCAGAAGTCCATTTTAGTTTTGTGTTGTTCTGTTTTTGTGATGTTTGTCTTTTTTTAATGATTTCTATTTTTCTTTTGAAAATAAAAAAAATAATTACAGATATTGGTGGACTGCAGCACCCAATCCAACCAAAACAAGGACTCACCGCCATATATATATATATATATATATATACACACACACACAATACATTTACTTTATCACTGAAAGAACAGGAGGCTCTTGACCTGACAATCTCAATCAGAGTCAAACAAGAAAAACATTTTCCCCCAAGGTCATTGAACTTCCTCTTCATATAATGACTTGATAAAGACTCCGCATAATCGAAATGGAATTTTATTGGCATTCTGTAGTTGTGATCAGAGTCTGAGATACGAGTTTCAATTGTGCATCCTTACCTATGTATTGATTATTGTGTTTGTGTGTGTGTATCCTGTATTCACAAATGCTTTTATACATTGAGTAAAATAAATCTATTGTGTCTATATACGGTAGTCTAAACCTTCACAAGATTCTCCCTTCACACATGTAACTCCACAATTGAACCGTGCTGTGCGTTGGTTCATACCGCTCTACTAGGAACAGGCAGTGGAGTGGACAGGAGAACCTGCTCTTTAGTAAAAGGCGAAAGATTTATACGATCTGAAGAGAAACCAGAGTATATAGGAGGAGAACCTGCTCTTATTTCCTGTTATATCTCTGCCTCAGTGTTCATGTGAAATTCTTCTTCTAAAGCCACACACAACCTTCTGTTTAACCCTTCAGTCTTCATCTCCGATGGAAATGAAGCCAAAGAATACCCGTCTGTGCAGGCGGTCATACTGGATAGAAATGTATGCATGAAGGGACAATTGGGATTGTGCTGCCTTGCTGACCCTTGATCTTCACCCTTCGATCATGACTCCTGCATAAGGGCAATGCACATACTCAAGAATACACATAGGCTCTGAATCACATGTTCAGAGCCCACATGCATTATTATTATTTATTTATTTATTTATTTAATACATTTGTATACCGTCCAATAGCCGAAGCTCTCTGGGCAGTTTACAACAGTTAAAACCATAAAATACAATATAATATAAATATAAAATTTAAAACCACAGATTAAAAACAAACAGCAGAGCTAGCAGCAGCAGTTACAATAACAGAGTTAAAAACAACTACAAGATTAAAATGATTAAGATGATTAAAATGATTAAAATGCCTGGGAGGTCTTCACCTGGCGCTGGAAAGAGTACAATGTAGGCGCCAGGCGAGCCTCTTTGGGGAGCTCATTCCACAACCGGGGTGCCACAGCAGAAAAGGCCCTCCTCCTGGTAGCCACCTGCCTCACTTCCTTTGGCAGGGGCTCTCAGAGAAGGACCACTGATGCAGATCTTAGTGTCCGGGCAGGTACATATGGGAGGAGACGATCCTTCAGATACATGCATAGGCCTCTGTGCAGATGTTACAATCAACATATGGAGTTCAGGGCCAGCAGACATGATCCTGATCCAGCCTCCACACACACACATATTTACCTAGTTTGTCCAACTGTACAGAGCTAATGGATAAGCTCCTTGGGGAGGAGGCCGTGTCCTTTCTTTGTTTTTGCTGATGCTACTTTGTAAAGATTTTGCTTATGCTACTCTGTACTCTGATTCACAATATTAAAATAATAATAGAAACCATAATCAAAATAAAAATGTAGCATCCTAAAGGACGTTTTGTGTTTTATGTTGTTGTTTTTTAAATGATGATGCAACCTTGTGTTGCCATTCATTATAGTAGTAGAAGGGCTTTTTAATGAGAACTGGGGCAGAGCTTAATGACTCTGGCCTTGTTGCTATTTTCAGGATGCTATTTTTTGACACCAAACAAAAAGTGCAGATCATCACTTGTACATTTGAGTTCAATGGGACTGCTGTAACTGAGCCTTGCTTAAACAATTACGTACACATTAGAGGTATATAATTCCTCCCATTGGTGAAGATACTTTTTTTACATACATATACACAGATGCATGCTGATCATACATGCTATAATTCTGGGGTGGGAACCTGCAGCCCATGGTCTAATTTCATGTGGCCTTTGGCCTAATTTTGCATGGGGTGACACACACATACATGCACACTCACACATACACACCTGTTTTACATGATCAAAGAGCCCACTGTGGGTTGTTTAAGCCACTGTGAGCTGCAGTGCATGCTGGCCGGTACTTTGCATATTCAGTCCCTGAACATGGGTTGTTGTGTCATGCACACCTGGCTGGCAGGGGTTATGCAAAGGTTACAACCTTCGCACGACCCTACAACAGATCATGGTTGTTTAACCCTTGCATAACACCTACCAGCTGGGTTCACATGACATGACAACCCATGGTGGGGGGTTGAATATGCAAAAAGCCAGCTGGCATGCGCTGGCATATGCTGCAGCAGCTCACCATGGCTTAAACAACCCATGGTGGGCTGTTTGATCATGCGACCTGGCCCAGAGAGAGAGAGAGAGAGACCTGGTTTGCATGTAACGAGAAGCCACTGCAGGTGAATTTCCCCACAGGGTTTGTTGTTGTGGCAGCAGCTGCCATTTTGAATATTTGGGCATGCAGTAAGAGCTTGCCATAGCTTCTTGCTACATGCAAACATGGCGAGGGTGGGTTGTTGGGGTGGTTGACGAGTGTTGTGGAATTACTCTGAGTCCAATCTGGAGGTCCACTGGAAAGATAAACCACTCTGATTTTAGTAAACCAAGTACTTTATTATTGGTCTGATCAGAGGTACCATATTTTTCGCTCCATAAGACGCACACATCCCCAAATAGGAGGAAATGTCTGTGCGTCTTATGGAGCGAATATTGTTAAAAAAATTTACTTACCTCTGCGCGCCTCCAACTGGTCAGGGGAAGAGCGGAGGGCTCCTGGGTGGGGCGGGGCAAGCCCCCGCCTCTCAGCTGATTCCCCGCGGAACAGCTGATTTTAAAAAAATTCTTCTTCTTCTTCTTCTTCTTCTTCTTCTTCTTCTTCTTCTTCTTCTTCTTTACTTTCCTTTGCTGGTCCGGGGAAGAGCGGAGGGCTCCTGGGTGGGGCGGGGCAAGCCCCCGCCTCTCAGCTGATTCCCTGCGGAACAGCTGATTTTAAAAAAAATTTTTTTTAACGTGCCGTACGGTAAGTGTGTCTTATGGTCCGGTGCGTCTTATGGAGTGAAAAATACGGTAAATTCCTGGCACAGATACAAGGAAAGTACAAACTCACAAATGCAGCTCCGGGGTTTTATGGGGGGGGGGAGCATATACCCATGCAAAGAAGGAATCCGTTCTTGGAAGAAACCAGTAACCTTATTTGGGGTATCCGGTCATACACACACACAAAAGAACAATACAAAATTCTATGTTGTCAGCACAGGAACAATGCATGATCTATCCTTATAAGGGAGTGCTTCCGAATGGTATGTTTACATAAACATGTGTTATGTTGACTTTTGCTCTACAGACATTCTGACTTCGACTCTCTATCTTACTTTCAACAATCCTTCACATACTTTCACTCCACATCTTTCACTCTACATGGGTGAAAGGTGGCTACTTTCTTTAACATTTCCACATCACAAGCCACCCAGAACCCATGGGCTATTTTAGGGTTGTGGGTGGCTTGTTAACAACCCCAGCAATCCACCCTCACCACACATAACAACAAGCTATGGCGTTCGCCCACCGCACCCTGAATATTCAAAATGGTGGCTCCTGCTGCAACAAGAAACCCCACAGGGAAATATACCCATGGTGGCTTCTTGTTATGTGTGAACCAGGCCAGAGAGAGAACTCTGCAATCCTGAAAACTCTGCCCACTTTGGACTCTGGTTTCACCCACTTATGGCCCTGGATCTGCCCACAATTGGTTGCAGCTGCTGTTTGGCTTTTCCCGTGGTCAATTGCCCCTTCATAGGGAAAAGGTTAGGGAAAATGGAGAGGAGAAGGAGGATTATGTAAGCTGCCTTGAGTTCCTTGCAGGAAAAAAGGCAGGGTATAAATGTAATAAATAAAAAATAAAATAAAATACCCCTGCTATAGTTCATGTTTTCCATTTTGAAAGGCTCAGGTTCCATCTTTGACATCTCCAGTTCAAGGACCTGGGGGTACAAAACTGCCAAAGACCTATGCTTGGAGAGCTTGTGTGTGTGTGTGTGTGTGTGTGTGTGTGTGTGTGTGTGTATGAGGTGTGGGCACTGATATATAGAATGATGTTATATATCCTCAGTAGATTGTTTTTCCCCCAGCAATCTTGTGTCTCAGTGGCGTTCATAATCTCTGTTATGCCACCCTCTGATAACACCATCCTTTCCTTGCTCCATGAATGTCACAAGAAAAAGAGTTGCTGTTGAGAGGTGCCATGTAGCCTTCCAGTAGTGCTGTGCCAAACATTTATTCTGCATTTTATTTTATTTTTTACCATTCTCCTTCAGTTTGACAGAAATGAAATTGCTATAGGAATGTTTTTCCAAGGAGAAGAAAATTTCATTCTCGGTAGGGTATGGGGTTCTTGAACTTACCTTAGTTATGAGCTGTGTATGTGTATGTGTGTGTGTGTGTGTGTGTGTGTGTGTGTTTGTGTGAGAGAGTATTCTGTCTTTCATTGTACAATCATCTCTCTGCTGGTCTGCTGCCTACCCAGCTTCCTACGCCTCAGTTAAAGCCCAGGGGAAGACGTCATGAGGTAATTCTTTCCATGGGGCTTTTTCAGATAAGGAAGCATGAGCAAGCAGGGTGGCTGCAGAGCGATGGGGAGATGTGTGACAGAAAGAAAACACACACACAGCACCCTCAGCCAGCTCACGATGAAAAGGTAAGCTCAAACACACTATCAAAAGAAATTCTACAGAATGAGGCAGAAAAACAGAAGCCTGCTTTGCAGGGGAAGAAATCTTTCATTTTCCTGTTCTTCCTGCATTCATTGACAGCAACACCTTGGGTCATGTGCCAAATGAAAGCTTTTCAGCATCCTGACAAGTCTTTTCCTGCTGCCCTTTAAGATTTTTGACATCATTTTAAAAATAGCTCCAGATCTTAGGTGTACTAGACTGCTATATTATAGCACATACAGACCGATATACATATAATAATGTCAAAAAGGGGGAAATGTATATGAAAAAAGGTACAGCAATTGTAGTCCGTCTTCAACTTCACTATCATCTTGTCTGCTAAATGTCTGGGAGAAATCTTGAATCCTTATGAGTGGCAGGGATGAAGAACGGACTACATTAAAACTCAAGAATTAGTGAGCTTCTCCTCAGGCTCTTTTACTCTGTCCCACAAATCCTTTCCCTTTTATTTTATTTTTTTTAGTGTTCTTGTATCATTATGCAGTGTTCTTCCTTATTTTGCCAGTATTTTTAACGTTCTTTCAAACTAAAACTTCATGTCTAAAAATGACCCTTTTCCATCTTCTCCCCCTCTGATGTTCTGAAACAGAAACATATATTACAGTGAATGTTCTAATTTGTCAACATTAATCATATCTGCATTATTCATCATACCCCAGCTCCAGACATTGGCGAGACTGAGCATTGGCTGTGGCCCCAAGACCAGTAAAGAGTCTACTGTCCAAACAGTGCTGCCATTCTCACTTTAGACCTAAGAAAACCAGAGGAAGCACCAGAGCATTCTTAGTTTGCATGCACTGATTTTTTTCATGTTAAGGGGTCCACTGACAATAGGTTGCATCCAGGACCTGCCTTCTCTGGATGGAAAGGTTCTGGTCACTGAAAGTGCCTCCACCCAATTTCGGGGGGAATCCCCCTACACACAGCTCACTCCATTCAGCAGGGCCCCTGACACTTGGCGTAGCGTTTTTAGGGGGCTGGAGAAGCTGCCATGGGGAGGAGGGAGTGGGGAGGTCTGCTTCTGCCAGACCAGTTGCATGTGCCTAAACCTGTACCCAACCGAATGCCTGGTCACAGCACCCCTCGGTTCCTGGAGTCAGCACTGGAAGTAGCAAAGCAGCTATAGCCGCTTTACTTAATTCCAAAATATATTGCACCTATATTTATATTGCACCTATATATTTAAATATATTTAATTCCAAAATATATTGCACCAATAAGGCAGCGGAGGGGAACCACCAGCCTGCAGGCCGAATCTGGCCTGTGGAGGTTCCCAATCTGGCTCTTAAAAAGCAACCATTCACTTGAAAACTGGTACCTTGAGGTAAGGCACTTTATGCAAACAAACTTGCCGGACAGACTGGATTAGACACAGAACTGGGTTTTGTTGACAGACTCCTTATGGCGGAGCAGAGGGAAACAACACTAGTACTTTCCACCATGTATAATCGATGCTTCTATTTGCTGGGTCCAAACTGGAATGGCAGCAGCTCCTGCCAGCAAAGTTGACTGTGGGCACAAAGGAAACCTTCACACTCATAACTTAGCTCACAGCTGAGGAGAGCTTTAATATCGGATCCTAAATGCTTACATGATCGAGTGACCATGTCTCCTCCTTTACAGTGGACCATCCTCTGTTTGAAGGTAACCTCTATTGGAAGGGCTGACCTTGACTTCTGTCCAAGTCTGCTTTAAAGATAAAGAACCATAAGAAGGGAGAGCAGCACCAGCATCCACCCATAGTGAGTGCCTGGACAGCAGGCTGCACATGCAAGCACACAGGTCGCCTAGTCACCTGTGGTGAAATTGCATTTCTATTTAAATTACAATAGTGATGTCTCAATTTGCAAGCATCATATAAATTAGCATTTGGAAATTTTATGCAAATCCATGCCCTCCTTTGTCCTCTGTTTTGGCTATGCATTTGCTCCTTTTTTGGCAACTCAAACATGGCCTGCCTATTACATACACAGGCACAGCTCTCCGCGTGTGAAGCCCTGCAAACAGGTGATCTATTCCTGACAGGTCCAGTTCATATTTGATGTTATTTTATTTTATTGGCATCTTGTGTTTTTTTTTAACTGACAAAGTACAAAGAGTAAAATCTCCCACTGCAGAGGAATTGTGGCTATCCATCTACATTATCTCCATAACAGTTTCCTGCACTGTGTGAATATGGCAGGCTGCCTGCTGCCAACGAGGCAAAGGGGAGCGGAAGTGTCACAATTTCCACCCCTCTAAGTTTATGTCACAATTTTCCCAAGGCTGTTCCTGTACATTTAGTTTCTATAGTGGACTGAGAGATAATTTTGCCTGGGTAATTTCAAGCTCCTATGCTTATTCTTACCCCTGAATTATATTTTTCGAGAGTGTCATAGTCAAATATCCATTTTCTGTTTTAATCATGCACTCCACTCTAGGCTGACATTATTCAGTTTGTGTGTTGTGAGATGAAAACTAAAGAAGAAGAGTTGATACACTGCACTGGTAAGTGCCAGTGAGTGGTGAATCCCATAGTTATTTTATTTATAACAATAATGCATAAAATATGGTAGCATACCATGCCAATTGACACACCTTATGTACACTGGTTGGGTTTGTGTGTGTAAAGCAGGAACAGGTTTCAGGGGCCCTCGACAAAGAGCCCTCCGTTAGGCCTCCTCCTTGCTCGGTAGACCTTGGCAGCAGCAGCAACGGTGCACTGAATCAATGCAAAGTGGCTGGGAGCCACCATTAAAATGCCCTGGAAACAATGCTACGCACAGAGCATTGTGAGACATTAAAAGAGTGGCTCCCAGTTGCCCAGTACATTTTAAAAGTGTCGCCTGTCAGCATGCTGAGACCCTGGCAGTTGCCCAAAGATGCCGCAAGCAGATACTAGGTCTCGCGAAGGTCATCAAAGCCTTTGGAGTAAAACTGGGAAAATGAGAAGCAGTTAATACCCTAGGCAAGGCATGGGTGCAAAGTTATTGCAGTGTTAATGAGCCAGCTAGATTAACTAGGAGCCAGTTTAGAGGGAGAAAGAGATGGAAATTTGAATGAGCTGGTGAGAGAAAGGGTCCTGCAGTCTCTAATGCCTTCTGATCTCCCTCCCTCCCTCCCCACCTTTTCCTACATCCAACTCCACTTTCCAAGCAGCGCTTGAGTGAGAGGTGCCATGGCTCAAGCTTATCTGTGGGAACTGGGTGGAAGAAGAATTGTGTGGAAAAGCAAGAGGAGATGGCAACCGGGTTCTGCACAGCAGAAGCACTCATAGAGGAGTAGCAAATGACTTCCTGCTGGCTTCAACAATCCAAGTGTCAGTCGGCAGACCCAATGTTTAAGGGGCAAGCAGCTCCAAGCAACCGGATTCAACTTGGGCCCCCTTCATTTGCTATGGTGATGTCATAGGGATGTACGGACGTTGAAAAATCCATTCTGTCTACACTTCATGGATTATTAGGCGACTCCATTCTGTCACCTGCTCATTGATGGAATCTATCAGATTATGCGCAAATGCATTCGTACACAAATTCCTGAAAATGTACGAATCCCCCCAACATACACAAATCCCCCCCCAAATGTGTTTTTTCACACTTTAGCCTACAGGAGAAATGCACAGTTTTGGTCGGTGTCATCATCCCCCCCTATTTTCCTATGACTAAATTTGCATAAAATTATGGAAAGTAAAAAAGCCAGTCCACAAGTCCACAGATTCTGCATGACTCGGGAAAAGCCAATCCGCTGTGGAATCCGCAGGCCAGATTCTGCAGGTTCATTTGAGTTCATTGTGGATTTCTCTTGACATCCCTAGGTGATGATGTAGGAGCTGCTGAAGTGCAGCTCTGTTCTGCACTGTAAAAGGGATGCGAGAAGCCTCAGGTCTCAGGGAAAGAGCCTTCACTGAGATTGCTTTCTATGTCAGTACGATGTGGGTTGGAGATGGACGGAAGAATTCTCCTCCCCCATGGCTTGAGGCTTTTCACATTACCTTGGTGGGGATGCAGGGAGGGGCCCCACTGCAGCAGCCTCAACACTATTTGTGGAATTTAAGAAGACAGCCATGTACTTTTGGGATAACATAGATGTGAAGTGAGGCAGGAATGAATGTAGCGCCAGACATCTTTTTCTTCTGTGATTTGGATCTGGTCCAGAAGCTCAGTGCAGGTCCATCACCCCACGAAGCTGTAGTTAGCTGTGTCAAGTAACATACAGGCGCACCAAATGCCTCTATTTTTATCAGTTCTGAGGGGGCCAGTTTGGATTTGGGCCACAGTGGTGGATGGGGCAATGCACCATAGCTTCAGTCCAATTGGCCAATGCAGCATAGCTTCAGTCCCCCATTATTTATTTGTTACAGAATTTATACACCACTCCACATCGAGAGATATTGGAGCGGTGTACAGTAAATGAAAGCACAAAATATAAAAAGTTACAGTAAAAGCAAACAGATCAATAAAACCGTGTCTTGAATTTACTCATCCATCAGGAAATCCTTGCCCTAAAACAAAAGACTTCAGCAAATGCCAAAAAACAAAGTAATGTAGGGTGCATGCCTGACCTCAGTTGGAAGGGCATTCCATCGGGTGGGAGCTGCCACACTAAAGGCCCTGCTCCTGGTGGTTTCCAAGTAGATTTCTGACCCATGCGGGACCACCAGCAGTGTCTCTTCAGAAGACCTCGGTGATCAGGCAGGATGATAAGGGAGAAGCCATGTCTTCAAGTATCCTCATCCTAAGTTGTTCAGGGCTTTGCAGACTGGTACCAAAATTTAACCTGGCCTGGTAGCAGATGGGCAGGCAGTGCAGAGCCTTCTGCAGAAGTGTTACCTGCTGATATGAAGTGGCACTGACTTGACCACTCTGTATCAGCATGTGCTATGGAGTTATCCATAAAAGGAGGGGCTGTAGCTCAATGGGAGAGCACCTGCTTTGCATGCAGAAGGCCCCAGGTTCAATCCCCAGCATCTCCAGGTAGAGCTGGGAAAGCTAGGAAAGCATCTTGACTGGAGCCCTGTAGGGTCACTGCCAGTCAGTGTCAACAATACTGGGCAGTCAGTGTCAGCAACAGTAATGGAGCAGTGGTCTGACTCAGTATAAGGCAGCTTCCTATGCTGTATGTCCTCAGGTTGGGGAAGGCTAGACTAATGCACTAAGGAAGAGGGAACCACCTTTAGTTTTGTACATTTCAGTTTAATGTGCTGGGTTCTCCTGTTCACATTTTGTGAAAGGGCCCAGCTTGCTGGTGTTGATCTGCGGGTCCTTTTCCTAGGCATTTGTCTCTTTAAAACCAGAAGTTCCTTTTCCTTACATGATGTTGAAGCTGGAAATCATTTCAAGTACAACTGATGTCAGAGCAATAATAATACAGCAAGTGGGTGGTTTTGTGTGTGAGAATGAAGAAGAGACAGAAAGAGTCCATAATTTTTCAACTATCAACATAATTATCATTGAAATTGTCCTTTTAGATTAGTTGAGTAAAATTGGGTAATTGACGTTCAAGCAACAACGTTGAACTTTGTTAGATTAATTGTGTGAAAACTGATTCTCGCAGCTTTCTTTAAGGTAAATGAAACCAATGTCTTATTGTGAGAATGAGGTTGTGGGAGGTTTGCTAAGAGAGAGAGACAGAGCCAATTACTAATATAAAAGGCTTTTAAGGCTTGTCTCCTTTAAAGTAATATTTACATTAATTTACTTCTCCTAACTTGCTTTTTGATTTCTGAGGCCTGACAGCTCTTTGCTGTAGGTACCTCAAGCTTTTTCTGCAAATAAAAAGGCATAAATCTCATTGTGTCACCAGGAGATAGTCATTGCTTTTGGAACACTTCCTTGCTTTCTCCTTTCCCACAAAACCTACCTTGCTTTCCTCCCAAGAGCTCATGGCGGTGCACACAGTATTCCTCCCCTCATTTTTATCTTTGCACCAACCCTATGAGGTAGGTTAGGCTGAGAGGTAGTGACTCATTGAAGGTGACACAGTGAGCTTCAAGGCTGAGTGGGGATTTGAACCCAGGTCTCCCCAGTCCTAGTCCAACACTCTAAACCAGTGTTCTCCAAGCTTGGGTCCCCAGATATTTTTGGCCTACAACTCCCAGCATGCCCCAGCCAGCATAGCTGGCTGGGACATGCTGGGAGTTGTAGGCCAAAAACATCTGGGGACTCAAGGTTGAAGAACACTGCTCTAAACACTACACCACACTGACTCAGAGCTTGAATCACAGTTAAGTGTGGTTAAGTCTTATTGACTTTAGCTTACTTCACACCCAGCCGTGGACAGGACTGCATCCTTAATGACTATACAGGGAATAATGATTTCTTCTAATCTCAGCTGAACTGCTGCACTTCTTAGCTCTGATTATCAAGCCATCCATTTATGTTGATGCCAAAGATCAAGAAAAATGCCATACATTTTGAAATGGGGCTCTTTTCCCACCCACCCATCTCTTGGTAAAGAAAATACCATAATACACTGTTTAGCTCTCATTGAGTAGGGCTGTTGTCTGTCTCAAGTGGAGTCTGACATTTTTAACTATGCTACCCAGCAGGGAAACTCAGTGATGTAGAATCCTAGTGGGAATTAAAGAATTGGTTTCCTGATTAGAAACCTTTCGGAAGATTGTTTCAAAGCAAAAACTGTATTTATTTATTTATTAATTTAAAAAAACAAACAAACAAGTTTTCCAAGCTAATCAGCAGTAGGGTTTTCTTATTGCCAAAGATACTTCAAAACATCTTTAGAATGTGATGATCTCTCCGCTCTGCATTATTTAGTTTCTTAACATGACAATTTCCTTTCAATTTAATACAATGTGTTATTCTTATTGACACACTTTCAAATATCCTATGGTATTTACTTTTCCTAATTGGATGTGCTGCTTAGAATTAAATTGAAAGCCCATGTTCCTTCCATTTCAATTGTATACATTTAGTGTTGGGCTCAGATCTATACAGAAAGCATTGATAAGAGAAAAATAATAATCAGATCAATAGCTGCAGTGTAGGTTTCAACCGGGAAAACATCTAGTCAGAAGTACTTTTAAAGTACATTCAGTGGAGTTTTCCTTTATTCAGAACTTTTCTCTCACACAGACAACCATATCCTATTGCTTAAAATGAAGAATGGTTATCAGTGCTCATTTGTATTTGGATGTACAGGTGTCTGATGATACACCAAGACGTTTAGATTTACACATGGCTACTCAGAAGTAAGTTCAATGCAGCATAATCTCAGGAAAGTGTGTATAAGATTGCAGCAGGGCTAGCCCAAGACATTTTGCTGCCTGAAGGGAGAGCAGCAAATGGTGCCCCGCCACCCACTTGGTACATAGTATCCAAGATGAGCCAGGTTATTGACACCTGAAGCAGAAGACTCAACAAGAGCCTCTTCCCCTCCCTGCTGGCAGTAACAATACAATAATAAATTAAATAACTAACATTTTGTTGCCCTTTAATGATGCTCAAAACTAGCTGCCTCACTCTGCCTAATGGCAGGAGCAGCCCAGTGCAGCCTAAAAGTGTTTGACAGCAGCTTAATTTGGTTTCATAAACCTGGGACAGGTTTATTTATTTTATACTATTCTCATCACAGAAGTCAAGGTGACCCGCATTAGGCTCCAAGACCGTTTCCCATCCAGGCACTGATCAGACCTAACCCTGCTTAGCTTCAACAAGGTTGCTACACCTGTGACTTCAGAGCATGTTCAGGCTCACATATACATTTTAGGCTGGTGTGATGTAATGTTAACCGCACTGACAAAAAAGGAGTAATGTTACTAAGAGGGTAAGTCTCACTGCCATTTTAAGCATTTCCCTAGCACCTTGACTCCTGAAATCTTATTTTTGCCTGAAAGGGTGAACTAAGCTGAGCTTTAATCACACATGACAAAGTAGATCACAGTGTACACTAGCGTTCCTCCAAAGATATAGATGGGAAAAGTGATTCCCAACGTTTCTCATTCACTAGGTGTGAAATCTCAGGACTGGCACGGATTATTTAGATCCGTGCCAGTTGGGCTTCAGGTCTGGACATGGGATGGAGACGGCCTTGGTCGCCTTGGTGGATGATATGAGGAGGGCTTTCGATAGGGGCGAATGCTCCTTTCTAGTCCTCCTTGATCTCTCAGCGGCTTTTGATACCGTTGACCACAGTATCCTCCTGGACCGCCTGGAGGGGTTGGGCTTGGGAGGCACTGTATTGCAGTGGTTCCGGTCCTTCCTCTCTGGAAGGTATCAGAGGGTAGTTCTCGGGGAGGAGGCTTCGGACCCTCGGCCGCTCACTTGTGGAGTGCCGCAGGGTTCCATCCTCTCCCCGATGTTATTCAACATCTACCTCAAGCCTCTGGGAACTATCATCAGGAAGTTTGGGGTGCAGTGTCATCAGTATGCGGATGACACGCAGCTCTACCTCTGTTTCAAGTCCTCACCGAGGTTGGCCGTTGAGACCCTGTCCAAGTGCCTGGAGGCAGTGGCTGGCTGGATGGGAAGGAACATGCTGAAAATGAACCCCGACAAGACCGAGGTACTTCTGGTGGGGGACAAGGGGAGGTTAGGGGATGTTGACCTGGTGCTGAATGGGGTACATCTCCCCCTGAAGGACCAGGTCCGCAGCTTGGGGGTCATTCTAGACTCCCAGCTGTCCATGGAGGCTCAGGTGTCAGCTGTGAGCCGGGCGGCGCTGTATCAACTCCATCTGATACGGCAGCTGCGCCCCTACCTTCCTAATCACCTGCTCCCATCAGTGGTTCATGCCTTGGTCTCCTCTCGCCTAGACGACTGTAATGCGCTCTACGTGGGGTTACCCTTGAAGACGGTTCGGAAGCTACAGCTGGTACAGAACGCGGCGGCTCGCCTGGTTAAGGGCAGCCGCCGGAGGGATCACATCACGCCAGTGCTTAAGGAGTTGCACTGGCTACCAGCTGCTTGCCGAGCTGAATTCAAGGTGTTGGTTTTGACCTTTAAAACCCTACACGGCTCCGGTCCAGTCTATCTCAAGGAGCATCTCCAGCAACACCAGTTGGGCCGCTCAACAAGATCTGCCACGGATGGCCTTCTCCTTGTCCCTTCAGCCAGAGCAGCTAGACTGGTGGGGATGAGGAAGAGGACCTTTTCTGTGGCGGCCCCCGTACTGTGGAACTCTCTCCCGAGTAACCTCTGCCATGCCCCCTCTCTGCTGAGCTTCCGTCGCTCATTAAAAACCTGGTTATTCAGGTGGGAATATGGGGTGGGTTAAGATTTTAAAATTTTTATATTGTTTTAAATGTATTTTATTGTATGTACATCGCCCAGGGTGGCTGGTTGCCGGCCAGATGGGCGATAAATAAATAAATAAATAATAATAATAATAATAATAATAATAATAATAATAATAATAATGTGTAAATGCTCCACTCCCTATTTGGTTGCTAATGCAATCAAGGTACATGATTCACCTATTGATTGGCTTATCTAGAGCTGTAACATGGACCATGCAGGAGGCACTGGAAGGCAAGGCGCACTGGAATCACAGGTTCTTAGCCACCCTTTAACACCCATTAACATTAAGAACCTGCACCTAGAATATGCACACAATCTTCTCTTGCACAAAACACCCATGGCAGGAAAACTAAGCACTCAATGTCACCTATATTCCCTCTGCCTGTCTTTTGATCTAAGGGAAAGACCCCTGCACAAACCATGGTTCAAAAAAAATGAATTCTTTACAGTTAGGAAGAGAGTTCTTCCACGGGAATTCATTAGTTCCCCTGCTTCTTCTAAGAGAGCCTTCCCTTGCTCAGCGTAAGCCTCACCTCTCAGCATTGGGCCACATGCTCTATCTTTGGTACCATACTGCAGACTTCATGGAGAAACCAGATGTTTGTTTTGTCTAAGTTCCATGCCAGGTGGGGCTCAAGGGAACCTACAAGAGCTCTACCTGTCCTTGGTCCCCCATCATAGCCTTTTAACTTGACTGCAAGTTATACCTTGTTGTTTACTAACAACCAGGTTGATTTAACCCCTCAATAGCTCATAAGGAATAGCCTATAAAACCCTGGTGGCCCAGTCTCAAAGATGAACTCCTAGATCACAGCTGACTCCTGAGGAAGACCCTTCTACCACACACACACAAACACATACCACTTTGGGATAGGTAACGTGTGCATGTCAACTTCATTTCTTTTTCCAATTTTGTTTCCTCTCTTTCTTCTCCAATCTTCAAGTGCTAAGGTGCTATTAACATTTAGGTTGTTCCTTTGATTAGGCTCCACGCATGTATTTTCCATTTGATCAGGCTCCACACCTGTCGCTCTGACTCCTATCACCCTCCTATCTCCTTCTTTGGCATCAGTTTCCCCTCCTCTTTTTCTCTATATCCCTCACACGCTGCTCCATCTCACCCAGGCCTTTTCCAGCCTCCTATCTCCTGTACAGATTTAATCAAATAATTACTGGTTCCATCTAAATAATATCCATGTCATTATTCTGCCTATTTTTTATAATAAACCTTATAATTGAGTACCCTCAGCTGTAGCTTTCTCCCACCTTATTGCCACAATTCTTGCTGTGGAGCACGATGACTCTAGATTAAAAATCTCAACTTGTGTTCCTTAGATGTACATGTGTAGCAATGTATAGACAAGGACTCATGGTAACAGTAAGGATAAGTTTTCTTAGAGAGTACTTACATGGAAGATCTTTTAGGGCCGGTTCACACGATCCAGGCTGCCGGCGGGGGAGGAACCACGGGGCCGTCCGCGGGGTCCGGAGGCCTCCCGGAGCTAGGGGGTGGGGCCCCGGGATGCCCAGAGGGGCCGTTTGCCCCTACAGGCTGGAGCGACAGCTCCGGCCACTCTGGGCTGCTGTCTCTGTGGGGACCCCGCGGGACGCCCACCCACTGTTCGGATGGCACAGTGACCACACGCGGTAGGGGCTTACCCCTCTACCGACCATGGTCACTTTGCGTGCGTCCCGCCCGCGGCTGTCCCACGGGGGCACCCCCGGTTGGCGTGCACACGACACGGGAACCGCGGGGGACTTGCGGTTCCCGTGTCGTGCGAACAAGCCCTTACTGTCATCAGTGTACATGGTGTTTTAAAGAGTAACATAAGCAAAAGGCATGCCTATGCCCCTAGGAGCTTCTAGTGTAAAGGTAGAAGGGATGGGATGTCAGAGAGACATGCAATAGCAGACAGAGACTGGTTGAGTGTGAGTTGTCGTTGAACCACGGGTTGTTGTTGAAACGTGGGTTATTGTATTTTCTGAACCTAGCCGAGATAAGAAACCATGGTGAACAACCCACAGTTCACAACCCAACAACAAACCATGGGTTCTCTCCATGGGTTGTTTGTGGTTAATAAGCCATGGTTTGTTAGAGCAGCTGGGTTCAGACAATACCTTAACCCACATTTCAACAACAACCCGTTTCAGCACCAACCCACACTCAACCCATGAGTGTGGTTTATCGTGTTGTTTGTACCCAGTCAGAGAAAGATGTGCGGAGCCTAATCAAGTGGAAAAGAGTGCAAAGCCTAATCAAAGGAAAGGAGGAGCACAACAGAGAGAGTCTGGCAAGGCAGACCAGGGATTACTCCTCCTGTTGTGCAGGCTGTGAAGACTGCTCTGACCCTGGAATATGTACTTCCCTCGGTGGTGCAGACGAATGGGCATCCAGGCAGTGTGAATAGGGTTATTCAGATATGCACACCCCATATCTCCTCAACCCACACACCTCCATAGCGAAGGTGAAAATCCACAATTCTGGGCATTTGTGCACTGCATGTTAGAAGACACAAGTCCCCTCTTCACAGCTGACATGCATTGGCAGAAAGAACACACACCACTGTACAGGTGGCAAACTGTCATGTGAATTGTAAAGTTGGTCCATTACAAGTTGTCATCACACTACCCTGCAGAGAGAATTTAGAAGGACAGATTGTAGATGGATACTCAGAGCAAAGGGAAGCGTACGATTGTTACAAACCAGCTAGGTGTAGCTTGAGGACAAGAGATAAAAATTTTATGAAATTTAATGATGTGCAAATACCTCTGCATTAATTAGTCTGCATTACTGAATCTTTAAAATCCAAAACTGATGGGTAGAATAATTAATGTGCCCTTGTTATTACCTTAGGAAGAAAGGGAAGTGTTGAACAAGGGCGTCTAGGTGAATGAGACAAAACAAAATACAGTTTCCTTATTGAATATAAGAAAATACCTTTTTCTTATGGTATATGAGAAGCTGTAGGTTGTCTGATAACAGCAGAGGAAGTGAACTAACAGTTACATGCCAGCAAATTTGAATTTAATTGGCTTGGAATCTATATCGGAAATGAACATGTTATTGCTGAATGATTTATCAATGTTTATGAGAAAATGAACAATTATTAAGGCAAGGAAACAAACAAAACAGCTTTAACTGGATTATGTGCCTTTGATCTTAATCAAGAAAATTAAAAAAAAAAGGAAAAAAAAGTAAGAGAGCAATCCTACCTGCTGCTTGCATCCAGGGCATTTCCCCCTGTGTTGGGCACTGACACTGTGGAGAAAAAGCCTGACCATGATACACTTTGCCCATTTTCCTGGCATAATCCCTGCCCAGGGCAGGAGAGCTCAATGGGTTGTCCAGTACCCACAATCACCCTTCCAAGCACCCTCCAGGGGCCATGGAAAAAAGTGGCGCTGAAACCTCAGCGCCCTTCCTGCCTGGCCGAACCGGTTTGTCCTGTCAGGAGAGGGAGGGGTTGGAGAATCAAGGAGGGGCGAGCGAGGGGGTAAAAAGGAGCAGCCAAGGCTTCTGTAGGTTGTTGGGAGCAAGGTGCTGCAGTGCAGAGCACGGAACGGGACCCCGGCTCAGGCCAGGCCAGTCACTCAACCCCCAAGCGGAGCGCCTGGGTACATTGCTGTAAGTTCATTCCGTTTCTAGTGTTAGACTAGGGTAGAATCTCTGGTGTTAGCTGGACTAGGTGTATAGTCTTTGTTATTTTATAGGTCTGACTGTGTGTAATAGAATGCTTCCTTTTCTGCTAGTTTCATTTACCCTTATCTCCCTTTTCAATTTGTAATTGTTACTATCAAATAAAGATACCGTATTTTTCACACCATAAGACGCACCCCCCCCAAAAGGAGGGGGAAATGTCTGTGCGTCTTATGGAGCAAATGCTGAAAAAAACCCAAATAATTTTTCCCCCTACCTTCCTCTGCGTACCTCCAACCGGTCCAGCGGAAGAGAGGAGGGCTCCTGCGGGGAAAAAACTTTGCAGCGGCACCCCCCCCGGCAGCAGGGACACGAGTGGGCGGGTGGCGGAAGAGAGGAGGGCTCCTGCGCGCTCCCAAAAACTTTGCCGCCGCCGCGGCACCCCCCCGGGCAGCAGGGACGCGAGCAGGCGGGCGGTGGAAGAGAGGAGGGCTCCTGCACACTCCCAAAAACTTTGCCATGGCGGTGTGGCGGCGGCACCCCCCCCCCGGCAGCAGGGACGCGAGTGGGCGGGCGGCGGAAGAGAGGAGGGCTCCTGCGCGGAGCGGGACAAGGCTGCCCACTCCCCAAAAAACTTTGCTGCTGCCTCACATCCGACCTGATCCCGTTGGAGGGGGTGGCCCGATCTTGCTCTTCTGAGCGGCACGGAGCATTCTCCGCGCTGCTCAAGCTGCCACCGCCGCTGGAGTCGATGCCGGAGCCGCTGAAGCCGCCACGTCACATCCGGCTGCTTCGGCGCGCTGGACCCTTGCACTATGATTTTGGCGGGGGAACCAGGGCAACAGGGCTTAAACAGCCCTGTTGCCCTGGTTTCCCCCCGCCAAAAACATAGCGCGGGGTCCAGCGCGCCGAAGCAGGGTCCCGTCGCGTCACTTCTGCTGCGCCAGAAGTGACGCGACGGGACCAGCAAGGCCGGCTCACTGCGGAGAGAGCGCAAGCCGGCGAGGAGGCAGGTAGGCCCGCGTGAAAGCAGTAATGGTTATCAGAAAACAAGGGGGAAAAGATTCATGTGCAAATTATTGGAAAACTAATAGCAATAGAACAAAATAATATCTCCATAAATTTATTTATTTATTAACTGCTTTTTTTACCCTTGCATTTCTTAAAAACAATAAAGAAGAATAAAACTCAAATTACAATATCGCCCCTCCCATCCCCGCAGCGATATTGTTATTTGTGTTTTATTCTTCTTTATAACCTGTTTTGGATTGTTTTTAAGAAATGCAGGGTTAAAAAAGCAGTTAATAAATAAATAAATGTATGGAGATATTATTTTGTTCTCTTCTCATTAGTTTTCCAATAATCTGCACATGAATCTTTTTTTCCTTGTTTCCTTCCTCTAAAAACTAAGTGCGTCTTATGGCCTGGGGCGTCTTATGGAGCGAAAAATACGGTACTTTCAGTTTTGCCTAGAGGTGGTTTCGCTTTGACTAAGTGCTAAATTCCAGTGTTTAATGCGGCTCTAAGTCGGGAATCGCAGGCAGAGTGCTCCGGGCTGTCAAAATAGCCGCGGAACCTCGCGCTTTGCAAGAAAGGACCGGCGGCGTTTCTTCACAGGCACGTTTCTGGGGACCAGGCATTTTGGATCCTGCGAAGCCAAAGCCTCCTCCAATCTGCCCATAACACCACCGCCACCCCCCTTTCTCCATCTATTGCAATTGGAGATCTATTTACAAAGCATCATTAGGTCATAACATCACAACACAGACATCATTGCAATGGTGACCCGATTAGCATAAGTAGTGTGATTTAAAAAACAAAACAAAAAAAACCTTTGTCCTTTTTCAAACCCCAGGAAATAGAGATGAATTTGTTAATGAATTGTACTTTCACAATTTCACATTGATATCTGTCTTTGAAATTCCTTTGTTCAAGAATGGCCACTTGAACAAAGGAATTTCTACAGGGGTTGGGAAGAGGCCTCCGAGGTCACTCCTCTGAGGACAGACCTGTTTCCCCACCCTAGGAGGGCAATTTTCAGCTGGTCCAGAATGCTGCAGCCAGACTGTTGACTGGGTCTGGTTACAGGGAGCACAAGACTCCCTTGTTACAGCAGCTTCACAGACTACTGATCTGTTTCCAGGCAGAATTCAAAGTGCTGGTTATAACCTATAAAGCTTTATACACCTTGGGACCAGTCTACCTGAAAGGCCGCCTTCTCCCATGTGAGTCTGCCTGATTCTTAAGATCTTTGGGAAAGGCCCATTTTTTGAGACCACCACCTTTCATAGGCACGTCTAGTGGGCCTTCTCGGTGGCTGCTCCCTGGCTGTGGAACTCCCTGCTAAGGAAGGCTAGGTTCATTCCCTCTCTGATGTCCTTCTACCAGCAGGCAAAGACTGCTTTATTCAAGCGGGCCTTTGGTGTGTAAGTGGGTCTGTTAAGCTGGATGATGTTTTGACTCTGTTGTTTTTTAAAATTATTTTTAATTGTGTTTTAATGTGTTTACTTATCATTTTTAATCAGTGACTGTAAGCCACCCCGAGTGCTATTTTTGGTAGAAAGGCAGGGTATAAATCAAATAAACAAATAAAATCTTATGTCCCCTGGGATGCCCTCCCAAGGACCATAGGATTGCAGCCTAAAAGAAGTATGCATGGTGACATATTTCTGGTATTGTTTCCTTGCAAAAGACATTCTTTTTAAAAAAATATATATCTTGACTGTTTCAGTGTTACTTTTTGTAAGAAAAACTATGTTCTCAATTGACCCAATGCTCATTTGCTTTGCCATCTATTTTCAAGTCTTGCATTTCCATACAAAATATAGAGTAGTTGCCTTAGGAACAGAAAAGCCATTAAAATAAATTAAAAATGTCTTGTAGGTAATCTAAGAAGGAAATGCACTGAAGTGTTCATTTCAGAACTGAATACAAATGCACCTTGACAATGTAAGTGATATCATTGCCATAGCATTCTACATCTAGGAACTGGTGGGCCAACGTTTGATAAGCTACGAGATTGTGGAAAAATACTTCTAACAGTTTTAAAAACTGTTCAGTTATAGTTATATGGAAGAGAATATGGCTTTTGGGGCACTCTAAATTCTATAGCAACTTGAATCTTGCATATTGCAAGAATATGAAAGAGCCTCCAGATACAGCATGGATATGCTGCTCTTCCTGGGAAGAAAGAAGAACTAGTGAAGAGCAATGTCCATTTCCTCTGACCTGAGGACTGAGGGGCCATAGACTGCACATGGTGGCCAAACAAGAGAAAACACATCACCAAAAAAGTGGACAAAAGACACAAATTTGCATAAAATTTACATATGCTAATGTATATGGATAGATGAAAATTTAGAAATTATTATTCTAATTTAAATAGAAATACAATACTTCTCAATGCATGGATGAGACGGTGGTGTAGGAAGGAGGGGTTTAGATTTCTTAGGCAGTGTGGAACATTTTGGGACAAACTGGGCCTGTACAACAGGGAAGGGCTCCACTCGAACCAAAATAGAACCAGGCTGCTGGCACTAAACAACATAAAAAAGGTGGCAGAGCAGCTTTTAAACTGGGAAGCATCCACTTCAGATTGAATCATCCCTAGGGGATGAAGATGAAAATGTTTCCAATTGCCCAAGTGTAGAAAGGGAGGAAATAGGCCATGAGCATATGGTGAAATATGACAGCCAAAGAGGCCTAAGCCGTTTAGGCTTAGTAGGCATATAGAAGGATGGGACATGCTGAGAAAGAATCAACATGGCTTCCTGTGTCACTATCCTTTTAGAGTTCTTTGCGAATGTCAATAAGCATGTGGACAGGAGTGATCCGGTAGACATTGTCAAAAGCCTTTTGAAAGTCTAAATAAACAAAGTCCCTCTCCAAAAACTCCTGAGCAAGCTTAGTGCTCATGGAATAAGAGGAGACGTCTTCTTATGGTTCAGTAACTGGTTAAAGAACAGAAAGCAAAGAGTTGGAATAAACGGTAAATTCTCCCAATGAAGGAATGCAAACAGTGGGGTTGGGTCTCACAGGGATCTGTATGGGGACCAATGCTTTTCAACTTACTCATAAATGATCTGGAATTAGGAGTGAGCAGTGAAGTGGCCAAGTTTGCTGATGACACCAAATTATTTAGGGTGGTTAAAACAAAAAGGGATTGCGATGAGCTCCAAAAGGATCTCTCCAAACTGGGAGAAATTTTAGGGATGTATCCACCTACCTTGGGGGGTGCTTGCCTTTTTCTCAGTGAGCACCCCCCCAAGGCGCAAATCCCCCCTGCCGCTCGATCCGCCTCGCTGGCAGTGCGGGGTCCCATTGCATCACTTCCGGCTGCTAGGAAGTGACGCGACGGGACCCTGCGCTGCATTATTAGTGTAAAAACCAGGGCAACCTGGCTTAAAACGGCCATGAATAACACTTCCTGGCAGCCGGAAGTGATGTGATGGGACCCCATGCTGCCGGCACGGCATGGATTGATGGATCGAGTGGCAGAAAGGTATGCCGTGGGAGTCTCGGGGGGGGGCTGAGCAGGCCAATTTCGGCCTGCTTTCAGCCCCCCAAGACTCGCAGATACATCCCTAGGGAGAATGGGCATCAAAATGGCAAATGTGGTTCAATGTAAGCAAGTGTAAAGTAATGCACGTTGGGGCAATAAATTTCAACTTCAAATATAAGGTGATGGGATCTGAGCTAGCGGTGACTGACCAAGAAAGAGATCTTGGGGTTGTGGTGGACAGCTTGATGAAAATGTTGACCCAGTTTGCGGCAGCTGTAAAAAAGGCAAATTCCATGCTAGGCATAATTAGGAAAGGAATTGAAAATAAAACTGCCAATATCATACTCCCTTTATACAAATCTATGGTGCGACCACACTTAGAATACTGTGTACAATTCTGGTCACTGCACCTAAAAAGGGATATTGTAGAGTTGGAAAAAGTGTGGCAAAGGGCAACTAAAATGATCAAGGGGCTGGAGCAACTCCCCTATGAGGTAAGGTTACAACAGCTGGGACTATTTAGCTTAGGAAAAAGGCGAGTAAGGGGAGACATGCTAGAAGTGTACAAAATTATGCATGGTGTGGAGAAGGTGGATAAGAAGACATTTTTCTCCCTCATAATATTGGAACCCAGGGTCTTCCCATTAAGCTGCTTGGTGGGAGATTCAGGACAGATAAAAGGAAGTACTTCTTCACACAGTGCATAGTTAAACTATGGAATTCACTTCCACAAGAGGTAGTAATGGCCACCAATTTGGACAGCTTTAAAAGGGGATTGGACAAATTCATGCAAGATAAAGCTATCAATGGCTACTAGTCCTGATGGCTCTATGCTACCTCCAGGATCAGAGGCAGTATGCCTATGTGCACCAGTTTCTGGGAAACGTGGGCGGGATGGTGCTGTTGCACTTATGTCCTGCTTATAGGATCCTGTGGGCAGCTGGTTGGCCACTGAATGAACAGAATGGTGGACTAGATAAACCCTTGGTCTGATCCAGCATGGCTCTTCTTATGTTCATAACCCAATTCAAGGTGCTGTTTTGAACTCTAAGACCCTTTATGGCTTGGGACCAAGGTATCAGAAGGACCGCCACTATCCTCAGGTATCTATGCAGATCTTGAGTTATCTGCAGTGAGGTACAGTGAGTGGCTATAGGACACAGGGTCTGTTCAGTCATGGTGCCCTGGCTGTGGAAGGCCCTTCTCTGAGAGGCTTTTCTGGTGCCAGCTTTGGTGTTATTTCAGTGCCAGGTGAAGACCTTTTTATTTTCCCAGACCTTTTACAATTAATACCTGATCATTGAAAATATTGGCTGGGGCTATAGTCTAGGGCATCTGCATGGCACCATGTTGGGGATGGCTGCAGGAAGGTATGCAGACTTTATTGAAGGGGACTCATGTTGAACAGAAGGAATTCAAGCTTTCCTTCATTGGTCCATTCCCAAATGTTGTGGTACATTTTTCAAGGTGAATTAATGATCAGTAGAATGGGGCATGAAGAATAATAATATAGAAATGGAGATTGTGTTTAAAGACCTCGTAGATGGGGAGAACAGCATTAGCAAAAACAAACTTGGTGCAAAAGTTTATATGCCTTTTTCAGTGTCTTCTCATAGCAGTCCCTCTGGTAAAGCTAAAAGAATAGGATGATTTATTAGAGACATTTCTTGGCAGAAGAAAAATCCTAGGATTGCTAGAAACCTATCAAAGAGGGAGACCTACATATTTCCAGCCTAGCTGTGTATTATCCCAGGAGTTGATAAAGGAGTGGGAATCTCTGTGAATGAAATATTGAACAGACATATTTTAAAACACTGATGGTGTATGTATTTTGGTTCTCAGAGGCAACCAGGATAAATGAGCAAGTTTGTAACTGCAGCATAGCTTCAGTATTAAAGATCAGGAACAAATATAGGGGTTCTATAACTCCAGTGCAAGTTATTTGTGTGAGAGTTTAGTGATGGGATACTATGGGAGATGTTAAAAGTGGAAACAACTGAATATTGACCTTCCCCCGCATCACGTGCAGCTGTGGGCGGGGAGAAATTTTGCGGACGTGGGGGGAGGAGAAGTGAGACCTACCAGGTACGCCTCAGGTAGGGGGGGCGGGGTTACAGGAGCCAATATTAGGACCTGCAGCACCGCCCCACACCCTCTTTGTTCTTTGCAGCTCCATCGGCACAGATCCAGAATTCATCAGCTGAAAAGAGGAACACGTGCACGGTCAGCTAAGGGATAGGAACAGAGGGGAGGGTGAGAGGGTGGCGAATCAAACCAGAACAATAGAACCCAATCCACCTTGCCAGCGTATGCTCGCCGACACAGGCAGCATGGCCTGTGAGCAATACACCCTTGGGGGGCGGGGGGGCTGCCCCTTTTACTGCGGAGGCCTAGGACACCATAATGGCCACTCATCCACCACAGATGCCCGGCAGGCCCAACTACTTATGCTGTGGGGCGGGAGGGGGCGGCGCGAGCAGCGCGGAGAGAACTGCGGCCCAGCCGCCTCTGCAGAAGCGCGGGGGGGGATGGCGCCCTCCGCCGCGCTCTCCCCCGAGGGCCCCTTGCCGCGCCGCCGCCATGCGGCGCAGCGATCACCTCCTCCGGCCGGGCCCAGGTAGATGCCCGGCCGGCCTCAGATGCGTCCGCCGCGGGGTGGGGGTGGGGCGGCGCTCCCCTCCCCCCCGGGGCTTCGCCCGACGGTCCCGTGCGCCGCGGCAATCGGCGCGGGGAGCGCTGCGGCCCTGCTGCCTCCGCCGCGGCATGGGGGGGGCGTCGCCTCTCCCCCCCACGGGCCGCGCGCTCCACCAAGGTCCTTCTGCGTCCGGCCGGGCTCAGGCAGAGGCCCGGCCGGCCTCACCTGTGACTGCCGCGGGGTGGGCGGGGGCGGCGCTTCCCCCCCGCGGGGCTTCGTTCGTCGGCCCGGCGCGCTGCAGCGATCGGTGCGGGGAGCGCTGCGGCCCTGCTGCCTCCGCCGTGGGGGGGGCGCCACCTCCCCCCCCGCGGGCCGTGCGCTCCACCAGGGCCCCTCGCCGCGCCGCCGCGATGCGGCGCGGCAACCACTGCGTCCGGCCAGGCCCAGGCAGAGGCCCGGCCGGCCTCACCTGCGACTGCCGCGGGGTGGGCGGGGGACGCCGCAGCGGAGGCTGCCGAGCCGCAGCGCTCCCTGCGCCGCTCGCCGCGGCGCGCGGAGCCGTTGGAGGAAGCCGCGGGGGGGGAAGCGCCACCCTCGCCCACCCCGCGGCGGCCGCATGTGAGGCCGGCCGGGCCTCTGCCTGGGCCCGGCCGGACGCAGTGGTTGTCGCGCCGCATCGCGGTGGCGCGGCGAGGGGCCCTGGTGGAGCGCACGGCCCGCGGGGGGGAGGTGGCGCCCCCCCCACGCCACGGCGGAGGCAGCAGGGCCGCAGCGCTCCCCGCACCGATCGCTGCGGCGCGCCGGGCCGACGAACGAAGCCCCGCGGGGGGGAAGCGCCGCCCCCGCCCACCCCGCGGCAGTCACAGGTGAGGCCGGCCGGGCCTCTGCCTGGGCCCGGCCGGAAGCAGTGCTCGCCGCTTCGTTCGTCGGCCCCCCGGGGAGCACTGCGGCCCTGCCGCCTCTGCCGTGGCGTGGGGGGGCGGCGCCTCCCCCCCCACAGGCCGCACGCTCCCCACAAGCCCCTTGCCGCGCCGCTGCGATGCGGCGCGGCGACCACTGCGTCCGGCCGGGCCCAGACAGAGGCCCGGCCGGCCTCACCTGCAGCTGCCCCGGGGTGGGCGGGGGTGGCGCTTCCCCCCCGTCGGGGCTTCCCCCGACGGCCCCACGCGCCGCGATGATCGGCGCGGGGAGCACGGCGGCCCTGCCGCCTCCGCCGCGGCGCGGGGAGCACGGCGGCCCCGCCACCTCCGCCGCGGCGCGGGGGGGCAACGCCCCCCCCATGGGCCGCCTTCTCCCACAAGGCCCCCTTGCTGCACTGCCGTGATGCAGCGCGGCGATCACAGCATCCGGCCAGGCCCAGACAGATGCCCAGCCGGCCTCACCTGCGGCTGCCGGGCTGCGCTCCTCACCGAAGTGAGGGACGATCATTTCGTCCAGCCGGGCCCAGCAAGCTGCCCGGCTGGCCTCAGTGGCCCGACAACTACTCCACAATTTTTTTTTCTTCCCCCCCTCCTCTTTTCTCCCCCCTCATCTTCCTTTCCTCTTCTCCCTCATAGAAAAACTGAGTGCGCGCATGTATGCAGGGATATGTGGGCTGAGAAGATGCATTGCTTACATTCAAAATAAATAAATAAAGAAATAAAGGAAATAGAAATAAAAATAAAATGCATCTCCCGACCAACCAGACTCAAGAGCTGGATTCAAGTGGACTTAGCCTTCGCACCCAAAGCATCGGCGGGCGACGAGGGCAAGGACAGACATAAACGGTACCTCAGGTACAACCACCCATAATTTCCCTCCGTAAGGCATATGCTAATCGTTTTCTCTATTTTATCAGGGTAGCAAGCCACTCATTCGAAGAAATGCCTTCAAAGAGGAAATCAAGCGGCAAAAGCAACAAGCGTGCTTTATCGAAGAATACAGTCCAAAAGCATCCACCCAAACGCTCACGTAACCTGGTGACATACTCATCCTCGTCTGACGAAGAAGAGATCGACTTATCTACTCTCACGCACCAAGTCGAGGCAGCCGAGGAGGCAGCAAACCAGTTGGGTGGACACCGGGCCCCTGGTACGCAGGTGAGTGGCGAAAAGTTGCGCACAAGAGGTCAAGCCCAACGTGCACTATGGCATTCCGTTGCAGATCGCATCGATGCGGTAGCCGCCACGACCAATGCAGCCGTCCGACAAAAATACGCATCACCCGGTGTCAGCCCCAGGGATAGGAGAGATGAACATCATTCCAGATGGTCTCCTAGCAACGACAGGGCAAGTACATACAGAAGCCAACAAGCAGTGACCAACAGCGACAGAAGCCCCCCTATGCACAAGAACAGGAACCACACCCTGGACCGTCAACGCGGGACGGTGAGTACACAAGACACGATGCACTTGGCGGAGGCTCTGACCAATACCAAGCTAGGTTCAGGCACACCTCCGCTAATCTACACCCCCCCCACAACACCTGTGACAAGGCAAGCATCAGCTAGAACGGGGACACCCAGTGCACCCCAGGTTTCACTGCAGGAGTTTGTAAACATCCTAGCACAAGCACTAGGGGGTCTTAATTCCGGGTCAAATGTCAGGGACCAGTTGCAGGTAGCTTTGAGCAATAACACGAATGCCGGCAGCTGCAACAGACCGACGACGGCAAATACAGAACAAGCAGAGCATCAGGGTACACCCAATGCTCAGGCTGCCTCTAATACAGCATCTATCGCGGCGGCAGAAGCAGGCCAGACACATAAGGACAATGCCAGCCCAACAAACTCAATTGACACACAACAAGTGGCCCTCAATACACCTCCCAACCCACATACAGGTGGCACCTCAACTCTGGCTGAGGCATGCGCACCAGCGTGGGGCGGACCAAACACACACGGTACGATGATGGGTTTTGCACCAGCAGCTGTAGATAACTACCCGAACTCAGCTGCCGGAAATAGATATCACGGGGGGCCATCTTTCCCACTTGGCTTCCATCTATCGCAATCCGCAAGGGACAAAATATTGAGGGGTGAGTTTATTGACATGTTTTCCCTTTTGCAAAGGGAACCTGAAACCCATGAAACCCATGAAACCCATGAATTAGAAAAGCTTAGTGACACTGAAAAGGAAAAAGCAAAAAAGAAGAAACCCCCGCGCTCATGGTCTAACTGGCTAGCGGGATACTTGACGTACTTGGTAGTAATTCTACAGAAATACCCAGAAAAAGGTGTCGTGCTTGTTAAATACCTGGACATAATATTTAGAGCATACTCCTGCTATGAAGGTCCAGCGTGGTTGCAGTACGACGAGGCCTTCCGTGAGAAGGCTGCAGCAGATCGGTACATCAGATGGGACATTAAGGACAGTGATATATGGATGGAATACACAATTCCAGCACAGCCGATTTTTGGGGAAAGAGCGGCCACCGGGCACATCATGGCTAAATACCAAGGATCCCCCGGGGCGTACAATCCTCCGGGTCAGCCGGTTCAACCCCGGCCAGTCTGTTGGGATTTCTCAAGGGGAGGCTGCAAACGATCCGGATGTAACTTTAGACATGCATGTGGGCTTTGTGGAGCAGCGCATGCCGTCAGCACATGCCCCAAGCTTAAGCCCCATAAGGGCCAACCCAGAGCAAGCAACCAGAGCAATTTCTCACACGGAACAGGACATCCCCAGGTTCCCAAAGGGCCCCAGTCCAATTAAAGTACAAGCTCTATTGCCTCTATTAGACATCTACCCGCACAGGGAAGATGCAGGCTATTTATACCATGGCTTTAAATACAGCTTTAGAATTCCATACACAGGCCCACGACTACATTCTATGGCCCCCAATCAAAAATCAATTGCCGAGCTCCAGCATGTAGCACTAGACAAAATTTAAAAAGAAATAAAAGAGGGGAGGGTCCTCGGCCCTTTTGACACAATCCCTATGCCATCCCTCCGGGTGTCCCCGCTGGGCATAGTCCCTAAGAAGGCACCCGGTGAATATCGTTTGATACATAACCTGTCATTTCCTAAGGGCGCCTCTGTGAATGATGCAATCCCCGAACATCTATGCTCGGTGAAATATGCATCATTCGATTCAGCTGTGGCAATGGTCCGAAATTGTGGACCAGGCGCCCTGATGGGAAAATGCGATATTAAATCAGCCTTCCATTTGTTGCCTGTTCACCCACAAGACTTCGACCTGTTAGGCTTCTATATACAGGGCCAGTTCTTCTTCAATAGAGCTATGCCGATGGGGTGTTCCATCTCTTGTTCAGCATTTGAGCGGTTCAGCTCATTTTTGGACTGGGCGGTACAGAACAGAGCTAATCTAACGCATGTAGTTCACTACCTAGACGATTTCCTGTTTGCTGGCCCACTCTACTCCAACCAATGTGCTAGACTTATGCATCAATTCCGCATATTATGCAATACAATTGGAGTACCATTGGCACATGAAAAGACTGAGGGACCAGCAAATAGGCTAACCTTCCTAGGTATAGAATTAGACACAGTGCAACAGTGTTCCAGGCTACCCGAAGAGAAGATCAAAGCCCTGCGGGAAAAAATCAACAATACGCTCCACTTAAAAAAGATCACGTTAAGAGGGTTGCAGGAACTGGTGGGACATCTCAATTTCGCTTGTAGAGTAATCGCACCAGGTAGGGCTTTCTTGCGCCGCCTGTGCAATGCCATGCAAACATTGACTCGACCACACCACAGGTTGCGGGTATCGGCATCCATCAGGGCCGATCTGCAAATATGGGCCAGATTCTTGGCACAATTCAATGGGGTTTCATTTTGGAGACAAGACAGGTTATTGGACGCGGAGTTTAGGGTCCAATCAGATGCATCCGGTTCCCTGGGTTTCGGGGCCATCTTGGGGAAGCAGTGGTGCGCAAAAGGCTGGCCAGAGCAATGGAAATCCTCTGAACTGGTGCGTGACCTCACTTTTCTAGAATTGTTCCCAGTGTACGTAGCCGTACACATCTGGGCAGAGCAGCTCTCCAATTCTGTGGTACATTTCCTCTGTGACAATCAGGCAACTGTTCAAGTAATTAACTCACTTACCTCAAGGAATAACAACGTGATGTGTCTAGTGAGGACCATCACGATGCAGTGCCTCAAATTTAATATTCTGTTACGAGCTCGACACGTGCCAGGATTAGACAACGGAATCGCCGATGCATTATCACGAAATCAAATGGAAAGATTTAGGCAACTAGCCCCATGGGCTTCTGAACTTCCTATAATGATGCCAGACTATCTTTGGCAGATTGGAGGTCTGAGGCTGAAAATGCCATCATGAGTTCCCTGGCGCCCAGTACGCGGGCAGCCTACGACAGGGCAGGTAGGGAATTTCAAAACTTCAGAGTAATGAACAGTATACCTGAGACATGGCCCATTCCAGCGGAACAGTTGATACAATTCTGCGTATATGCTAGGAAACAAGGTGCATCCGTACGCACACTGAGAGCAAAACTATCAGGCCTGGCATTTTTAGCCAAAGCTAGAGGATGGGGCGACAACTCGAGAGACTTTAGGTTAAAAAAGATGCTAATTGGATGGTCACGACAAAACCCTCCAGCACCTGATGCGAGAATCCCCATATCACCAGAAGTACTTATGGGCTTACATTCACAGTGGCCAGGCATATGCAAATCTAACTACGAAGCAGTTCTGTTCCACCCCACGGCATTAACAGCCTTTTTCGGTGCATTCCATATATCTGAACTGGTGGTTAGGTCCAGAACTGATTCATCAAGCCGAGCCTTGCAATACACTGATCTCACATTCATTTCAACTGGGGTAAAGATTAAATTGCGCAGGTCAAAAACCGATCAGTTAGCTAAGGGGACAGACATATTTCTTTACCAGGCTGCTGAAACTGAACTGTGCCCAGTTACGGCATTACGCACATACGCCTCCAACAGAGGAAAGAATGATGGTCCGCTTTTCCAACATGCAGATGGGTCACCACTCACCAAGTTTCAGTTTTGGGCTGTAGCAAAATTAGCGCTGGGAGCAATGGGCCTAGGGGACAAACGATTTGGAACACACTCATTCCGTATTGGCGCGGCGTCGACGGCGGCAGCCGTAGGCTTCCCCGCCGACAGAGTACAAGCAGTAGGGCGTTGGCAATCCCAAGCATATCAGTCTTATGTACGCAAATTTCTATGAACGATACTGCGGCCTCTGTTTCTTCATTGCAGAACATCCAGGGGCCAAACCGGTGCGCGTTCTGGTGTGCGGACACAGCTTTGTTTTCTGGGCGGCTCGAAGGGCGGCAGCCTCGGGCCAAGGAACTCAGCTGGGAATGCGCCTGAGCGGCCGAAATCCATTGGTTGGGATGCCGCTGGCTTGCGGTGGCAGAGCTTGATTAAAACCCTGTTCGGGTCCGGCTTCAAAGAGCAACCCCCGCACCTGCTGGTGCTGCACCTTGGGGGGAATGATTTGGGTTTACTCAAGAGTAAAGCCCTGGTGCTACAGGCGCTCGCAGATTTCCAAAACATCAAGGAAAGGTGGCCGGCGGTCCAGATCATCTGGTCTCACATCATACCACGACAGTGCTGGAGGAACAACGCAAATCCCCGAATTATGAACAGAGCAGCCAGAAGGGTTAACAGAGAAATTGTGAAGGGACTGGGGGGCGTGGGTTATAATGTACCCCATCCTGATATTGTATTGGCCCGGAGGGAGCTGTACCGCATTGATGGAATCCATTTGTCTGATAAAGGTAATGATGTATTTATCAAGGATCTGCAAAGGGCCCTGCTGGAATTCATCCCAGGCAGGTGGGGGAGAGGGGACTAAGCAGGCGCTGGTCCCTCTCTGTGGCGGGTAAGTGCGGGTTAGGGTATGGATAGGGTGAGGTGAGCATCCCTGGCACCATTCAGGTGACAGGCGGTTTTAGGATGCCTCAGATGGATGGGTCAGTAGGCTCAGACAGCTGGGGGTCAGGAACGCCTGTGAGGCCTTTGTTCTCGCCAAGCTTGTTGTCATGAGACTCCGAGAGGGTGCGACGCAACAAAGGCTCCCAACACTGGAAAGTGCAAAAGGGGGAGGCAGGCGGAATTCCTCGCCACCTCCTGGTTTTGGATGCTCCGCCCAAGTGCATAACAGAGCGGCCTACCAGGCCAGAATAGAATAACCCGCACTCGATCCCTTTGCAGTTCATTGTATGTAAATATGTAAATAAACGTGGCCCAGTTAAACACCAACTGATTGTCTCAATTCTTCATTTCCCACCTGTACGTCCGCAATGACCTTCCCCCGCATCACGTGCAGCTGTGGGCGGGGAGAAATTTTGCGGACGTGGGGAGAGGAGAAGTGAGACCTACCAGGTACGCCTCAGGTAGGGGGGGCGGGGTTACAGGAGCCAATATTAGGACCTGCAGCACCGCCCCACACCCTCTTTGTTCTTTGCAGCTCCCTCCCTCCCGCCCTGTATTCAGTATGGGCTCCTCTGGTCGCCGTTAAGGGGCCGAGTAGGAATTTTGGCTTATCCCTATTGGAGGGGTGGGCGTGTTTCGCCTACTCCATACTACTGCAGGGTTGGGAGCATTTTAGTTAGGGCACATAGCAAGAAAAATGGTCACAGATAGGTAGTTGGCAGGTAAGTGCGGGTTAGGGTATGGATAGGGTGAGGTGAGCATCCCTGGCACCATTCAGGTGACAGGCGGTTTTAGGATGCCTCAGATGGATGGGTCAGTAGGCTCAGACAGCTGGGGGTCAGGAACGCCTGTGAGGCCTTTGTTCTCGCCAAGCTTGTTGTCATGAGACTCCGAGAGGGTGCGACGCAACAAAGGCTCCCAACACTGGAAAGTGCAAAAGGGGGAGGCGGCGGAATTCCTCGCCACCTCCCGGTTTTGGATGCTCCGCCCAAGTGCATAACAGAGCGGCCTACCAGGCCAGAATAGAATAACCCGCACTCGATCCCTTTGCAGTTCATTGTATGTAAATATGTAAATAAACGTGGCCCAGTTAAACACCAACTGATTGTCTCGATTCTTCATTTCCCACCTGTACGTCCGCAAATGGATTTTGTGTAATCTGAACATTTAAAAAAATATGAAAACTTACCAGGAGATGACTCGGATAATAATTTATCATTGTTTCAGTTTTCTTTCAAAGTGCAGTTTTCTTGTTGCTCTTCTGAAAACAGCTTATATTGTTCTACTCACATACAAATCTCTAGGCCCACATCCCCTCCAACATTTCACAGAAGAAAATAGGGACACACGTGTGAATTTGTAAGAGGTATGGTTAAGCAACATGAAGGTGTGATCAAGAGGGTGTGGCCAGGCAACATGAGGGCATGGTCAAGTACAAAATTATTAGAGGAAACACACAAAATCTTATATATTATAATTATTACATTATTATATTATTTTATAATATTTTATAAGTGACTTCTGTAATTTTTTTTAACCTTACTTAAACCCTTAATTGTTGATATCTGGTGTTTTTCATGGGGGCGGGGGTCAGTGCTTGCAGGGCAATCTCTTTCTTTTTGTTTTAAAATTGTCAGGATTGGCACAAATTCAACAGATGAAGCTTACCCACCCACCCCACACCCCCAAACATGGAGCTTCAGAAAGAAGGGCAAGTTTCTTGCATTTCCTGCAGACACTGTAAACTCACCTGTTAGAGGCAAAGAGTCAGCTCTGTTAGGAAATAAAATCTTTGACAATATAAAGATAGGAGTCATGTGATAAATTCCCTCATTCACCTCTCCGTTGGTCCAGGCTTTCACCCAGCTAATCCCTTTCCCACAGCAATGTTCAGCAGAGACAGCAGGTAGAGCAGGTAGAGCACACACCCTTGCCTAGCCCTCCCAGCTTAGCAGCGTCTGTTCCCTCCCTGCTTACTGGGGCTGTTTGCTGTTCGAGCCTAAACAGAGCTGTCTTAAAGGGGCCATGGGCAAAATTGCAGCTAAGCAAGTAGCTTGCAGTTGCGGGAGGCAGGGGAATTCGGGACTCTGCATGACAAAGTAAGAAGCCGTGATGGCTTAAGGGTTTTCGTGAGGGTCCTGGCATTTTGGGGGCAATTGGAGACTATGGACCCATCCTCATCTGCTGCGAGGTGGGGATAGAGAAGAAATGAGTCATCTTCTCCAAAATGATTCTCATATTCCAAGCATTCTCTGGAATACTGGAAGACCTCTTGGGGGAGGTCTTGAACCATTAAGACAAATGTGGGCAACTTGTGGCCCTTCAGATATTTTGGCCCACAACTCCCATCAGCCTTAGCCAGCATAGCCAATGATGAGGGATCATGAAACTGAAGGCCAAAACATCTGGAAGGCCAAAAGTTGCCCACCCCTGCTGCATTACGGAACATCAACCACTAATTCCGGACCACTTTTTTTGTTCAAAAACTCCAAACTATGATCCAGTGTTGCTTCAAGGCAAACTCACAGCCCTATTCACATTATGGGAAGAATTTCTAAAAATTTATAAGATCCTTTTAGATAATTCTTAACTGTACTAAGCAGTGGGATAAAAAACAACAAATTGGGACCATAATGGGTTAGGACTGCTGGACTTTTGTCTGAAGATATGTTTTTCTTTTTTCACTATGTGTAAAAAAAACACATAAAAGAAGCCCCCACTCCTTGAATTAAGACATCAGAAACAAATGTGAACTGAAATGTAGTAGTCACTGACAGTGTGATCCAATGTGGCTATCCGCAACCCTCTGAACTCAGAGGATTACGGGCATCCTATTGAGAATGGACGGAGCGTGGAGGCAAAGGTCGCCTCTGCACGTCTCCTGCCCTGCAAAAGACTTAGACAGCCGATTTCCGCTGTCTTAAGTCTTTTGCGCCTGCTTGTGAGGAGGACAGGCTGAGGCGCCACTGGGATACATCGTATTCCGGTGGAGCCTCACTCCTCCCCTCCCCGCCTCCCGGAATACCCACTTGCAACTCTGGAGCCTCAGCCGGTGTGGAAAGAACTGCGCTGGCTCTGAGGGCGGTCACTCCGAATCGAGTCCCAGCTCCGACCTAGGAGTGCTTTTCTGAGGCTGGAGATGGAACTTCGATTTATCCTAGGGCCATCTAGACAGCATCTAACGGCCATAGGATTGCACCCTCAAACTATTAATTACAAGCATGGGAATATGGGAAACTGCCTTACACCAGGTCAGAGTATTTATCCACTACTTGGCTAATCAGTTAAGAATATAGAAAAGACTAACAGTGTAATCCTGTACCTGCTTACTCAAAAGTAAGTCCCACTGAGTTCAGTGTCGCTTACTCTCAGGTAAGTCTTCATTTATTTATTTATTTATTTATTATTAGTTACATTTATATTCCACCTTTTCCTCCAAGGCAGGGTACATGATCCTCCTTCTCTCCATTTTATCCTCCCAGCAACCCTGTGAAGTAGGGTAGGCTTGGAGTCGGTGAGTGGCGCAAAAGTGAGCTTCATGGACAAATGGGGCCTTGAACCCTAGTCTCCCCAGTCCAACACTCTAACCCAGTGTTCCCCAACCTGGGGTCCTCCAGCTCTGTTGGACCACAACTCTGTCGGAATTCTGGGAGTTGTGGTCCAACAGAGCTGGAGGACCCCAGGTTGGGGAACACTGCTCTAACCACTTCACCACACTGGATGCATGGCATTGCAGCATAAAACATTCTAATTCTTGCATACATCCTCTCTATATGCTGTCCTTAGGTATGTAAGCTGCAATTCCTGGGGCACTTTACACCCTAATAGCTTGGTTTACTTTATAGGAATAGTTCTGATTAAAGTGGTTTATGGGTTCCAGCCTAAGTTTTTCCATTTCTATTTGGATGAATAGAAACGGTCATAATGGTAGCTGAAAATTGTTATCTGAAATGCTACCACAGGATGGTAATCAATCGTCATCAGATGTTGCAGTCCATGGCAAGTAGGGCTGTGGTGTTTAGTGATGTATTCATGGATGTGTTGCAACTGGGTTGTAATATTGACATCAACTACCAAACAGAATAGAATTCCAATAATTGTTGGAGTTTTAGATGGCACTCTAACAAAATAATAAATAATCCCTTTCAAAATTACTAGCATATATTGTGCAAACATCAAAGGCCTGTCTAGCATTGATCAAACATGATTTTGTGTGTGTCTCCTGGCAGGTACTAATGCACACTAAATCAATTTAATTAGTTTTGTTCGGACCAGCCACACTTCCAGCTGAACAATATCTTCCAAGCATATAAAAAGTGATTTTCTTTTTTTATGTGTTTACCAGCTTCTCAGCATTATGAGAAGGCATTGTCCAAACCCAGACCTGCTTAGCTTCAGCAACATCACTGTGTCTAGTGCCTTCACACCATTCACTATAAAAAGTAGCTAAATGGGACTTACCTTGTTTGTTTTTAAGATTTTACCTTGAGAAACCTGAAATAGACTTTCATGAGCTAGTCCCATCTACTGAAAGTTGCATTTTGAGACTTGGGCTGCATTCTCTACCCATTCTAAACTAAATGAAAACAATGCCATGTAGATCCTGCATGCCAGGGTGGGGAACCTCATGCCTGGGGTCCCACCCGGGCCCTCCGGAGTCCCCCAGAGGGCCCTTCCTTTCCCCCGGCCCCATCTCTTTCCCCCGACCACCAACTGTTTGGTGGTTCCCCAGCTTTTAACAGGTTGAAATGACTCTCTTAAAACTTAGTAGGCAGTAAAAGCTTTAAACTACTTTATGCTCGGGGGTTTTGGTGGTATTTTTGGCCCCACCACTTTTGGCTTTGGCTTTGTCCACCATTGGAATGTGGCTACCAAGAGCTTCTCTGAAACTGAATAATTTGGCCCCTGGGCTGAAAGAGGTTCCCCACCTCTGCTGTATGTTTTAGGGGCTTTGTTCACAAAATTCCAAAGTCAGGAGAAAACGGGTTGAACCTTACCAGGCAGAGATTCATAGATTATAGAGTTGGAAGGGGCCTACAACGCCATCGAGTCCAACCCCTGCTCAATGCAGGAAACTAGAGGAGGGGTCTCCCATCCAAGTAATAACCAGGCCTGACCCTGCTTAGCTTTCCACGCTCAGACAAGCTGAGCCAGCATGAGCCACAGGCGACAGGCCTGTGTTTGATCAAGACAAAGCAAATATGGTGGCACTCGTGAATTACTTTTACTCCTACGCTTGGTGTACAAACAGAGAAAAGGAAAAGAGAGGCTATCAGCGCCATTTATGAGTACCTTATACTTTTAGTCTAGTCCATTTATAGCAGGTTTCCATCTGGGGGGAAAAATGTAGAACATTAGTGGCTGTTCTATTGGAAATAAGAACTGATTATCAAAACAGTTTGAGGGACAAAGTTAATATGGTTGCTCACTGTCCACTACTTGGGAAATGGCTTTTTAGTAGTCCGTCTCCTGGACAAATAAAAACAAAACATACAAAGCAGGACCTCACACATTCGGCTAATGACATCTCCTTTGCCCTTGGCACGGGTTCTCTACCATTTCAAAACAATGCCTGCTGTCAGGTTATTTGATGTTACTAGAAGGCTTGCACAAGGCTGGACAGAATGTGTTACTTTTTATTGGGCAGACCCTCCAAATATTGCCTGCCCTTCAAGCAGAGGCAGCAAACAAAGAAAGGGGTAGAACCCACAGATCAGAGTGCAGCTCGCTTGAATTACTGATATGTACCTTGGAGCCCCCCCCCCCCCCTGGAAAGCTGCTCCACGTGCTCAAGCTGCTCAAGCCCAGTACATGAAAGAGCTAATAAACAGTCTTCCCATTTCATTTGAAATGTGTAGATTAGCTTTCTGTGGTGCGGAGTAGCAGAGATAACCAGTGGCCATCCTCCCCCACTCTGATATATGAGAGAGAGAGAGAGAGAGAGAGAGAGAGAGCAATTTGTCTTGGCCACTGCTGGCTGTGCCCAGAAATGACATCACTGGGTGTTTTGCCACAGGATCCCCAAAAGGGATTGGCAAAGGTTCTTTGAGGGATTTTCTGCCCATAATAAATACTCCTCCAGGAAGTAAAAGCCAAACATGTTTATTGTAAAGTTGAGCCACAAGTACAACAATGCTATCCCCAGTTCCCTGATGGAAATCCCACCCCTTAGCTGCACAGTCACCATTCAACCAACCCGAATACTAGGTCCAGCAGCTCTCCGCCTGGGTATGGGCTCTCCACGTTGGGCTTCTGCAGGGTTCTCTGCACAGGGTTCTCTGCGCAGGGTTCTCTGCTCCCCCTCGCTCCTTCCAGTTCTTCAGTACTTCACACGTGACCACCACTAACGACCAACAACAACCACCACCTCAGTCTGCACTTGCTCTTCTTAAATAGCACCAAGCTTCTTGGATTGCAGACCTCGTGCTTCATTGTTAGCACCTGTGCTGTTTGCAGTGTCATCCCTCTGGCCAGCAGCCAGATCACATGCAGGTGAGTTGCTCTTGATTGCATGTTGCATCAGCTTGGCAGGCAGCCAAGGCCGTTTGCTGATTCTTAAAGCAAACCTACTTTCTTAAAGCAAAGCCAGAGCATAGAGGCAGACTCTGTACAACACTCCTGTACTCCTCGCCATCTTCCGCAATTCCCAGTACACTGGGAGAGTCTGCACTGCTGCAGGTTGAGTTGGAAGTGGACGTCTGGTCCATCCAAGCTTCAGTGTGGGAGCAGGGGGCATGTTGGAGAGTGCTTGAGGAGATCTTAAAAGCAGGTTGGGAGGCAGGTCATGGGATGCACAAAGGATGGGGCTAGGTTGTTTCCCACAGAAGATGAAAGAGATACAGGCCTGTGGCTCATGCTGGCTCAGCTTGTCTGAGTGTGGAAAGCTAAGCAGGGTCAGGCCTGGTTATTACTTGGATGGGAGACCCCTCCTCTAGTTTCCTGCATTGAGCAGGGGGTTGGACGATAGCCTTGTAGGCTCCTTCCAACTCTATGATCTATGAAATCTATGAGATGGATTCTTGATTTGTAGCAGCTTTGACTGTCCTGGTGCCTTAACGGGAGAATGTGGCTCCTTCCTGTTAGGGAACAAAGGAGATGTTTCTTTCCATTTCATCCCCTTTCATCTTGGAAGTGTAGAGTTAAAATGTGCAGACTCTATAGCCAAGGTAGTAGGCCTTGGATATGAGGGAGGGGGTGTAACAGAAAAAAAATACCAGAGTATGATTGGACAAATATGGAAACATGGATGAAATTTTCAAGTTTGATTTGCAATCAAGACAAATAGCTGCTGGAACAATATAATATTCAACTTTTCATGCAATGAGGAAAGCTTTAAAAAGCAGCCTCATCCTTATATGCTTTAGAGTGAATGCAAAAGCTCAGAATGTTCTTAGTTACAGACAGGACCGGTGCAAGGCAGTTTGGTGCCCTAGGCAAGATCAGATATTTAGCGCCCCCCTTCCCACTTGAGAGCGCTGTATTTTTTTTTCAAGGTGTTTCTGGCGCCCCCTTTAGCCCTGCGCCCTAGGCGGCTGCCTAGTTGGCCTAGTGGTAGCACCGGCCCTGGTTACAGAACATTAATAAAACTATAGGAACTCAGGGCTATGGCGCTTCTTTATGTATAATGCCATCAGGACTGGTGCAGGGCAGTTTGGCGCCCTAGGCTGGCTTATATTTAGCGCCCCCCCTCTCGTGCCGGGGGGGGAGGGCTCCGGAGCAAAGCAGCCGGGAAATGCCTGCTTGCCCAGCGCCCCCCCCCCGCCCCCCTGCCTGCCTCCCTCCTCCTCCAGCAGCCGCTTTTCCTGCCGCCGCCGCTGCGCGTGCTCCTGACCCGGCCTAGCTCCGGGCGCAGAGGAAAGCCGAGCGCGACCGAGAGCCTGCCCGGCGCCCACAATCCCCCGCCCCGCACAGACCTGGTGGTTGCGGACCGGTGCCTTTGTCGGCCAGGCGGCCAGGCGGGGCAGGAGTGCGCCGGCGGCGAGGAAGGAGCGCAGCATTTCTGCGCCCTCTTCCGCCATGCGCCCTAGGCAGCCGCCTGGGTCTGCCTAGCGGTAGCGCCAGCCCTGAATGCCATCAAGCTCTAACATGGGAAATGCCTTGAAGGAATATTGTTTGCTGCAGAACTGTGCCATTGATTTTGCCAGCTATGTTTACATCAAAAGAATTTCAGATTTCTATGAAGTAACCATTGCCATGGAACACAGAGCTCAAGCAGTCAACAAGCAGTCACAGATTATTGACAAGAATTTTTAAAATCTAAAGTGGAAGAAGACAAAAAAGACAACAAAGAAGACAACAATGAAGGAGAAGGAGACTTTTTCTGGTCCTGCAGTATTTGGCAAATGGCACGGAAGAAATATAAATGAGGCTTTTCCATTAGGGAATATGATTTTTTTCAGCAATGGGTTGTATCCAATGTTACTCTAACTTCTCATTCATTTCATTGGGTCTACTCTACATAGGACTAACATTGGATACAACCTACAGTCATGGCTTGGATTGAGAGCATAATTCGTTCCAGAAACATGCTTGTAATCCAAAACACTCTTATATCAAAATGAAATCCGCCCAAAAAAATCTGTACAGAGATTTTTAATTTAAGCCGTACTACAGTACTTGTATTGCAAGACGTTGCTTGTATATCAAGTAAAAAAAAATGAAATAAATATTTAAAAATTTGCTTGTCTTGCAAAATGCTCTCAAACCAAGTTACTTGCAATCCAAGGTATTACTGTACTTTGTTATGTGTATACTGACAGTAACTGGACAGCATAGCTTTTCATTTGGATATTTTAGAGCTCTTACAAAACAGCTGTACTGGTATCAATATAGCTATGGCCACAAGCCAGTTATAGAGTTGGATGTGTTTAAAGTAATTCAACTCGTTGGCACACGGTAGATAGCATATACATAACCTGCTGTATGCAAGTATGATGAGACAACCACCCTCCACATTTCTTCTGAATTGGTCAGGGATTTTAAAATATTTCTTTTACACCTGTTTTACTGTGGCTGCCATAACTGTAGAACATTTCTGCCTGAAGAAATATCTGTAAGGGTGCTTCCAGATGGAGGGCTCTTAGCACTAACAATCAGAAGGGATTGTGCAGTTATTCTGTCTTTTCTTCTTCAATTGATTTTCTGTAGTAAGAAAAAAAAGATTGAAGATGTGGTAGGAAAACATGGCAGGGTAAAGAGGGAAGATAACATCTTCTGAACCTCCATAAAATTATGGAGGCAGGACAAAGATGTGATAAAAGACTAATATGGAAGTACACTAAATCTCAGGCTTTTTGACATCACCACTATGACCGTGGTGGTACAATAACTGACGTCAACCTACCATGCAGTGCTTCTCTCATAAGGGTAGTTTTTGACAGGGATGTTGAAGAGTCCTTGGTTTCGAGTCACGAGTCGAGTCACGAGTCTTTGGACCCGAATCTCGAGTCCGAGTCCTTGGTCCAAAATGGTGACTCATGAGTCACGAGTCACTCCCAAAGCTGACTCCACGAGTCCCTATTAAAATCAATGGGTTTTTTTCCCAACAAAATAAGGCTATTTCAGATGTGTGGCTTAAATAAATTCTAGGCACAAGTGTGCCTTTTTATTTCAAAACTCTGCAACTGATTTTGGCAAGAACAGACCAGGCAGACAAACCCAAAATAACCAGACAGGCAGAGGAGGCAGGGAACACCAAAGCAGGCCTTTGTCTTGGACAATTCAAACTGGTTAAGAAGAGACCAGGTAGGCAGAGGAGGCAGGGAACCCCAAACAGGCAGGCTGAGGCAGCCAAACCCAAAATGTCTGAAAGGTTGCATTTTAGGATAATGATTTTAAAAAATAAACTTGCTGTACTTCCTAAAACCTATCCATGTTGCATTTGAGGAACACGATTTTGGAACACGAGTCCTTGGTCTCGAGTCGAGTCTCGAGTCCCATTAAAAATATTGGGACTCAAGTCTGACTCGAGTCAGAGGGAGGACTCAGTCTGACTCACGAGTCAAGTCCTGGAGTCCGAGTCCCCATCCCTGGTTTTTGATAAGCGACTTTTATCACATTTACTTGGAGGTAAGTATCACTTACTCCCAAGCAAATGTGCTTAGGATAATTATAAAGTTAGGAAAAGAAATGGATTTCACAAAGTCATTTCCTTAGCACCAACATCAGAAAAACAAAAACAAAAAACAAACAGACACCAGTCCATTTTGTTTTAGACAAGTCATGAACACCTAAACTGAAGAGACATGGCTGAAGCAAAAATACGTGTTGTTGGGGTTTTTTGTCCCACAGCAGTCTGAGTGGGCATTTTATACTGGAAGTGCAGGTAACTCAGAAGTGCTATTAATCACCCACTGCTGTCAGCCCGAGATGATTAGCACTTTTGATCTCCATTGCTTTCCTGAGTGCAATTACCACATAATTACCTCTCTGTCACCTAATCAAGGACACTTAAAAAAAAGGCTGATTGTGTTGAAAGTTGGCCTTTTCTATAAACTCAGTAGCAATAAAAGGCATGGTTTATATATAAAAAAACAAAAAAAACCCCACACACATTGGGATTAGGAATTTTACAATGTTGGCCAAAAAAAAAAATTGTAGTGAAATGAATTTTATTAAGAGCAGACCATACCGCAGTGTGTGGCCACAGAAGCTAAATATAATGACCCGGTATATTGTCTCCTCTCCAAATATTTAATCTACTTTTAATACTCCCACTGATAGGAACACTTCACACCTCGTTGCACTTCTAGGCCAAGAAACATATATATATATAATTAGTAATTAGAGCTGCCCCTCCCTCTTTTTATTGCCCTGGTCCTGTGTTTTTAACAGCTGGACATGTGGACATTGAACATCATTTATCTCCATGTTGGGAAAAGCTTTTATGTTTGCATACCACAGGAGCAGGGTCAGTATAAAAGTTGGTAACCTTAGTGCATGGACACTTCTCTTTTCCTGCTGTGCTGAACAGAAAAGGAGAGGTGGCATAAATCCTGCCCATAGATCACGCACCAAGGTTAAATCTTATGCATCTGTGACAAATTGGTTTGTCTGCACCTCTAACCCTGTGAGATAGAACAGGCTGCCAGACACCCTTTTGTCTATCTTCACCATCACTCACATATGTATTTAAAATATCCCTTAGATTGCCAATGTGAGAGGACAGACTTATGACTTTTATATGTGGAAAAGGACAGGGACTTTTTTCAGAGCTTCCGTTAAACTCCTTAACAACCAGGTGAGCACATTTACCAACCAATCCAGGGCATGGGTACCCAACTTCCAGGTTGACCAAGAGAATCAAATCAACTCCAGGATAATCAACGGTCTGGTTCGTATGGATAGCTGCCATGGATAGAGGAGGCTCTCCTCTTCAGACAGTCGTCCGCCATGTGTACAGGGTGATGAGAGCCACGACAGAGTGGGTGGGGCTGGACCGCTCCCCCTCCTCGAGTATTTAAACAACACACTTTCAGCAGTGTCTGAACAGGGTTATTGTTAAAGAGAAGTTCAGCAATAGTTGCTTTTAAAAATAAAATGAAACATCAAACTAGTTCAAACTCACATATCAGGATTCTAGGGATAATTCACCAAAGCAAGGAACAAAGGTGTATGTGTGTGTGTGTGCATGCGTGTGTGCACGAGTCTGTGTCCTGGGCCTCCAGAGCTCGGAGGAGTTTTGCCTTGACTCTTTGCCAACCCCCCCCCAAAGGCAAAGAAAAGTTATTTATATGGGGGCTTCCAGGAACGGTGCAGGGCTGTTTGGCGCCCTAGGCCAAATTATATTTAGCGCCCCCCCTCGTACCGTGGGGGGGGCTCCGGAGCAAAGCAGCCCTGCTCTGCAAACCCCCCCCCCGCGCCGCCGCCGCCGCCGCCACCACCACCTACCTTCCCCCGCCCCCGCTGCTGGCTGCTGCTGCTGCTGCCGCCTCCTCCTCCGACGCGATGGGACCCCCGCGCTTTACGACGGGAAGGTAGGTAGGTAGGTGGTTGGCGGGTGGGCGGGCGCGCGGGCAGGGGAGGAGGTGCGGCGGCGGCGGCAGCGGCCGGCAAGCGGGCGGGGAGGCGCGGCGGAGGCGGCAGGCAGGGCAGGAGCGCGCCGGAGGCAAGGAAGGGGCGCAGAGTTTCTGCGCCCTCTTCCACCACGCGCCCTAGGCAGCCGCCTGGGTCTGCCTAGTGGTAGCGCTGGCCCTGGGGGTTTCCCAGAGAGGGAAATTCAAACCAACTAATCAATCGTCTGGAAGGACCTGATGATGTATCCTCCAGGTGACTTCTACAGGAACTCTTTAACACAAGATGAGTTAGCTTTGAAAGGGTATACAAATTGGCGTCTATGTTGCCTGGCTATGTTCTTTGATAAAAGAAGCTTCCAGGAAGAAGGGACTGGAGCAGCATCCTATTGGCAGCAAACTACTGACAAGTTTTCTACATAATAAAGGATGAATATAGAAAAATAAAGGCTTTGGGGGTTTGTACCTAATTTCATTTGATGGTGTTGCATAAAACTGGAAAATTTCCCTTGAGACATCTATTAATGCAATTCTCGGATAGCAAGCTGAGAACATATTGCTTGTATGATGTACCTACTGGAGAGTTCATTTCTTCTGAGAAAAAATATTCAAGGGCCAAAGTCCACTATGGACTGCCACCTACTGGATACTAGAGATGCTGCTGCTTTTTTATTTTATGTATACGGTATATTGTTTTGATTTGTATACCGCCCAACTGACAAATGCTCTTGGGATGGTTTACAATAATAAAAACCCAAAGCAACACCTGCTTATTATGGGCTATTCTACCATTTAAAAGCCATTAAAATGTGGTACATAGCTGAAACCCACTAGGAATAGACTGTGAAAATACACTGTGTCTGAGTAGTTTACCCACTGAGTGATAGACAAAGTCACATCTCCCCCTTTTTTTGTTGTGAACGTTGTGCAGGCTCTGTATATGTGCACATGGCAAAAAGAGACAGGGTGGAATTTATTTAGGTGATAAGCCTTCCTTGCTATTAAAACTTTGCCCTTCAGTGTACGTGGATTTTGAGGCCTGGGCTTTAAAATTTCTGTGGCTGCATCATAGCAGTGGCAGTAATCTCCGTCTCCGGCTGCTGGTATTGTGAGAAAACTGATTTCTGGCCACATCCTCTGTGGATTCTGGTAGCTCTTTCCTTTTCTGTCTGGATGATCCCGCTTTTTCATCCCCACTCTGGGGGCGGGGACAGAGTTATGCCCCTGTACGACCAGGTCACACTTCCCAGCATGACAAATCTGTCTGTCTGTTTCTCTCCTCCTTCCCTCTCTTCCTTGCCCCAAGGAGCTTGGGGCAGCATACATGTCCATCCGTCCCCCCATCTTATCCTTACAAGAGCTCTGTGAGTACCAAGGACTTGGACAAGCTGCTTGGTAGAGTGAGGAGGACTACTTGCCCTCTCGATCCCTGTCCTTCCTGGTTGGTTGTCCAAGGAGGAGATGCAGTTGGATTGCAACTACAACGCATTATTAATGCATCTCTCCAGGAAGGGAATTTTCCATCAAGTTTAAAAAGAAGCGGTGGTACGGCCGCTTCTAAAAAAAGCCCTCCCTGGATCCCCTGGGTTGTTGTGAGGATAAAATGGAGAGGAGGATTATGTAAACCGCCTTGGGTTCCTTGCAGGAAAAAAGGTGGGGTTTAAATATAATAAATAAATAAATAATAATTACAGACCAGTGTCAAATCTTCAATTTTTGGGCAAGGTGATCGAGAGGGTGGTTGCCTTCTAACTCCAAGCAGTTTTGGATGACACCGATCAGAGCAGGATATGGTGTTGAGACTGCTATGGTCACCTTAGTGGATGATCTACGCCTGAGTACCGACAGGGGGAGTGTGTCCCTGTTGGTGCTTTTGGACCTCTCAGCGGCTTTCGATACCATCGACCATGGTATCCTTCTGGAACGCCTGAGGGGACTGGGAATTGGGGGCACTGTGCTCCAGTGGTTCCGATCCTACCTCTCGGGTAGGTTCCAGATGGTGATGCTTGGAGATAGCTGCTCCTCCAAAAGGGAGCTGCTATGTGGCGTGCCACAAGGTGCTATTCTTTCCCCAATGCTATTTAATATTTACATGAAACCGCTGGGAGAGATCATCTGGAGGCATGGGGCAGGGTGCTATCAGTATGCTGATGACACCCAAATATAGTTCTCTGTGCCTCCAGTAACAGCAGCTAAGGATGGTGTGTCTCCTCTGAATGATTGCTTGGAAATCAGTAATGGGCTGGATGAGGAAAAACAAACTGAAGCTGAATCCAGACAAGACGGAGGTGCTTGTTGTAAAAGGCCACAACCTGGGCTTATAGGTGTGTCAACCAGTTATGGATGGGGTTACACTCCCCCTGAAAGACTGTTTTCGCAGCCTGGGGGTGCTTCTGGATCCGTTGCTCCAAATGACAGCTCAGATAGATATGACGGCTAGGAGTGCCTATTATCAACTTCAGCTGATTCGCCAGCTGCGCCCCTTCCTAGAGTTGGAAGACCGAAAGACGGTAGTGCACGCGCTGGTAACTTCGAGGCTTGACTTCTGCAATGCGCTGTACATAGGGCTACCTTTGTATCTAGTTCGGAAACTTCAATTGGTGCAAAACATGGCAGCCAGATTGGTCACTGGTACATCTAGTGGTGCCCATATTACACCGGCTTTAAAAGCATTACACTGGCTACCAATTAGTTTCCAGGCAAAGTATAAAGTGTTGGTTATTACCTTTAAAGCCCTACATGGTTTGGGTCTGGGTTACCTGCAGGATCGCCTTCTCCCATACAATCCGCCCCACACACTTAGGTCCTCTGGAAGGAATTTACTCCAGTCAGCCAAGACCAGGCTGGCAGGTACTACCCAGAGGACCTTCTCTTCTGCTGCTCCCAGACTGTGGAATAGCCTGCTGGAGGAGACTTGTCAAATGAATAATTGTTTGGCATTTAAAAAGGCCATAAAGACTGATCTCTTCCGGCAGGCCTACCCAGTGGAACCTTAGGAATTTAAGGATATTTTTAAAAGTTCTTAAGAATGTTTTAATAATATTTACTATGTTTTAACCAGTTTATGTATTTCATATTAATTATTGTTCCCCGCCTCGATCCAAGTGGAGAGGCGGGTAAGAAATTATTATTATTATTATTATTATTATTATTATTATTTTATTAGGTTAGGGTGAGGGATAGTGACTTACTCAAGGTCACCCAGTAATCTATGAAATCTATGAAATCACTGAGTGAACAGACTCAGTTTCTCTGTCATATATATCAGGGGTGCTGAACCCCTTTCAGACCAAGAGCCAAATTCCATTTCAAAGATGTACTTAGGGCTCACATTCCAGTGGTAGATGGTGCCCGAAGGCAAAAGGGCTAAAGGCAAAAGGGAACGGCCAAAATACCAGCATATTTTAGCTTGAAGTCCTCACTGGCAGTAATTAAGCCTTAGGAGAGCCATTTCAAACTTTTAGGATGGGGAAAAAACTGCCCCAAAGCCAGGAAGCCACCAAACTTTCAGTGGTTGGGGGTGGGTGGAGAGGGGGGGTCAAGGGAAAGGGGCAGGCCCATTTAAGCAACTGGAGAGAGCTGGATTGGGACCCCAGGAAGACTTGGATTTGGCCTCTGGGCCTGAAATTCTGCACCCCTGATCTATCTATCTATCTATCTATCTATCTATCTATCTCCAGATAATCATACTTAGGTCCTATTGAAATTAATGGAGTTAAATTGCAAGTAGCTTGTGTCCATAATTCCTGACTTAAGCATGGTAACATTCTCTGGAGCCAATATGGGTACTTATATGTGGACTTCCCTGAGGCTAAGATGTGCATTTATAACGAGGAGTATAGGAATAGGCAGGAAACAGAATGACAAATTATAGAGGTCTAAATATAACCCCACCTCCCACCCCCCAAATATAGAGTTTAAACTGAGGGGAATGAAAAGGATAATTCACAGACGGCATCTCTCATTCCATCCCACAAATGTATATTAGGTTTTCTTTGGAAGGAGCCTAGGCTATCGAGTCCAACCCCCTGCTCAATCTATCGAGTCCAACCCCCTGCTCAATCTATCGAGTCCAACCCCCTGCTCAATGCAGGAAACTAGAGGAGGGGTCTCCCATCCAAGTAATAACCAGGTCTGACCCTGTTTAGCTTTCCACACTCAGACAAGCTGAGCCAGCATGAGCCACCCCCCCCCCCTTAATAACTAAAATATTAGCATTCTGTTCTGGAAGATGATATTTAAAGCAACGTTTCTACAGCAAACCCACCTGAAGGCAACACTATCTCAGAATGCAACTGTAGAACAAAGCCTTGTATTTAAACGAATGCAGAACAGTGTCATTAGCAATAGAATCACGCTGCAGTTTTATGCTCCCTGTAGTGATTTGTGCTGACAGAGTAACATGACTCTGAGGCCCAGGGCAAGGTTTTCTGCAGGACTCCTCAGAGCATTCTGCTTTTATATATTTGAAATGTGCACAGGTCTGACATGGCTGTCCTCTATGTTTCTCTGAGTAAAGAGCAAGCCTGGCTTTTTGAGCCGTGTTTAATACAGGGCTGCTCTTCTGCTGTGCTATATTTAGAGCCATGATTCATTGGGAATCAGTCCCTGAGACAGCAGCCTTGGAACTCCAGACACCTTAAAGACCCATTGGAAACAGCCTCTGGCTCAGAGCAAAGGCAAAAAGAGCACAGACAATCCCATAAGTCTTGTGGAACTGCAAGATTTATAACAAACAAGATTTCAGAGTGTTTGTGTGTGTAAAGGGAAGAAAAAAAGAGACACCCACCTATGCCAGTAGCATTCAACTCCCCTTTATTTTTCATGATTCTGACCAGCCGAAGTTTTTAAAAGGACACAGACCAAAAATAAAAGTGCTTACAAGGAACAGATATTACTAAACGTAATTATTAAACAACCACACTAGAACTGAATTTAATATTGTAATATACATTTACTATGATATAAAAAAGATTAAGAAATCCAAAATCTACAGTTGAGCAATTTGTTTATTAGAACAAACAAAATTTCACAAACATGGGCAAGTTGAAAAGTTCTTCTGGAGAACTTGAAAGCATTTTTGGTTGGTCCTAATAAAGGTATTGCCCAGTTGTGGATTTGGATTTACTATGATGTGCAGTGCAAATCAGTCCGTTTGCAAATCAGTCCTATTCTATTGTGTTCAATGTTGTTTACCCCCAAGCGACTGTTTAAGATTGCAACCTAAAGCAGCCCAGCACATTTGGCTTGGCTGCTATACGTGTCTACTCAGAAAATGAATTCAATGGGACTTATTCCCAGGTAAGTGCATATAATATTGTAGCCTAAATGAATTTATGACTGCATAGGGAAAGCCACTGCCTGAAACACACCCAGCCCCAGCCCCCCCCCCCCCCCCACACACACCCTGGGCAATTCTACACGTCTGCTCAGAAACAAGCCTAATATCACACTTTTCCTATGACTTGCTCAGATCTCAAAGCTAAGAAATTAATTCTGGCAAATGATGGAGATCATATATGAACCTGATTTTTTTTTGCAAGAAACCCAATTAAGAGTCCAGAGAAGGATTTGAATATGTTGGGAACCTAGGAGTGAACACTTTCGACTTCTGTGATCTACCAAAACATCTTCAGATAGAACAAAAGAGGACATGTTTATATAATAATGTCTTATTTTGCTTAGCAAGTACTTTTGAAATGGCTTTATAAACCAAGCTGCAGTAAATGCCATTTTCAACTGGCACTATGGCAAAGAGCTTGGATTTTCTTGATGTAAAGCAGCTCATGTTGCATTTCTTTATATGACTTTTATTATTACTGCCTGCCTGCCAGCTCTGCTGGATGACTCCTTACTGACCACTTGCCTTTCATAGTTTCTGTGTCCAACGAAAAGTCTTTAAGGCTGGGGTGTCCAATGTGGCGCTCGTGGTCACCAATGTGCCCGTGGATACCTCTCTTGGCACCCACCAGGCTCCCTGCTCCTCCTGATTTTTATTTCTTAAGTTTTTTTATTTTTTTTATTGGGAGGCTGGCATGTTACAGGGCAAAGTGCTGTCCTCCGGCATCATCTTTATTTGGATTCAAATGAGTGGTTTTCTGTTTTAGAGCTCAGATGACCCGTCCTCTGCCTTGTGCTTAGCTTCTTGGGCAGGTTACATTTCTTTTAGTCTCAGCACTTGGTGTTCCAGGAAATGAGTGTTTTTACTGGCCATGCCCCATGGTAGCCATTTTATAAATGGGCAACACCCCCATGGCAGCCATTTTGTGAGAGCCCCCACAACACTTTGTAAAAATTCCAAATGTGCCCTCTGGCCCAAAAAGTTTGGGGACTCCTGCCTTATGGATAGAAAGTACTGTCTAGCATGGAATATGGAAACCATAACACATTTAGCTACATACTTTAAAACCTCTCTCCCACCATACCCCACATTAATCTCCATATTCCATCCCATCAGTGATAATGAGCTATGTCACACAAAGTGAGTTCAATAGCCAAAATTATCAACCTTGACTTCAGTGGTGCTTGAATATACAGGCGTTGGGTCTAAAATAATAATAATTATAATATAATAATGATGATGATGATGATGATGATGATGATGATGATGATGATGATGATGGAGATGATGAACAGTATTCAGGAATGACCAACCCCACCCCCCTCAGAGATGCTCAAGCCCAGGTGGAAAATGCAGAATTATATGATTGGAGCACTGATTATTGCCAGCAGGCTCAACATCTGTGATCTGTCATGCTGCAATAAAGAAAACACGAACAACAGCTGCTGTGTGCATGCAACATGAGCAAGACCATTATGTGGTCATATTGTAGTATGCCCAAAAAAGCTAGTAACCAGGGAGTTTTCTCTTTTTCAGTGCAATTCTACCTTGGCAATGCTGTTGTGCATATTTGAACAGGTTTAAAAGGAATCTAATAAGAGCCAATACCCATTTAAACTGTGGAGCGCACTCTTTTAGTGTTTTCCTTGAAGACTAAGCACACCAGATGTACAAACATTGGGACAGGAATAAGAATATGAACAATTAGGGAGAAAACTGGGTACTGATTGCTACCTTTAGCGACAGGAAGTGCTTCTCTCTCTATGACCTGGCTTGCACATTATGACCAACTGTGGATTAAATAACCCACAGTTAGTCGGGGGTCACACAGGAGCAAGCAAGCGTGCTACCTCCCACCCACTCACCGCTTCCTCTTCATTTCCACTTTTGTAAACAATCCAAATTGTTTGTTGTGACATGAGAACCTGGAACTCTAGGTTGTTGAGGGGGAAACAATCCAGAGTTTCAACCCAACAACAAACCATGGGTTTAAACTCTGGGTTGTTTCCCCGTCAAGAACCCAGAGTTCCGGGTTTGCACATTACAACAAAGAACCCAGGAATGGGGTGCTCCCAGGTTGTTTACAAAAGAAGAAATAAAGCAGAAGTGGTGAGTGAGAGGGAAGCAACACACTCACTTGTTCACTCTCAACAACTCTTGGGTTGTCATTACATGTGAACTGGGTCTATATATATGGGACCTGTACACTATCACCTCAGTCCAGCTATCAATCCCATGTGCTGTCACAATAAGCAGATCTCATTCCCTTAAAAATTTAGGGAAACATCTATAGCTCAATAGAGCAGAACATGTTTTGCATGCATAGGGTTCAGTCCCTGGCAACTCCAAATCCATGGTAACAGGGCTGAGAAGGACCATTGGCCAAGGATTTGGAGAGGGGTGCCTGTCATAATACACAATGTTGGGATAGAGGTACCAGTAGTCTAATTCAAATGAGGCAGTGTCATATGTTTATGCACAGGGGAGAAGCTGTAAAAATAAGAGCTCATATGTGCTCCCACATACGGCACTCTAGATCAGGGCATAGGAGAAAAAATATTTTCTATCCCCCCCCCCCCCCCGCCAAACAAGCTTCTTATCTGAAGCGCTGGGAAGTACACATATTAATAATAATACACGTCCTGTAATTAATATTTCCTGGCAGTTGAGCCCACATGCAGCTATTTTAATTGACTATTATTATATTTTGTATCTTTTATATTTTTGACTTTAAAATAAATATGATAGCATTATATTAATGGGAAGTATTACTGCTTTTTTTTTTTTTAAAAAAAAAACTGTTTTTAATGTTCTTGTTTTTATTGTTTTAAGGGTTAGTTTCATGGCTGTACACCGCCTTGTTGGCTTTTTAGCAGATAATGCAGTTGATGCCTTATGAGGCATCAGATAAAGCAGGTAATGTTGATCATCATCATCTTAATAATTATAAAAAAAACACTATAGGGTATGTGAATCTGGGAAAGGCAGTATAGTTTGTAATTTATACTGTTTTATTGTTATTTTTAGAGACACTGAATAACTATTCAACCAATGTGGATCGGTTTTAAAAAGTTACCATTCAGTAGACACAGTAGACACACCATTGCTACTTCTTCTACCTTCCATAATAGATAAACGAACTAAAGAGAGGAATCAAATATTTGTCTCTTCGCTGCTGCTACTTTGATCCCAACAGGCACTTACTACTGGAATGATATACATCTTTTGTTGGTGTTGAAGGAAAGACAGTATTCTGTGTGCAAGCCTGCAGCTTTCCACACACAGCAGCAGAGAATTTCCCCAAACCACGCAGCAGTGTTCAGCTCTCCCAGTTGCAGCTTAATCCAGGACTCAGGAACCACTCTGTAGACACAAGCAGGTCTATACTACCTGTTTATTTACTTATTCAAAGTAATCACTACAGAGTATGCATTCCATATACACAGTCCATGTGCAGAGTACAAAGCATAGCAAGCAAAGTCCAGTGCTATATACATCCAGAAAGGATAAGTCCAGTAGAGAGAAGTCCTCCAAACTGAGATGAACAGTACATATAACATGGCTGCTGTCTGATCAGCACAACACACGTCACCAGAAATACATCACATGACAAACCGGTTCACACAGAATTATTTCACACGCTTCTTGAGAACTACCAAGAATAGCTAAGGTAAACACATTGAAACCCAGACAGTAAACATCCTGCCTAGCAATGCCAGATAGCAGACCAACTGTACTGTAAATAAAAGATCATAGCATGTTGTTGATATTATACACCAACATCTTTTTCAATGCCTTCACAAATGAGAAAGTGCACCAAGATGAATTCTTGCACACGCAAGAATTTCTTGTGCATGCAACTGCTGAAGAGGAGGCTTTGACCTGATCCTCTGCCATGCTTTGTATATAGAGCACATTTAAACCAAATTAATTCTGAGATTATATTTTGCCTGTGGTTTGGTACTGACCGGTACCCAAATTCCTGTTTATGCTTCAGAGTTTCTCAGCATCCATATTTCTAATGGGTTAGATTTACTTCATCTCCAAACATGTACTTTAATAGTCAGAATGTGGAAACAGAGAGACAAACACATGGGTGAAAGCCCATGACAGTATGCTAATATTTTAGGGCAGGTCCACCTGCACAGCAGAGCAACAGATTCATCAGTCCTACCTGCGGGGTCGATTTCAGAGATTAAGATTGGGTGACTGTTCCTCGGACCCTTGGCAATTGCGCTATAGGGTTCCGCAGGGTACCGTCTTGTCCCCAGTGTTATTTAACATCTATATGAAGCCGCTGGGAGCAGTCATTAGGGGATTTGGAGCCAAGTACCATCAGTACGCTGATGACACACAGCTCTATATCCTTGTGACAACTGAATCAGCAGAGGCTGTGCAAGTCTTGGATCAGTGCCTGAACTTAGTGATGGGCTGGATGAGGGCCAATAAACTGAGGCTGAATCCTGGCAAGATGGAAGCCCTGTGAGTGAGTGGTTCCCAAGTCTGGGAGATAGGCTCATTGCCTGTTCTGGATGGGGTTGTACTCCCTTTGAAAAATAAGGTTCGTAGTCTGGGGAGTACTCCTAGATCCATCATTGCCACTGGAGTCCCAAATGACTGCAGCAGCTTGGAGTGCCTTTTACCATCTTCGATTGGTTCGCCAGCTACGGCCTCTCCTGGACAGGGATAGCATGGCCACAGTGGTACAGGCACTAGTAGCTTCAAGATTGGATTATTGCAATGTGCTCTATGTAGAGCTCCCCTTAAGGCTGCTCCAGAAGCTGGAGCTAGTGCAGAATGCAGCAACTCGGCTTTTGTTGGGAGCGGCCCCTTTTTAGCATGCAACTCTTTTGCTGAGGGAATTGCACTGGCTACAGGGTCAGGTTTAAGGTTCTGATACTTGTGTACAAAGCCCCAAACAACTTGGTACCAGGTTACCTGAGAGTACCTCCTCCCATACCAACCTGCCCAGTCACTGAGGTCATCAGATGGTATGCTCCTGGTAGTTCCTCATGACCTTTGGCCTGATTGGAGTCCACCAGGAGAAGAGCTTTCAGTGTGGCAGCTCCATTTCTATGGAACTCCCTGCCTCTGGAGGTCAGTCAGGCTCTGACATTATGCTGCTTTCAGCGCCTGCTGAAGACCTCCTTGTTTCAGGAAGCCAGTGTAGTATTAGTTTGTTTTCAATGTATTGTTTTTGTTTCTTTTATGTTTTTGCCTTTTTATTGTTTACCACTCTGGAGTCTGCTTGATGTGGAGCGGTATACAAATACTGTAGATGATGATGATGTGAGCCTCATGGCCATGTGCCTAAGCCCTTAGTGGACAAATCTTAATGGGAAGAGTGATTTTCATCACATGTGCCTCAAGCTCTTACTGGGAAGCAAGTTTCATTTAAAACATGTATGAGTCTAAGTATAGGTTGGGGTGTGTGTTAGTATGCAGATCTGAAATCTAATGATCTTGAAATAGATATGGGTTGACCCATGATTCCTTATTGGCACAGGAGTTCTGTGGCGCACAGGTACAAGGTCTTCTTTGCATTCACTTCAATGGAGGAGGCAGCTGTACACCATATGCGATTCTCCCGCCACCCCACTCCACCAGAAGTGAACTGGGGATTCCTGCTTGTGCAGGAGCTGCTTGCCCGCGGTAGGTTGCACACAGAGCTCCATATCAAAGACATTGCCTTTAGACGGAAGTCCCACTAATTTCATGCATCTCCAAATTATGCGGAGGTTCTGAACAAGACTGTAGAGAGCTTGAGCATCATGGGGAAAAAGCGAACTCTGTGACATTGTGAAATCGCTCAGCTCTACATAGATTTCACAGAAGGCACCCTGCAATGGCAAATGTAATCCACTGTGATGAGAAAATTAGACAGCATACTGCCAGATGTTCATAAACATAACATTAATCCAGATTCAGCGGCTTTCTCTCCAGCATTTTCTGATGACACTGACAGAATGATCAATAGAAAGGAGAAATTTGTGGATGATGGCGAAGTAATGAGTATTTTATGTGCGAACTATGGAGGGACCTTCAGAGACCAAGTTCAGAGCCAACAGAAGATGAAAGTGTAATCATCTAGGTTTTTACATGTGATTTGGACATGATTAGTAGAAAACCTTTTCAGTCTTCAAAAGTCTGCAATTTCATGCAATCATCATTGCTGTGAGAAGCAGTAGTTGTTGTGGTCTGCCAAATGTGTTTATTATTTAATAGCTATGTTGTAAACAAAATTTTATCCAATAGAGAAGGCAAATGCATTGCCCTCAGAAGCAATGTAATTCAAAAACAGTTCAATTGGGTGGAACTTTAAAAAAACCCAAAAGAAAACAATTAACTTTTCTTAACGCCTGTATCACATAAACTGTCCAGGTCCTTCCCATTCCCATCCAGTCTCCCACACTGCTGTGTATGTGTGTGTTATTACTTGGATGGGAGACCCCTCCTCTAGTTTCCTGCATTGAGCAGGGGGTTGGACTCGATAGCCTTGTACGCTCCTTCCAACTCTATGATCTATGAAATCTAGTGGATCAAACCTATGGTCAAAAACAGAAGTCTCTGAAATGGATGGAAGAAAGTGACCCCAAAGCAATATCTGAAGAGACATGTTCTTCTGAGTCCATGAGCCCCATTGACCTCCTCCAAAAGGGCTTGCACATCTTGGGCAAAGGAAGCAACTGTGGGCAGCCAGATTGCTCATGCAAGCAATAAATAGTCAATAAATTTATTGGAATAGTCAATAAATTGCTTCTCAAATGCTAGACCAAGTTCTAAACACATAAATGAACAAATGCTACTTTCACTTATGTATGTGAAAACCATACTCCACTGAAGCTAGTGACAAACTGCAATTCACATTAATGGATCATGACTGTGAACCTCTGCCCCATTGTCATGATCCGCCAGGACTTGGAGATGTGATTTCCTCTCAAAAGGTGGGGGATCAAGATCTTATGGTGGCCCCTAGCACAAATGGAGACCCTGTGGGATCCTGAGGCGGCTTCACCAGAAGACAGGCCACCCCAGGGGACTCCAATGCTGGGAGCCCCACTGCCCCTTGTCAGGAACCTTCCCCAGCTGTAGAACCTGCCCCCCCTCGCCTCTGAGACCACAGGGTTGGCAGCAGCAATGGGTCTGGGCAGAAGCTCAAGTCTGAAGATGCAGTGCTTGACTAGCAGCTAGAGGCTGCCTCTCATCCATTGGGCCTCCCTGATTGGAGAGGGAAAGCTCTCTGTGTTCTCTGGATCCTGGCCCTTAGCAGCTCCAGAAAGAGGCAGGGCCTTCATGCCTTCTATAAAAACCATCAGTCCCTGGCCGCTCAGTACTAATGCAACAGCTCCATGTGTTAGCTCCTCAGCCTACATGCCCAGCTGGAATGAATCAGCCATACAAAGTTCTCTAAGGGCCAAGCTATCTGTGATGCTAAACTTATTGCTGCAAGTTTCACGAGTCTTTTTTTTTTTTTAAATACATTATTACTTTAAATAGTAGGTACGGATACCTTGATCAGAACTGGGACTGCAGCATCTGAGGAAGTGGTTGTTTTTTTTTTAACCCTTTGCTTCCTTGCCATGGCCCCAATGAAAGTCACTACTCCTGAAACGTATTTAGCATGGGAGGGAAACTGCCATTAGTACCAACAAGAGCTTCCTTCCTAGAGCTAATAGCAGCTTTATGAGAGGGCTTTTTGTCAGGACCACAGTAGGTGAAGAAATGAAGGCTCACAGAAGACTTTGACGGTTAGCCACCTAATTGCGAAGAGGTTCACATAGCTGAAATTTCTTATCTATAGTGCAAAAAGTTCAGTTTACTTCTGCGCTATGACTCTGAGCCATTGATGTTTGATCTTAGTATAATGGTAGAAACCATGTACTTTAAGGCAGGGTGAGGGAATTTCCCTCTTCAGTGAATAGTAGCCTTTGATTTACTCTGATTCCGTTCTGATATGGTTACTTTTCTTTCTTTCATCTGCATTTGATTTCATAGATCATAGAGTTGGAAGGAGCCTACAAGGCTATTGAGTCCAACCCCCTGCTCAATGCAGGAAACCAGAGGAGGGGTCTCCCATCCAAGTCATAACCAGGCCTGACCCTGCTTAGCTTTCCACACTCAGACAAGCTGAGGCAGCGTGAGCCACAGAACTGAGAATCTTAGGAGGCTAGAGAACTCCTTAACATTCTAAGTGCAGAAGAGAGCCAAGTAGTTAGGAAGCTCATATGATAGTTCTGAGATCCAACAGCACATTGATTTTGCACATTAGGCACCCCACACTCAGAATGTAGTGGAGAATCCATAACGGAGAAAGAGGGGGAGCATGTCATGCATTGGTAACTACATCACTTGCCTGCAGCTGATTGGTTCATACAGTTCCAAGTCAATTATCACAGAAATAAATGATACTTTTAAAAAATGTTCACATGCTAATTTACAGCATTTTAATAACCTGCTATAGTGAACTCATTTCTGTGTTTCTGCTATATTTGTTTGGAAATTGTTCCCCCCCCCCTCTTTTTGTGCAGTTTACTTTCTTTTTATTATTTTTATATTCAGGAATATTTTTTAAGATTCTATGGCAGTAGTTTTCAAATTATGTTCTGGAGAACCATGGACTTCCTTGGAAGCTCATCATAGGTTCCTCATGGCATAACAAGGTTCCCTGGAAGACAGTTTTTCTCTCACACATTGGAGGATCCATGGGGCTCTGGATCTATATCTATAAATGAAACAATTTGGTCTTATCACAAAACAAAAACAATATTAACCTCAGCTGCAGATCAAGCTGTGCACATGTAGCTGCAGTCAGTTAAGAATTAAGCAAAATGGTGTATTAAATTGCTTAATAGACAGGAAATCTGTAACAGAGCAGGCACCTGTATACTGAGCTTCACTGGAGCCTAAATTCAAGCATGTAAGACCACAATCTACTTTTGCTTAATAGGCACATATAATGAAATTGAATTGCCATTATATGCCTGAATCCACATCTTTATGTATACCTGTATTGTATCATTCCTATAATTCTTTTGGTAAGAAGACTATGGATTTCATAAAACCTGCAGAGATGGTGACATCGCTGTGTTAGAAATAATTTAATAAAGTACTGTTGTGTGACAAGTTAATACATGTCAGCCCATTGTTTACTTTATGTAAACACCTTAGCAGTCTGGGTCTCCCATTTGCACTGATGTGGATGAGCCATTTGAGAGTGTAGACATTTACTCTGTCTTCGAGACATGTATTTATTTCCCAGCCTTGGATATGAACTAGGAGTGTGCTTTCTTCGGGTTGTTGCAGTATACAGAGCTGGGATCCTGGCAGCATTGTGGGCACTATTTCTATGCCATACATCTTGGAACAGATAATGCATCCCTTGGCTGGATTTGTTGGTAACATAGAACAAGAAATACATGCTAGAAACACAGATGAGACAGACACACTAAAATTAATATGGATTCGTCTAAGTTGGTGCCTTGAATTCTGTTCCCAGGTATAGGAATCTAAATTATGCACAATCTGGAGTGTTTTCATTTGTGTTTTTATACAGTTTGGGTCTGTGGCTTACTGCACCTACTGCTCTGTGAATGTTAACTGCTCTAATAACATGTTCTCTGCGAGTGTAGTAAGGCAAGCTGGTGAAGGGATCTCAAAGGAAAGAAGAGATGCACAAGGTCTGTAGGAAGCCAGAAAACTACTGAGACTTTTCCAAGTTACCAAAATGCCTGGTCATAACAAAACTGGTTCTAATAATGGCAGCAATACCTTGGTGGGATGTTCAGGTTGACTACCTGTGAAGATCCAAATTGCTCATACTAGTCAAGAACAACATTTATACAACAAAATGGCCCACAGGGCATCATTTGGTACACTATAACTAACATAACTACGCCAGTGTGGCGTAGTGGTGAGAGTGTTGGACTGGGACCCAGGAGATCCGAGTTCTAATCCCCGCTTGGCCATGAAACTCACTGGGTGACTTTGGGCCAGTCACTGCCTCTCAGCCTAACCTACCTCACAGGGTTGTTGTGAGGATAAAATGGAGAGGATGATGATTATGTAAGCCGCCTTGGGTTCCTTGCAGGAAAAAAGGCGGGGTATAAATATAATAAATAAATAAATAATAAAACTAAGAAGCATAGGCCATTACATTACTTACATACACATTCGACTTAAAGACAGACTTACGAACGGATCTTGTTCGTAACCCGGGGACTGCCTGTATTTAATAACTTGAAACGGATTTCTGAAACTTGCAGAAGGATATTTGCCTATGGGCTTCTATTTTTACTTCTTTTAGCCCTGAATAAAATACATGACTGTGAGACCAGAGATTTCATAAATCCTAACAGTTATCCAAACTGCTAAGGCACCTGCTTTTTGAAATGTCAGTGAAGCATGGAGATACCTGTATCTACAAGCCTGACCTGAGCCTCTAAGCATAGGGGAAAATGACAAGTCCCTGCCTTTGCTAAGGTATTAGCATAAAATCTTCCACCCAGACTTTCCCACTGAAACCTATTAATACTCACAATAGGGTAACATTTTTAATTTTTCTCTCTATTTCCCCTGGAGCAATGGAGCCTTGATTTGTTTGCTTGTTAATTTTATTTTCTGAATCATCTCACTGCTGCATGAAGAAGCTAGAGATTTGAGATACCATGCTGTGTTTCCATAGCAATGGCTTGAGTCTCTAAGTACGGCTCTGAAGGCCATATTCTAGTCAGCCACGCAGTGCACATTTTCATATATATATATATATATATATATATGAATATATATATATATATATATATATGAATATATATAGTAATATGTTGGATTGCAAGTAACTTGGTTTGAGAGCGTTTTGCAAGACAAGCAAATTTTTAAATATTTAATTTTTTTTGACTTGATATACAAGCGACATCTTGCAATACAAGTACTGTAGTACAGCTTAAATTAAAAATCTCTGTACAATTTTTTTGGGGGGGATTTCGTTTTGATATAAGAGTGTTTTGGATTACAAGTTTTGAATATGGGGTGGGTTAAGATTTTAAATTTTTTATATTGTTTTAAATGTATTTTATTGTTTTTATTCTATGTACATCGTCCCAGGGTGGCCGGTTGCCGGCCAGATGGGCGATAAATAAATATAAATATAAATAAATATACATAAATAAATATAAGCACGTTTCCGGAACGAATTATGCTCTCAATCCAAGGCATGACTGTATATATACACATACACACACACACACACACATATATACACACACATACATACACACATATATACACACACACATGTATTGACTGTGTAGAAGAACAATGACTGAGCTCTCAAGGAACACCATGGTGAGATATAGAAAATGGAACCTTAAATACTGAACTCTGCCTCATTCTTAAAAGTAGCAATAGAAGGCCAAAAAAAGCTCTTTGCTACTAGTCTATTTTAAAGGCAAGTTGTCTCTACACATGAGGAGAGTGGAGACACGCATCATCATGCTGGTTCTGCTAATCCTCTGTCACTGTTTTCATTGCCTTCCATGGGTGCTTCCAGCTGACCCTTTTATCCTACAATTATCCTTTCTCAAATACAGGATTTTACAGGGGTCTAGACCATGGGCGGGCAAATCCAGGAGGTCAGAGGGACATTTTCACAGCCCCCCCCGGACACCCCCTCCCCCATTGCCACCGAAAAAATATTAATATATTATTTTTTTTTAAATGGCATCTTTAGCTGCTACAGTGCTAAATGGGTCAAAATTAGCTTGCTTGCAAGCTATTTTTTACCATTTTGGTGCTCCATAGCTGCTACCGACACCATTTTAGGGTAAATTTGGAGGGCGGTAGGAGCTGCATGTGGCTCGTGGCCTGCCCAATCCTAGTCTAGACAGTCTTGTAACCCTTCAATGTTTTCCCAGTGCTTCTTCCATCTTTGTTCTTCCAGAAGAAAAATCTGTTAAGGGGGGAAAAAAAAGAGAGAGAATATGTGCACAATCCCTTTTGACTGGTAGCACTAGGAGCTGTCTTGCAAGAAGCACCCCAGGTGCAGAGGGTGACTGCAGTGGGGAAGCTCCTCTATCCATGCAGGCTCTCTGCACAATATAGAATCCCGATTTTTCAGGATTCTAAATTGTGTGGATAGCCTCCACAGGCTGAGGTGGCACAACACTGCAGACATTCGCTCTCTACATTTTCAGGAAAATGAGAACATGATGGAGGAGGTGGAGTTCGCACACTCATTGCCACTCTCCCTCCTCGTGTGTAGGGACTACACACATTTAGAATGACTGCATAGGGCTAACATGGAACTAGTACACACAGGGGTTTGGTTTAACATGCTCTCAGTTACCCACAAAGTTAGAACTTGAGGGATCATGTTCTACACCAGATGAAGCTTCTAAAGTATTTACAGTAGCAGTCCCGCATGACTGTAGTCTAGCCTTGAAGTAACGAAAGCATTAACTTGTGCAGTTAGAATGAACTATAAAGAGTTGCCTGCTGGAGATGGTGGCAAACTTCTCCTCAACCAGGCTTTGAAATAAACTTTGGAGCCCACCCTCAAAAGCAAGGCGCTTTACAAGCCTCCTCCAACTTGGATTTTGATTTGAGTTGCACATTTCCTGGCCCCACCACTCTTATCCTCAGGCCCAGGCATGCTATTAGTTAGGTTGCCCTAGTTACCTAAGTACCTAAGGCATATCAGCATGGTGATATGCCTATAGGAGCTATAATTACAGGAGCCCTTGGAAGAATTACACAGCCCATATTCCCGTGTCTGTCACACTGTTAGCTAAGGTGATGGAGGGGCGGACGAAGGGGGAAAAAACCTCCCTTTCGCCTTTCCCACTGACAATGTAAGGAAAGCAAAGGAGGGGTGTGTCAAAGGAGTGGTGGTGAGGCTGGTTGGACAACACTCTGAGTGCTTGGATTGGCTCAGGAAATTTTCCTAGGTTCCCCAGTTTTTTCCCAGGAAACTTTGGAAAAAATCTCAAGCCAATCTGAGGAGAGCCTCAGAGGGCTCACACATCTCTTGTTGCAGCTTAGACTTAGTGAAACATTTTCCAGCATGCTTGGCCATAAACAAATTGTAACAGGCCAGGGCCACTTGTAGCTGACAATATTCATTTATATATATATACTAGCTTTCGCGGGTCATCATTTTCCTATAGGCACTATTTGTTCGAAATTCCTTAAGGTCGCTGACCGCTGTTTTGAATTGCTCCATAGGAAAGGTCCCCTGGGACTACATAATGGAATCCTAGCTCCCCCAGGACTACCAGCTCCCCTGGGACTGCACAATGAAATCCCTGCTTCCCTCCCTGGATTACACAATGAAATCCCTGTTCCCTTCCCCCCGGGACTGCACAATGAAATCCCTGCTCCCCCAGGACTACACAGTGAAATCCCTGTTCTCCCCCCCCCAGGACTGCACAATGATATCCCTGCTCCCCCCCCCCCGGGACTGCACAATGAAATCCCAGCTCCCCCCCGGGACTGCACAATGATATCCCTGCTCCCCCCCCCCGGGACTGCACAATGAAATCCCAGCTCCTCCCCGGGACTGCACAATGAAATCCCAGCTCCCCCCCCCCCGGGACTGCACAATGAAATCCCAGCTCCCCCCCGGGACTGCACAATGATATCCCTGCTCCCCACCCCCGGGACTGCACAATGAAATCCCAGCTCCTCCCCGGGACTGCACAATGAAATCCCTGCTCCCCCCCCGGGACTACAAAATGAAATCCCAGCTTCCCCCCCCCCCGGACTACACAATGAAATCCCTGCTCCCCCCCCCCCCGGGACTACAACATGAAATCCCTGCTCTCCCCCCCCCCCCGGGACTACAAATGAAATCCCTGCTCCCCCCCCCTGGGACTGCACAATGATATCTCTGCTCCCCCCCCTCCAGGACTACACAATGAAATCCCAGCTCCGCCCCGGCTGTGGTTCATATGAACAATCTGTTTTGACGCAGGAGCAATTTGCATATCCGCTCCTGATTGGCCCCTGTGGCAGTTCATACGAACATTCTATAGATCATTGGAGCGATTTGCATAACCGCTCCTGAATGGCCCCTGTGAACATTCCAAGTGACGCCATTAGCTTAATCTATTTTGGGCCGTCCAGCCGCAGCGAGGGTTTTTCGGAGATTTGAACCCGCCAGTCTTTGTCCTTGGTTGATGGGGAGTATGTGTGCCAAGTCTGGGGTGGATCTGTCAAAACGTGATGGAGCCTATGCGACGACGCCCCACACAGCAGTCATTCAGTCAGGCAGTTATTTAAAGTTTCCCTCCCTTTTCATGCCCTCAGAGAACATTCTAAATGGCATGGGGGAGATTTGCATACCCAGCCCTATTGGTCCCTGCAGGAATTCATACAAACATTCTAAGTGCCGTATGGGCTATTTGCATAACTGCTCCTATTGGCTCCTGCAGCAATTCTGAGGTGAGGCCGATTTGTATAACTGCTGCCCTGTTGTTTTGCCCATAGGAGATATGATTGTGGGGCAATTTTGCTCTTTTTTCACCCCCTTACGGACGGAATTTCCAAAAATCCTTCCTTAGTGGGGCTCTACATCATAAAAGCAATGCTCCTTCAAAATTTCACGTTCCTAGATTAAACGGTTTGAGCTGGGCATTTATGAGTCAGTCAGTCAGTCCACTTTCTTTTATATATATAGATATATTTTATCTCACCCTTCTTCCAAGGAGCTTGGTATGATGTACATGGAGAAAGTTTACATTCAATTCCAGTTATTTCCAGCGGAAGGGCTTGAGGCAGCAGGGCTGAGAGAGATCATGGAACTTGAATTTGGAGTATCGCTGCCAGTCAGAGTACGCAGTACTGGGTTAGATGGACCAATTGTCTTAGGAATATAGGAAGACATCTTATATTAAGTCTGACCATTGGTCATCCAGCCCAGTAATGTCAGCACTAACTGGTAGTGACTCTCTAGGGTTTCAGGCAGGATACTTTCCTAGCCCTACCTGGTGATTAAACCTAGGACCTGTGAAGTAGGTTAGACTGAGAGATAGTGACTGGCCCAATGTTATCTCAGTTGCTGATAGGATTTGAACCTGAGCCTCTCCAGACTTATCCGCCACCGCCTCCTCCTCTTCTTCCTCTTCTTCTTATTTCTTAGTCACCTTTTATTGTTGTATGGTGACTTACAGCCAAATTATTCCAACATACAAAATATAAAATAGCTAAATACAATTTCCATTCAAACTACCAAACATAATAAAACCCATTAAAAATACCAAAACATAATAGTGTGTAATAAAACACTCTAACCTACACTATACCACCTGGTTCTTGTGATATATAGAACAGTATAGTTATTTTTTGCTTAAGAAGAGCTTTAACCATTCATAAAAAGAAAAAGCTATATTTAAAGAACCTGCTAAAATATCTGTAGCTCACATGTAGGTTCTTTTGTGTTGCTGAGTATGTTTAACACACACATTGCCTAGTTGTGTTCAATATACAGTACAGGAATCAATGGATGCAGCAAACTATTTTCAATGTCATTGAATCTAAGAATTGCAGACTATACTATTTAGCATGCCAGTGCAGTTTCTTTCCTCCTACCCTTCATAAACATTTTATCTCATTTAGTTTTAAAATTTCAAGCTATGAAGCTTGTCCCTTGGGGAATTATTTTACACAATAGCAGCAATACCTGTCAGGAAACCTTCCCTGACATCCAGCCTAAATTTTCCTTTTAATTTCACTTATTAGATCCACATATATTGCTATTTACTTTTGTTCAATAATTCATTGCCATTTTAATGTACCCGGGCATGCGTGGACCTGCTTTTCTCCTTCATCAGTGCCAAACATAGCCTATACATATTTAAACTCATACTTCCTTATTAATCCAAACTAACGTCTACCTATTTTGCTGCTCCAGTCTCCAAATTCTCAATCTTCTGCTAATGAAGTCAGCATCAAACCTGCAGTTGTATCAGTCAAATACTCAGTTAAATGTAACAATTACACACGTTGGCAAGAATTGCACTAATCTTTCCCAGCTGAAGTCCATGGTATGTATGTACCATGTACCTCACTCTCCTACCAAGCAACCCACCCATCTCCATCTCAGTTTCTTCTTCCAAAGAGCTTATATAAATAGTGGTGAAAACAGGAACAAAAAAGAGGTAAAATAATTTAGACCCTGACAAGACTTCTGCTAGTCTTCGAATCCAAGTGCAGTTAAGTTAATACCTCCTTGGGATAGTAGATGGACCAGGGATCTCTACAGGGAAGAAAGGAAGGGTAGGGAGAGGTTAGGAAAAAGCCACGTGGACATTTTTAACATAGGACCCAATTTCAAGCCCTGTCGAGGAATAAAATAGCTAGTGTTCTTTCTTTATATTTAGTAAAGGAATATGACCCACTTACACTTGCTATAGTGAAAGGTGGTAAAAGAGGCAACTCCTATGGGAGGTGAAACTTGTCTATTTAAAGTGATTGGATACATACTCAGCTTTGGCATAAAATCGAATTTAACATACTTAACATTTGGCACAATCCCACTCAGTCATCACCCGGTGATGTTGCACAAATCACTATCAGCCTTACTTCTTCACAGGGTTGTTGTGCTGGAGGCAGGGGGAAGAAAGAAAAAGATCTTTCCTCAGAGAAAGATTGGGTTAGAAATGTAATAAAAACCAATAGATAACAGTTATTGTGTTCATTTGGCTTGGGCCTCACACTGTACCATATTGTTACTGAAGAGCTCAACCTCACAGCCATTTTAAGTACACTTCGGAAACATTTTGCCTGGGGAAGGTAAACCAAGCAGAGGCTTGAAGATCCAGGGCAAGACCTCCCGTATCTGTTGCCCTCATTTCAGTGTACCCTAGCTGGAGAGTCATACCCTCAGAGCCTGAAGTGTGAGAACTCTGGATATATAAAAATGCCTTACTCTAAACCTAGCTCCTTCTGCAAAGCACCCAAGAGATAGAACTACTGCATATGTACTACTGTTATTTTAATGAAAGCCATTTAAAACAATGCTCTAAACAAACAGAATGGTACACCTTTTTGCAGTCGCTTCAGCTGAATACTATGAGGCCACACAATAATAGAAACTCAATAATTTTATTTGTTAAACATAGCCTGGAATTGTTTGCAGTCCTTAGTTCAAGTGTTAATTACATTACAAAGTATTTAGCAGGATTTTATGATTTTTGAAGTGCATTTTCTGTAAATTATATTTCCTGAGACATGCAGAGTACAAAATGTTGTACAAATTGTGTACAGCAAAACATTATACAACATCAGTGGTGGGTACGTTCAGTGGTGCACGTGATAACGTAATAAAATATATTATCAATGTTACATAGTTAATGCATCACAGAAATAAATTGTGCATGTATGTAAATTACAATTTTAAGCAAGCATTCTTTTAACTAAGAATACACATAGTATCTAAGAAAAATATTAACCATGTAAAGATTGTGTAGTTCTCTCTCAAGGCTTACAAATGGTTATGGGTTACAGATCGATAAATTGACACCAACACAGAAGGGGGGGGGGGTTTAAAGGGAGTTCAGGCAATACTTCTAATTGAACTCTGTATTGTTTGTTTCAGTAGGACTTCCATATGGATCAAGAGATTTTCGTTAAAAACTATGCCAAGCAATTTAGATTCATAAAAGTAATCTTCCCTTCAAGCCCCTTCCAAAGCTCACTGAGGTGCTGTGTAAGTTTCAGGTAGTTCAATGAGGCCAGTAGATTCCAATGATAAGGGTATAAAATCAGAAAACTAAGTTGTGGGTTCCAATAGAGATGCTTCAAACATTTCCTACACAGAAAATACTTCCACGTACAAAAAAGTATCTGATGTGACAATCACACATGTGCCCATTTGTCAGATGCCTGTACATGCAGTTGGCCATGATTGTTCACAGCTTGCAGTGCAAGAACCCGGTGTGTAGATTATAACAGTTGAAGTGGTTCTCAAGGAACCATGTTTATAACAGTCACAACAGAATCCCATCTGGCTTTAAATCCTATTGCTGAGAATAGTTGCACCCATGCACAGCTTGCAGTTTCATCAGTAATTCTAGTCCCTACTGTTTACTTCTAGTGTCCAAAAATTAGAAGACTCTAATCCTAAAACTTAAGTCATCCCTAACCCTTGATGATCCCCTCCTTCTTTTATGGATTTGCTAACTCTGTTCTATGAAAATAGTAGAATTTTATGTTCTATGAAAATAGTAGAATTTTATGTTCTATGAAAATAGTAGAATTTTCATAGCCAATAATTTGGTGATCCCTTATTTTCTTATTTAACCGCATATATTAAAACCTTTAGTAAGAGACTGACAATGCAATAGTATTCATCTTTACTCAGAAGCAGTGATATGAGGTGGAAAATTTTCCAAAATGGGTATTTTTCTAGTGCTTTATTTTTCCATGGACAAAATGTCCATTTCATAAGTTCATTAGTAACAATGAATGGATGCCAATTGCAAATACAATATTAGGCAAGCATGTCACTTTTAAAGTTATAATTAATGTTTTTCAGGTGATTATCCCTAACAAGCATGTGAGAGAATATGTGTTACTCAAATACAGATATGTCTGTGTGAAATTGATGTAATAAGTAGTGACAGTGAAACTGAACATCCCCCAACAACCTCAGTGGAAGAGAGCTGAACTCTACTGAAATAGATGAGTGGTTGTGTGCATAATATGCAGTTCTTTGGATTGCTAAAATGTTTCGGGGCTACACGGAAGCCTGCGGTCTTGGAGGCTTTCAAGTACCCTACGCCCTGCCAGGCTGCTGCTGGCAGGGCAGGAGGACAGAGGTGATTTCGCCTCTTGTTCCTCCTCCTCCCAACCTCCCCCCCCAACCCCCAGCCAGAAAGGCCTCTGAGCCTGCTTAGCTCACTTACCGCGCGGTGGGCAGGAAAGTGTGAAGGAGAGGCCATAGGGTTCTGCAGATCCCGGCCTCTCCTCTCCCCTGGAATGCCCTCTTTTTAACCTCTATGAGGTTGCCCAAGCAGCCAGAGTGATTCTTTCTGCAAGGGCTACGAGGGGGCAGGGGAGGGATCCAATATCCGTTTTCCCCTCCCGAGGTTGTAGAAGTGTCTATGGCCTTGGGAAGGGGAATCCAAAATATTGTATGGTCCTTGGGACAGTCACCAGGGGACTATAGGATTTTGCCCTTAGTGTGTCAACAGTTTTTAGTACCTTTGTTTTTTCTAAAAATTTAAACAATGTAAGAGAAGTACATGCTATTTGTCTTTAAGTTTCTTACAAGGATTCCAGTAAAAAATAAATAAATCATAATATAATGTTTAAATCATATTAAATGTGCCTTAATTTCCCTGCTCTCAAATATTTCAGGTGAAATACTTGTGGTTTATTGGGTCAAAAAATTAACATGATTTATTTCTTTTAGCTTTGTTGTTTACTAAATACAAGTAAAATAAACATGCTAAATTAGATCACTTTCTAGGGCATCAGAAAATTTCCCAATGCAAATTATCCTATGCAAATTTGTGAAGGAAATTCTTCCAGAAAATCCACATCACTACTCTGAACCGGATTACAGTTTAAGAAATGTGTAATCATTTCAGCCAACTGTTATTAGACATTAAATCCATATAGAGGGTAATTCCGTGCAGATAGTGGGGAAAATGTCAGGGATAGTGGGAAAAATGTTCTTACACCAGAGAGAAGCTTTAAAAATACACGGCTAAGGAAAAAAATGTTTTACTTCACACCTTTCATTGGTTCCCTAACATACTTTCAAAAATGTATACAGTGAGATTTATTCAACCAAACCTAACCAAAATTAGAAGTGTAGCTATTATGCACATTGCCTCTGATTTTAGGGCACATAAACTGAACAGAGGGGGTTGGACTCGATAGCCTTGTAGGCTCCTTCCAACTCTATGATCTATGAAATCTATGAAATATGTATTTCAACATAAATGCATACTACTAAGTAAGTCAATAAGGCAGACAACTCAGAAGATTAAATTTGAATGTGACAGTTTTTCATGATTTACATTTTGTATATGGGTACAGGTAGCCAAATACAAAATATAAGTGTGGCACATCAATTGTGGATAATGTGTGCCATTCACCATATTAAATAGTAGCAGGGACCCAATCTTTTCCCAGGGGCATATACATTGGGATTAAGGCATAATTTGAACATGCATGGACTATTTGTATTTGATCCACAATGTGTGCTTTTTTAAAACTAAATTATATGTATCAGCATACACAAGTAAGTGTATCGGTCCTCCACAGAAAAAATTACAATAGTTAACATCACACAGGGTCCATATCTATCTAGTTTTGACACAGCACACACACACACACACACACACACACTCCTGCACATACCAAAACTTGCATATTAGAGAGGTTCTAGAACAATTTTCTCCCTGAAATTCTAGCTTTGAATATAAAAGGAACTGTTTACAGCAAACATTTAATTCTCCAACTGTCATCTGAAGTAGCATAGTTCATGCAGGACTGTTAATTGTATAGTTTGTCTTGGACCTTTAGCTTCAATCCCAATGAAAGAATCAGGTCATATGCTTGTAAATTCCTGACTATCACAGCTATGGCAATAATTAAAAATGGTCTAGCAATATCTCCAACCACCATAATGAAAATTGTTGTGAATAAACAAATGCACATATTCATATACCTAGTGGAGTACAGATAGTGAAATTCCTACACAAAGGAGCATGTTCCAAGTTTGTCAACAGCTTTAAAATTAGATGTCACAGGGGTAGTTTCGAATCAGGAAAGGAATGTTATGACAGAAATAAGAAGAGGAAGGACTTGACCAGCTAAGTGCATAATAATTTGCAGGTCACTTGGGACTTTTGTCATGCTCTTGCATATAATAGTATTCATCCCAACTGACAAGAAAGGAAAGATAGCTGACAGATATCACTCTCCATTGACATTAATAGTGGAAATGATCTGCAACATCCAATTACACTGCCCTATAACATCCACAAAACTCCAACTTGTTAACTGATAAGCCCATGAAGGATCTTATCATTCAGTCCCACAAATCCTATGTTTTAACTTCATGATGGGTGTCAAAATGTTGCGTGCAAGTTGGTAATGCTCACTGTTGCATAACATATACAAAAATATAAAGATAGATGCACACAAAGAAAAATTCTGGATCCAGTTTTAGAGCAAGTTGTAGTTCTACAACTCTGTATTCTTGAGCAGGGGTGAGAAGTCTAAATTAGTACTAGGGAGAAATTACGTGTTACTTGATTGGCTCCACAAGGGCATACAGTATAAAACGTTACATGAGTCAGAACACATGTAGTTAAAGGCCTGTGGCTTATACTGGCTCAGCTTGTCTGAGTGTGGAAAGCTAAGCAGGGTCAAGCCTGGTTATTACTTGGATGGGAGACCCCTCCTCTAGTTTCCTGCATTGAGCAGGGGGTTGGACTCCATAGCCTTGTAGGCTCCTTCCAACTCTATGATCTATGAAATCTATAAGGGCAGGATTAACCAATGGTAGATATGCATCTACAAAGCTATCTTTACATGGAGAGTTCTTCCATCACATTTTTCTAAGGGAAAAAGGGGCAAATAAGACATTGTGGCTATTATTTCTGTCTATTTTTAGAAAAATAAAGGAATGCAATTTGCAAAGTGTACTTTTCACTGAAATATTATTGTACTGGACTAAAACTTATTTAGTTAGCTTTTTGACAACTCAATTTCTTGAAATGTGATCAAAATATTATTCAAAATAATAAAATATGACTTCAAAAACTGATTTTAGTAGCATCAGAACAAACATTTCACAAAAGCAAGGATCAGGTGTATACTAAGCTATTCAATGCTTTTCCACTAAAGCTCAAAGAAATTATTTGAATGTAAGAAATGGAATGAATATTAAACAGAAATTTCTATAAATATATAACTCTGTATCATAGTCACCATCACACAAAATTTTATTCCAAAAACACTGTCCCTGCTTTCTTTTTCGTAGCACAAAGAGATTTTGTCTGTGTGTATGTTTCACACTTTCTGCATAAATTAGCACAAAATGCTTCCCAACTGCTCATTTGTTTATTCATGTTAATGCTATGCACTTTTTTTTTTTAAAGTCCTATTGTATAACAGATTTTGCAGACAGCTATTTCTTAAGTAAATTAGAATAATTTCATTTCTCATAAGGCAGACTTTAATATAGTTTTGAAAACCTTTTATCACATAATTGACTGAAACAACTGTTGAGACGCTTACTTAATTTGGATAGAAGAGTACTGAATCCATAAGCTAGGCTGCTATTTGTAAAAACCTATAGCCCTGTGGCTGAGCCGTTAAGCTCTAATCAACCACACTGGGATTCAGGCTTTTCTTCCTTACTATTATATGACTCATAAAGTGATGTCTGTTTCTTAGCTCATAGACAGGCGCATTAGTTTAAAAATTGTGCAGGATTTAAAAAGATAACTGGAGAAGTGAGATTCAAACTTATAACACTGTACCCTTGTTCAAGGAATATTAACCAAACCTACTCAGAATAGCTGCCAAAGTAATTACAAATCTAACTGGAACACCATCAGAGGTATATGAATAAATCTTCAAAGAGTTTTTGAAGATAGGTTGCATTATATGCTTTCAAGGCCTTGCTGAGAATTTAAATCCTTTATCAGTGGCATTCACTATGTAGCTTATGGACCAGACTGTATGATATGAAGGCAGTGCTATGTGTTACTTCCTGCTAGATATCCTACATACCCTATATCCCCTATATAGAAGTGTCAGATGTCTCCAACTCCCCATTCCCTGGCCCAGCATCCAAATGTTCTATGCAACCAAATCACGCATTCAGGAACAGGAGAGCCTCAGACTGAATCTAGATTCAACTCTCCATATTATGTATATACTGTGTGATTGTTACATTCATTTTCTGTAAAGTGAAGGAATCTCATCGGAAATGGAATCTCAGTAGTGCGTGCAAACTGTCTGCTAAGCAACAGCAAACACTAAAAAAATAAAAATAAAAAGTGTCAAGGGAGCACAATAGAGAGGCGCTTTCAATTAAGACACCCTAAGGCACTCATTGAAAACCACAACATTCTAAAGCCTATTACTGAGAAATGGCTCAAAGCACAGGTGCTCTTGTAGTCTATGATTAGAAGACTGTACAACAACTGAAGGCCAGTATGTTTGAAATGGACCCCACAAAGTGTCCCTCATATGTAAAGCTTATACAAAGGGAGAAAGCTAAGCAATCAAGCTTCCCCCCCCCAATTTTTAAAAATATTTTTGTTTTATTCTTTTAATTGTTTTAATGTAAGCCATCTTTCAGATTGTTAAAAAGCAGTATGTACATAGAAAAGAATAAATAAGATTTGGACATGGGGTGCTTGCATGTAAGCAGTCCTTCACTTCCATCCTGAGACAGAAGAGCCATGCCAGATCAGACCAAGGATCCATCTAGTTCTGCATTCTGTTCACACAGTGGCTAACCAGCTGCCCACGGAAAACTCACAAATAGGACAAGAGTGCAACAGCACTCTCCCAGCCAAGTTCCCCAGCAACTGGGGTACATAGGCATACTGCCTCTGATACTGGAGGTAGCACATAGCCATCAGGACTAGTAACCATTGAGAACCTTCTCCTCCAGGAATTTATCAAATCACCTTTTAAAGTCATCCAGATTAGTGGCCATCACTACATCTTGTGGAAGTGAATTCCTAACTACCGGTATGCACTGCGTGAAGAAGTACTTTCTTTTATCTGTCCTGAATCTCCCACCAATCAGCTTCATGGGATGATCCCAGGCTCTAGTATTATGGGAGAGGAAGAAAAATGTCTTCTTATCCTTTCCCTACACCATGCATCATTTTGTACACCTCTATCATGTCTCCCCTTATTTGCCTTTTTTCGAAGCTAAGCAATCCCAGCTACCTTGATATTTTAATTGCCCTTTGCCAGACTTTTTCCAACTGTACAATATATCCTTTTTAAGATGCGGTGAGCAGAACTGTACACAGTATTCTAAGTGTGGTCGCACCATAGATTTATATAAGGGGAGTATGATCTTGGCAGTTTTATTTTCAATTCCTTTCCTAAGGAGGCCGAACCAAGGGCCCATAAATGTGCAGGCACCTGCATGACTCAGGAGGAACTTGCATGATTCAGGATGCTTCCAGATGAGGCTTTCATTGTGCAATTGTCCAGCCTCATTCATAGGATTTTACAAGGGGTCCAGACATCATCTTCTATTTGTATCTGTCCCGTGTTTTATCCCATTACTTCTTCCCTCTTTTTTTCTCACCAGAAAAAAAAATCATCAAGGAGTAGCTGTACAATGCCTTTGGACTGGTGATACTAGAGGCCCTCTGTCTTGGAGCACCCTCAGTCTTGTTTAATAAGATTGTACTAACTAAAAATACAAGTGAAGGAAGTGCATTTATAACCATGACATGATTTTGGTGGCTTTTATCTTGGGCAGTCTCCATTTATTTATTTATTTATTTATTATAGTTATGAATCGCCCATCTGGCCAGACATCCGGCCACTCTGAGCGATTTACAATCCAATAAAGTACAAGAGGGGGGGGGGGGAACACACACACACACACACACACACACACAGTATAAAACACAATTAAAAACAGAACAAAACTTAAAAATCCTAACCCACCCCATATTCCCGCCTGAAAAGCCACGTTTTTAATGCACAGCGGAAGCTAATCAAGGAAGGGGCATGGCGGAGGTCACTGGGGAGAGTGTTCCATAAATTGGGGGCTGCCACAGAAAAGGCCCTCCTCCTAGTCCCCACCAGCCTGGTTTCTCTGGCTGATGGGACAGGGAGAAGGCCGTCTGTGGCAGATCTTGTTGAGCGGCCTACTTGATGTTGCTGGAGGCGCTCCTTGAGATATATTGGACCGGAGCCGTACAGGGTTTTAAAGGTCAACGCCAACACCTTGAATTCGGCTCGGCAAACAACTGGTAGCCAGTGCAACTCTTTGAGCACCGGAGTGATGCTCAATCAAACTTGCTGTATCCAGTTTCACAGGGGAATAGATGATAACTCCAGTGCTGGAAAAAGGACGATGCTTTTAATAGTATTTTGTTTTAGCCTCTAACTATGCTCACATGATTGACCATTTATATTGTTCTAAAATATCATTTTTCACCCTGTTCTCTGAAAAGTTACACCCTGCTAAAACACTATAACAAGTGAGAATATTTTTTTTCTTTGAAAACGGTTATAATGGCTAGGATCCAAACCAAATGTCAATGGCTGCTACATTCGCCCATGGCAGTTTCTAAGCTCCTCCCTGCCCCAAGTCCCATAAAAGCTTCCTCCAAGGTCAGAATGCCTTCTGGAATGGAACAGAACAAGAGCTGGTGTAAGAAGGAATTGCTGCTTCTGCCCAGGGGTGCAAGTGGAAACCTTTTCTACTTGTGCATGGGGGGGGGGTGATTTTCACCCCAAACTTATATACTCCTCTGTTCAGTTTTAGCTGATTATCCTTTAGTGAGAGGATAATACTGTTTCCTAGTTCTACTTATGCTGACAACAATCACATAAAAGCTAGTTGGGGTTTGCAAATCTTAACATGATGCCATGCAGCACTAGTAAACATTTCTAAAAATAGCCTAACTGAAACTATTAATAACTATGAATATCACAAGAATTACACATCACGCATAATTTCTAGCAAAGCAAATGCAAATATAAAGATAAGACTTTTGAGCTTCTATGACCCATACAAAAGATATACACTGGGGGCACTTACCACCAGTTTGGGCTGTGTGCACTGAAATGAATGGGAGCTGCACAGGAAAAGCAGGCTACACTCTTTTGCAAATCCAATTAATTTTTAAAGTGGTTCTTGAGCTGAAAAAAATTCTAGTGGGCTCTGCACTTTATAAACTGTTTCATGTATCACGTACACAGTAATCTTAAAGCAACTACAAATGCCAATTTTGTTCACAGTTGTTTCCAAGGCCCTGCTCTAAGTTCGCACAGGAGGGCTTCCACACAAACACCAGGGGTTGTTGGCTTTGTATCCCCATCCAGAGTTCCCCACACTGTACTGGAAGCTGCTTCTAAACTTGACTTGCTTTGAGGGGGACCTTGACGGCTTTCTTCAGGAGAGGGGGAAACTCAGAAGCCCAGCTGTGTACAAATATCCTGTGGAACTGCTTGGGCTGCAACCCAAGTTGAAATAAGTTCTGCATCATTCTACTTGAGGAACCAATCAAATATTCTTGGTAGAGTACTTGTAATACACAGAATATTAATTTGTTCAGTATTTAGCACTGTCAACATATTATCCATATAGTTTAAGAACTCACAGGGCTAATATTACTTGCCATGGTTACCTTTACTCCTTAAAGTGGAAACTTTTTTTTTTTCAACAAAGCTATAGTCACAGTGCAGACTACATACTCACAAGTTAAGATGTTCTCAAGTTATCAGTGAGATACAAAGATGGGTTCCTTGTTGCAGTAGCACCTCAGGTAAGCCATTGCTCTTTTTCTTTGCTATATTTTTCAGACCATTTGCGAGTGAGCTCCAGATAAATATTTGATTTATGCGGCTGATAGTCCAGATAAGTTGTCTTTCCAGCCTTCTTTGGAATGGCTTTTTCAATCTGAGTCCCTTCATGCCATTCATTGAAAGAGGTGATGGAAATGATTTCAGGTCGTACTAGAAGTGCAGCACTGAATGCAGTCTCGTAGTATTTGCCATTGACACGGTTCCGTGTGTTGTGGTTGTTCCATGGTCGGATGCTGGTATCAATGTAGCCTGGTCCCACACTCGGAATAAAGATTAGGTTTTTTGTATCACAAAAAGCTTTCAGACTGGGCCAGTTATGGTGGCTTGATCCATAAGAGAAGCCATTTGTGGCAAAGTATGTATAAATTCCATCAAAGCCACTTTTCTGGATGTCATGCTTGTGTTTTTCTTCCACAAGAAGGGCAATGAATAAACTATCATATGGTGTATTGCGAATGCTTTGGGATCCTGATACAGTGAGTAGATTTGCCCACATTTCAGGCATCGTTATATAAGAATCATAAACGTAAAACATGGGAAGGGTTCTACCTGTGCTGACTTTATGTCTGTAAAAAGCTGGATGATCCCCATATCTATAAAGCAAAGAATCAAATAAATAAAGCAAATATTCTTTATATATTTTTTCTAATGAATGTTAAAAGCTATTCCTCAAACTCCCTCCCTCCCTCAATTATATTTCAGTTGAAATGTGGCGCCAGCATTAGCATTACATATAATGAAAAAAAATTACACCTTGCAATGGAATCATGTAAAATAAATTTGAATTAAATTCCTCATAATATGAAGACAAAATTACTGAATTACTATGTTTTTAATCCCATATTTCATATTTCACCTAGTTAAGGCTAACTAGAGATCATGCAAGGCAGATAACATGAACGATAACCCTAAGAAACAGCAATAAAGATTACAAAAAACTAGCAGCTGTACCAAATCACTTGGACTTACACAAGGACAGATAATTCAGACTATTTCAATAAGAAATGTATCCATTTATGAAGGCTACATGCTTTAACTGATAAACTGGTGTGAAGCACACAGAAAACAAAGACACTTGAAGAACATTGGACAGGATGAAGTGATAACGTTAACGTTCAATATTTCAGAAATCCTTACTTGTCAATGATATACTTGACATTGCTGTACATAGTGTGATCATCTCTATCTTTGTATGGCTCAATATGGAAGGCAACCTGAAAGATGAAAATATTTATTTATTACATTTCTATTCCACCCAATAGCCAAAGATAAGTTTAAAAAAAATAATAAAAAGAATTTCCTCAAGATAGCAGATCATAAGTTGAAGTCAGTACTAGTGCCAGTATAATTCCCTCCATTTCCAAAGTTCAAAGGTGACTGTGGATCCTTCCATGCACCACCCATGCACAGGAGGGCAGTATCAACAGCCTTGAGGAAAGTTCAAGGTTTACAGAAATACGATCTTGTGGGGGGTGGGAATATTAATGGGGAGGAACCTACAAATAGCCCAATGAGGCCCAAAATTATGAAATGTTCAGTTTTAATTAGTGAAGGCACTAAATTTAGAAATGGGGCAGTTTAAAAGATTAACTCCTCCAGTTCAGCAATCTATACCCCAAGCCCCTCTGACTTCTGGCTCAGCTTACACTGGGGTTCACCCCTGCCATTACTTGGAACAATTATGGAATGGAAGTGAGGGAATTTACTCATCCCTAAGAATGGAAAAGTAGGTGTTGTATACTTAGCAAGCACAGTCACAGAGGAACACAGGAAGCTGCCTTATACTGAATCAGACCATTGGTCCATCTAGCCCAGTATTATTGGCACTGGCTGGCAGTGGCTCTCCAGGGTTTCAGGCAGGTTTTCCAGCCCTCCCTGGAAATGCAGGGATTGAACCGGGTCTTTCTTCATAAAAAGCATGTGCTCTACCATGGCCCCCTCCTGAGAAATGCCACACACTAATGGTGTAATCCTATGCATGTCTACTCAGAAGCAAGTCCCACTGCATTGAATGGTACTTACTCACAGGTAAGTATGTAAAAGAATCCTATAGATTTACGTTTAGTAAGTTCCACTGAACTCAGCTGGGCTTGCTTCTAAGTACACCTTAATCACCAGTGTAGACTGTCTAGCTTAGAATAATCAATCCCTTGCATCTACAATTTTGCCAAGTCTAAAACTTAATACATCATACCTTTAGCTTGTACTTATGTGCAATATCCAAAATCGTAGGCACCAGGCCATCAGTAGGCTCTCCATTTTCATCTGCCATACCAGGTGGGTACCAAGAAAGAGCCAATACCCCTAAGAAACAACAAAAAAGTTTCTTTTTAACCTGCGTGTCTAAGTCAGTAAAAAATGGGAAAAAACTGAATGTGAAAAAATGTAAAACAATGCTGTTTAATATTTATATGAAACTGCTAGGAGAGATCATCAGGGGATTTGGGGCTGGGTGTTATCAGTATGCTGATGACACCCAAACCTATTTCTCCTTAACATCTTTATCCAAGGAAAGTATGACTCCTCCAAATGACTGCCTGAGGTTGGTAATGGGCTGGATGAGGGAGAACTGAAGTTGAATCCTGGCAAGACTGAGGTGCTCGTCATGAAGGGTCCTAATTCAGGAACTGAGGTTTGTCAAACGGTTCTGGATGGGGTTGCACTCCCCCTGAGGGAACAAGTTTGTAGCTTGGGAGCACTTCTTGACCCAACCCTGCTCCTGGCCCCTCAGGTGGAGCTGACAGTGAGAAGTGCCTGTTATCAGCTTCGACTGATGTGCCAGCTACACCCATTCCTGGAACAGGTGGACTTGAGTAACGGTGGTACATGCACTGGTAACCTCTAGGCTTGATTTCTGTAATGCTGCTATACTTGGGGCTGCCTGTATATTTGGTTCGGAAACTTCAACTAGTGCAAAATATGGCAGCCAGGTTGGTCTCCGGGACATCCTGTGGAGACCATATAACACTGGTTTTAAAATCTTTACACTGGCTGCTATGTTTCCAGGCAAAATATAATGTGCTGGTTCTTACCTTTAAAGCTCTATATGGTCTGGGTCTAAGGTACCTTAGGGAACGCCTCCTCCCCTATGTTCCACCACGCCACTTAAGGTCCTCTGAGGGTCAGCTGTTGCAGCTGCCCAATGTGAGACTAGCAGCTGTACGTGGAAAAACTTTTTCCTTTGCTGCCCCTGTTGTGGAATGACCTGCCGATTGAAATGCATCTTCTGCCTTCTTTGAATGTTTTTAAGCAGGAACTGAAGACTTTATTATTCCGGCAGGCCTTCCTTTTATAGTATTTTATTATAATTTTATAGAACTTTTATCAATTATGGAATTTTATGGAACTTTTATAAATTTTTATGAAATTTTATGGAATTTTTATTCTGTTTTTATGTTTAATTGTATTAGTTCGTTTTAATTGTATATTATTGTATATTTGTTTTGTTTGGTTACTGATTTTGTATGCCGCCTAGGGCATTTATGTATAGGCAGGATATCAATTGAATAAAAAATAATAATAATAAATATATCAAGTAGAATAACATAGTTAAAAGGCATGAAAATGAAGTAAAAACTTCTGCATAGTTCAATTTCAGTACATAGAAATAAAAAGTGACCAATACATGCAAAATCTCTGATTTCAAATAAGTTAATGCCATCTCCAAAATAAAATTAAATACCTATTTACCAATGGAAGCTGAGCTCATCTGCTTCATGTGAGCTTCTATGACAGAAGGGTCTTTGGAGCTGTAAGGCCCAAGTTCAGGATAGAAACTGGCTCCAATATCGTCTGGAGGACTGTGTCTTCCTTTTGGATAACCACTTGCAATTTTGGCATCCCAGTGTGTCAACAACGGATGGTTCCAGTGAATGTATTTCCCATCAAACTGGGGAGACCCAAACCAGCTGTAGTAAAATACATGGAAGTTGTAATTTGGAGGGGGTAGGTCTTCTTCCTGTTTTCCTAAAGAAACCGTAGGTGTTTTGATATTCATTGTCAGTGGGTGCAAATTTTTAGCGTACGTGACGCTATCTTCTTTAGCTCTGTTCTGCAGACTGAACTTGTTTTTTAAATGTGTTGTCCGTGGCTGAAAATCTGGTAAAAGGCCAAGGCCAAATGGATCTCCAAATCCAGCTCTTTCGGGTCTCAGAGTTTTCAAGGCCATCATTATGGAGCAAATAAATAAAATGAAAAGCAACAAAATGATGCACGTTCTCCTGCGAAATCTTGCCATGATGTCATGGTAGTTCGAGGTAGACCTTGGGGGCTTCTAACTACCAATGATCAAAAGAAACACATAGGGTTTTAAACATTGCAAGCAATTTTTTAAAATGAAAAACATACATACTTTAGATTAGTATGACTTAACACTTATAAAGCACCCAAAATATTCTAAGTGTTGACCGATATTAAGAGATCAGACAGTCCCTATCCACATGCTCAAGGTCCAATAGACATGAGGCAAAAGGAATGGGGATTAAGAGTTCACTGTAATTCAGTTTGGTTTAGATTAACTTTGATTCTTGTTTAAATGCAGACGTGTTAATGAAATCTTCATTTAATTTTCCTCCGTATTAAAACTTATGATGGTTGTGTTTGCCAACTAAACTCAGGAATTAGCAGGAGCAGTTTTTCTTCTTAAAATGATGATTTATTGTGTTAGAAACTATTTTAATTTGTATTTGACTTACGATGGTAACATTTTTTTTAATGTCCCTTGTTAAAGCTATAATAAATAAGGTGTAGAAAAAAGAAAACGGAAAACTATATGGATGAAACTTGATGGACAGAATAGTGAGATAAGAATGAAGTGGAACAATCGATTCTCTGTGCAGAATAAAAAATGTCACAAATGTTAGGATTACTTCTAAATTCAATTAACAAAAAAACTTTCTGTTTAACCACTTTCATGTTTTGTTAAGGGCTTTCTATGTTCACTGAAGCTCCAAAATGTTTGGAAATTACAGCTGTCACAAACATTACTTTCATTTTGACTCTAGAATAGGCACAGGGGGACCAATCCAGATTGGGACTCTGTGGGGGTGGGTGGGCGGTAGGTGGGTTTTATGGGTCTGATCTGAATTGGGGTGGGGGGGCATGCCTGCAATTTCTATTGCAAAACAGTGATCCAATTTTTAAAGTAGAAGTTAAAAGTTAGCACATTTTGAAATCTGGCTTTCCCAGAGGTTTCCCTGACCCAGCCACTGCCCCACAGCAACAGGTATTCAGAGACAGACTGCATGTAAACATGGAGGTTCTTCTATCTAACTATAGATAAGACTGTTAGAAATTGTCTGACTGGGTCACACCAAAGGTCTATCTAGACCAGCATCCTGTTTCCAGCAGTGGTCAGCCAGAGGCTGAGAAGTCCACGAATAGGGCATGAAGGGGCATCAACGCTTCCTTGTGGAGGTATATAGGAATGAAGTTCTATCTAGCTGCCATAAGTAATAGTTTCTGATAATTTTTTCTTTTGAATTTACTTAAGTTTGTTTTTTAACAGTCCCCTAAGCTAGTGACCATCATCAATATTTCTTTTCTCTGTACCTGTGTTCCTGTGCATTACAGGGCTGCTGTTGACTGCTTCTATCTGAGAGTGGACTCCTTCATTGGACTTCATTTTTACCTCAAAACTGCTAGGCCTCACTTTGGCTTTTTACCAACCCTCCAACCTTGTCTCTCATAAGGGGACGGGGCTGCTGAGTTCCTTGTAAGGGGCAGAGTGCCCAGTATTCTTACCAGGTACATGGCAGGCAACATTTGGTCACCCACTATTGAAAAACAGGATGCTGCATTCAATGAACCCGCTTCAGTGTGATCCAGCAGGACTCTTCTTGTGTAGCTAGCAGGAACTCTGGGATATGTAGTCCTTAATCTTATAAGAAGGCACACTACTCTCTGCATCTCAGACAAGAAGTCCTGGAGTTCCAATAAATAAATAATATTGTTCTATACACAGAGCAGCTGTGTCAGGCAAAACTCTGGCAAAGATGGATTTCAGAATGTGTAAACTCTTACGTTATACTTTAAAAAAAGGCCCAGTGTGATTCCCCATCTACAATACAATATGAGTGAAACTGCTGGAGGTCACTCATCAAATTTTAAACTGTGGCTCACGCTGGCTCAGCTTGTCTGAGTGTGGAAGGCTAAGCAGGGTCAGGCCTGGTTATTACTTGGATGGGAGACCCCTCCTCTAGTTTCCTGCATTGAGCAGGGGGTTGGACTCGATGGCATTGTAGGCCCCTTCCAATTCTATGATCTATGAAATCTACTCATCTAAATAAGCCATTTCTTACCCTTTGTACCTCAAAATTTAGAAGGACTATCCTCAAACTGACCTCTCCTACACAGCCAAGTTTCAGATCAAAGCTCTCAGCTATTTTTTGACTATGACCTGTAGAGCCTACTCCCTTCTCCCCACCTGATTTCTGGTTATAATGGAGGAATACAATTCATCCAACTCACCCTTAACATAGGGCCACAGTGCCCCATAATACCGTCCATTATCATCAAGGACATGAGATAGCTTATCACAAAGCCGCACAAAACACAAAGAAATACTAGACACAAGTAATTCATCACTGGCAAGTCCACTTAATGTTTTTAAAAGCCAACAAAATCAGGTTAGGTATACCTATATAAAAAATCCCAGCTATTCAAAAGCAAACACAAGAGGGGGGAGGAATGAAAGTTGAGTGTGCATATTCAGAACACAATTAGACATTTCATGTTTAAACCCTAGCTCTTCACTCCCGCATCCACTATCAAGAAGGCTAGGACTGAGCAAGGCCTGTCCAATACTTTGCTTTCCTATTAACAAGATAGTTAAAAGAACAGTGTAACAGGCCGCTTTAATATAAATTAACATTAAAAAGATCAAATGTAAAGTCTTCTCTGCACATCAGAATGTTCATCAGTTTCCAGTAAAGAAGATAAACAGACCTTGTTGATATCAAGGCAATGACATGATTTAGCCTCAGCATTCATCAGACAGACAATCTGAATGTCAGCTTGCAGGAAAAATAGGGCGGAATCCAATTACATTTTTCCATCAGCAGGACAGGGAGGGGCAATTCCCCCTCCCACCTGCAGTCCTCCAGAACAGACTAGGGGAGATGGAGGTTGGTGCAGGGTGGAGGAAAAGAGGGAAAAGTCCCATTGCACAAGTGGAACATTGGATTCCGCCCATAATGTTTATCTAAGCTTATTAAATGCCAAGTATTCATGCCAAGAAAAATATTCAGGAGAGCTTTCTCAATACATCACATAATACCAGCTACTATATCAGCTGAGCACCTGTTATAAATATTTCAAGGCACATTTAATGTAGTGCACATTAGTGTCCTTCTGTGATATTATTATTTTATTTATTTATTTGTTTAATATCCCGCCTTTTTTCCTGCAAGAAACCCAAGGCGGCTTACATAATCCTCCTCCTCCTCTCCATCTTATCCTCACAACAACCCTGTGAGGTAGGTTAGGCTGAGAGTCAGTGACTGCCCCAAAGTCACCCAGTGATCTTCATGGCCGAGTGGGGATATCAGTATGATAGGTATCACATTGTAGTATAACAATTTAAAAATATGTAACAGAATGGTCAAAGCTCTGCTAAATAAGGGCAAAGTCATATGCATTACTCTTTGCTAGCATGACATCTGCCAGAAATAGTCTCAATTAACCCCTCCATACTGGAGCCGCTTTGCATGAGATGCGAACAAAAATACCTAGTTTTGCACAGACAACATCTACCCTGTTGTGTGTTTCTGGAGTCTGGGGAAAGCTCAGAACTTTGACCTTTCCAACTCCAAATGGGGAGCCATATTCCAAGATCTGTGATGCTTATAGGTTTTCAGTTAGTCATTGTCTAAGGGGAAAGAACAATTCCTTCCAAAACCGATAAGGAACTCAAGGCTACGTATATCAGCCTTCTCCAACCTGGTACATTTTAGATGTGTTGGATTACAACTTCCAGCATACCTATGGCTGGCTGGAGCATGCTGGGAGTTGTTATCCAACATATCTAGAAAGCACCAGGTTGGAGAAGGCTGATGTACAGGGCTCTTCTCCCCCCCCTCCGGGTGATTTTGTCCTTACAACACCCCTGAAAGGCTAGATAGGCTGAGCAATAGTGAATGGCCTAAACTCATACCGTCAGGATTTGAACCTAGATCTCCCCAGCCCTAGTTCAACATTTAACCACTACACCACACTGGCATTCACATAACGATCCCAAGCTGGCCGACAGATGGATCATAATGCCGGTGCTCGATTGGAAGACGCAACCCTGGTTGAAAGGGTAGCTCCTGATTGATTTTAACAGCCCTGCCCTGGCATGGCCCCTGTGCAAGGAGTTATTCTACCAAGACCCCAGTGGAACTCAGCCCCCCTCCTACGGCCCCTCAGCGAGTAACATGAGGGGGTGGGCACGCACACACCCCCTCAATGGACGGGGCTAACAGCCGCCAAGGACCCCCCCCCCACTTCATCAGTTGCCACATCTTCGTCACTGCAGCACCAGAGGGGGGTGCTGCGACGAGCACGAGGCAGAACAACCACCGCCAGTGTCTTACTCACCCAGTCTGTAGAACAAGAGCCTATGGGGACGCTAGATCGGCTAGCGCTAGATTGGCTAGAAGAAGCTTCAGTTCGTATTGCGCTAGAGAAACTAGTTAATTAAAAGTGATCCGTAGTGTTTTTCACTTAGGATCAAGGGGGGGGAATGTGGAAAGTATAATTTCCAGTATATAATTTGTATGTAATATGAACATAAGTATTATTCTGTATTAAATGTAATCCCAGAACTTTCTTAAACTAGGATTTCCTGTCCTGACTTTTGGAAGGCTGGAAGCTCTCTTTCACTAAAGGCTGTGAGCAGCCTCTGTAAGCAGCCTTGTGAGATTCTTTGAACTACTGGAGTTAATTGCATATGAGATAAAGTAGTAGGAAGTTGCTTCAATAGTTATGTTAATCATGCAAGATTAGCCTAACAAGACTGATAGGAGGGCACGTCTGTAACTATCAAAGAGGTGTGAACTTTTCTTCTTTCTCTCTACCCTTTCTCCCTCTCACACCTGGTCAATTAGTATATTATTACAACTAAGAAGAAGAAACCAAATGTTGCAGATACATCAGAGAAATTGCTAGTATGCATGTATAGAGACAAATGCTGAGCAAAAAGGTATAAAGAATGATGTATTTGTTTGGGGTCTCACTCTTCTTTTTTGAGTGACACCACACAGCGCTGTATCCTCAATAAAGGAATTCTTTTTTACCAGCTCTGGCTGATTATTGACCACAAGTCAGCTGGGAATGAACTTGGGGAGTGGCTTTAGCTTCCTTACCACAAAGCACTGCAACGTGCTTATGTAAACTGTTCTATATAAATCATTATTTAGCAGAGGGGTAGTCATATTAGTCTCTAAACTCAGACAACAACTTCTAAAGTATACATTATCTTTGAAATGTTTTATTAACAACCCACCCTGGTTCTCATGTTCCTGGGCCTAGGGATGAATGGTTTGAAGAAAGTGTTTTACCATGTGTACTTCCCCCCTGCATGCTGTGCCCATGGAATACATTGCTTCAGGAGAGAATATAATCCACAGCCATCCATATTAAGAACAGACATGTTTGTAAGAACTCATCTTGAATTAATCAAGGTATAGTTATACTAAGGCTACAATCCTATGCACATTTACTTAGCAACAAGTCGCATGGGACTTATTTTTGACAAAGCATACAAAGGCTGTAAGGCTTTGTGACTTAGAAACAAATCCAGTTGAAAGCAATGAACTTCTGAAAAAACATGGTTAGGATTTGGCTGAGCGCTTCCAGGGAGGGTTTCTATTGTTTTAGTCTAAAGGCCTTGTGCAACTATTCTGACTTTTCTTCCCTAACATTTTATTTTCTGGCAAGAAAAAGATGGAAGTGGTGGAAAAATAGTGTAGGGCTACAACTTGAAGATGTTGTCATCTGGCCTCCCCATTAAAGAATTCATGAATGAGGCAGTACGATTGCACCATAAAAGCCTTGTGTGGATGTGTGGACTCATAGGATGCTGGGCCATGAAACAAACCCATACAGTAATACCTTGGATTGCAAGCGTAATTCGTTCCGGAACTGTGCTTGTAATCCAAAACACTCTTATATCAAAGCGAGTCTCTGGTGGGCGTGAGTGGGGCAGATTTCGGCCCGCTACAGGCGAGCGGTTACATCCCTACGTATTGCAAGACGTCGCTTGCTTATCAAGTAAAAATTTTTTTGCTTGTCTTGCAAAACGCTCTCAGACCAAATTACTTGCAATTCAAGGTATTACTGTATATGTGAACCATAACCCATACTCGTCACATTTGCCCTCAAGGTGTTTTCATATATTCATTTTAAATTTTAAAGTATCCTGTCACAGGAATAGAAAACTGACTAAAATGTGTGTTCAGTTATGGTAAAAGAGCATCCTAAAGTAAACGTGTTGCAGGAACATAAAATAGCCTAGTTTGGTTTCTGTACAAAATAATTTTAGAAGCAATTAACATGGGGCTTTGGTGAAGGGTGCCCCGTACCCAGCCTGGCCATGGTGCCACAGTAGCAGCCGGGCCGGTGGTGCTCTTACCGCCAGGCCGCGGCGCGCACTGTAGAGCCAGGGCGTCCGGATCCCATGCCGCCAAGCCGCCACCCCCCCCAGTCCCAGCCAGTGTTGTCCTGCGCGCTAGTCCACGGCGTAACCACCACTGCCAGGGTGCCGCGCGACCGGAGGCACCCTGGGGCGCAAGAACCCCCCCCCCCAGCGCAGCGCGCCAGGCCCCGGTGCGGTCGCGCCTTGAACTCACGGCCCACCAGGCCGCACAACGCGTTGGGCCGCGGCGCGGCAGCCACTGCCACGCCTCGGTGCTGCCGCTGCAGCCAATGCACCCGAAAACTACAGTTCCCGGCGCTCTACACGGTGGTAGGCCGCGGTGCGCCCGCCGCTGCTAGGCCCCGGTGCGTCCGCCGGAGAACTGCCTCCCCTTAGGGCGCATACTTCACCTGGGCGAGCCACTATCGCTGGAGCCGGGCGCGAAAAAAGCCTCCTCCCGCCGCCAGACCGAAGCGCAGCGACCCCGTCACCGGAACGCAAGTGATACGGCGGCGCTAGGCCCCGCAGGGGACCAGGCTGCAGCACGCTCGTCGCCCGGCCGGGGACAACCGGGTCGCGCCCCTCCCCCCGAACGCCCGCCCCACCTGCCGCAGGAAGGGATGGTGCGCCCTGGAGGGACGGCCGGACGGCCGCACCGAATCCAGACACCACGTGACCGTCGTGTCCCAGCCTCCAGGAAAAAGGAAAAGGAGTCGACACATCAAGAGGACAGCCACCCGGGTCCCTCATTCCCCAGCGGACCGTGACCACGTGGAGCCTGAAGTCCTCGGCGGAATCAGGAGAGTCTTCTGTTAGGTGAACTGCGTGAAGGACAAAGCGGTTGTGGGTGGGGCTACTACTACAGTCCTACTATCGGCCCTAGCCGCCCCGCCCATCCACCTGACGTGGCACCTGAATCCCAAGGTGTCTCTCTCCTCCTCCCTCCTACGTTCGCAAGTAACATGACTAAAATTCTTCAGGCACTTAAAACAAAAAGAGATAGGTGAAAGGAACACGGTTTGCTTAATGGTAATAAAATAGATTGAGTTGTTTTCTACCATCCTCCACAAATATATATCCACCTCCCCTGCAAGTACATATTCATACTGATTTCAGAGAGATCGAGATCTGAACATTTTGCAGCTGTAGGAAAGCTTTAGGAATGATTGCTGTGGGGAAAAATCACATCAAAACTTTATTCACATAGTTCCTTGAAAAACCAATCAGGTGTGCTGAAGATAGATAAAAATCAGGTCTGCATCACAAAATTGCTTTTGAGAATAGATGAACATGTCTGATGAATGTTTTCCTCTGTATGTATGGCAATCATTCCAGAAGCATACCCATGAATGTAAAACATGACATCAGTGCTGCCCTCAGTGCAGATATGCCTGGTGCATAAATAAAAGTAACAAACTTGGTGAAAGATAACCAGTATTGACTCAGGGGGATGAATACTTATGCAACCAACAAGTGCCAGTATGTTTTTGTTTACTTTTGTGCCACAATAAAAAATATTTTGCACCTTTACAGTATTGAGTATCTTGTGTACCTCAAGTGGTAACAATGCTAATTAAATCCATTTCAATTCCAGGTTGTAACAACAAAATGTGTTGTTGGGGTGAATACTTCTGCAAGGCACTGAACAACTCAGCTTCTCCCAGCGCTTTAAGGAAAAGTATAATATTTGAGTAGTTATTGACTTGCTAATCAATTTTCTATTTAAGACATTTAGAAATCATAACTTTCTCTGTTTCGCTTGTATTTGTTACCTCATTTTCTGATTGTTGGCTCCAGCATCCCATACCTTTCCATGAGTCACAATGTATCTTTTTCCAAAATTGTATTTCTCATCTGTGCCCTATTTCCATTTTTAATTCATCAATCTCTCAAACTCTCCCCTTTCCATATATGTGTGTCTGAATATTGTTACTTATAACTTATAATACTACCCACAATGTATTTATGAGGAACAGAAGAAGAAACTACATTCCCTGAAGAAATTAGTTAGAAATGCTCCCTTTTTGTCCCTGTACTCAACTTTTTTTTCTTCTCAGCTCCTCCCTTTCCCCCAAATACCTTTATACTGATAAACTAATGATTACTATGTAAAATGGTTTGGTTGGAGAAAGGACCCAGTGTAGTTTAGTGAGTAGGAGTAGAACTGTGGGGATCTGGGTTCAAATGCCCACTAAGTGCTCTGGGTGACATGATAAGCTGCCTCTCGGGGTTGCTGTGAAGTTAAAAGAGAGTAACCCCACATATGCCAACCTGGAGTCTTTGGAGGAAGGGCAGGATAAAAATGTAATAAAGGGGGAAAAAAACCTACATTGATATTTCCCCAAAAGATTAGGAATTAAACGTAGCTCAATTCCAGTCAGTTTTCTTCTGCAGCAACTTGCAAGCACTAAATAACAGAAACAAGACAGCTGTCTGCAGGATGGCTATTCATTTTGAGTTTTATTTTCTTACAGTATATGAATGTTTGAATTATTATTGTGGATTTTTTTTAAAACTTAGTGCAGAGGTTCTTTTTCTACGAATGACTCAAACCTCATTTTGTTGCACTTGCAATGAAGCTAGCAGAAATGCTTGTCATTTAGCAGTTTGCTCCGTTTGTCTTCAGCGCGGTCTCCTCCAATGTAATTTTTTAACAATAAGACTGCTTTCTTCAACCTTCATGAATCAAATTCTTCTGCAGATCAAGTCTGATGGTAGATAGCAATACCTTCCACTGTTATAACAGTACCTTTATGGAACTGTAATTTTAAAAGGCCGCTCCCCCCCCCCCCGCCATAGTTCCATTTCTGAGTAGCAATTAGAAATTTTGTAATGGGCTTCATACCTTACCTCCAATGAAGTCTAGATCCTCTGGAACTTGCTAAGGATCTTTTCTGTTGTACGAAAGTCAAGGAATCTGGCTACTATAGGCTGGGGATACAAATCTGGTTTATTTGAAGGTGGACCAATTTTGGGTGCCCTTTCTATCATTGGAGCAATGTCATCTTCTAACTTCAGCACCTCAGCCAGCTGGCCAGAAATAAATGATTCTAGATTATGCCTGTTACACTTTTCTATAAAGCCACTGAAACTTAAATTATTACATCTGTCTGCTTTACAGATCCACAACCTTAAGGCTTAAAGTGATTTCATTTTTTTTGGAAGGCATCTCAACTCCTGCTCGAGCGTTATTCCCAGCTCCATTACTGACTCAACCATGTTTGCTGTGTCATTTGGTTTATCCCCAATAGTTTTAAGATGTTGTTAAAGAAGTTGCATTTTCACAATGTAAGTTCAGTCACAGCTTCCCTGAACCCAGCCTGTGTAGGTTATCTCTTCTTCCCCTACTTCAGAGGCCTCAGAAGAGACTCTATGCTTTTGTGGGTAGGGGGCATCAAGAAACCTCTCAAGGCTTTTTCTGGGATTAGGCAAATCCTCCAGTTTCCACCCACAAGACTTTGAGTAAAATCCTAACCCCCAGATCCAAGAGGAGCTCTATCATTTGGGTAGCACATCTGCTCCAGCAGTTCCCAGAATGCCTATGGAAAGCTCCATAATTGTAGATCTACCCCTAGCAGTGCTTCCCCTGGCAATAGGCCCCAAAATGGGATGTTCCTGGGGAGGGGCTGGTGGAGGTGGCCTTGGATCTACCAGATCCAGGACTGCCTCATTCTCCCAAGAGGATTGGGCCCCTCACCTAAGCAGCCTGGAGATGGTGTAGTTATTTCCCCTTCCATTGAAACTAATGGGAAGGAGGGGGAAAGTTTGCCAGCGAAGAAAAAAGGTGAGACCATCCCTCCTAACACCTGCCCTGGCCAGGGCAAAGTTGCAGGGCTTTGGAAGGAGTGGATGACATGCCACTTCACTCTTCTCTGCATGACTTAAGACTGCTCCCCCCCCCCCAGTTTTGGACAGATTTAGTGCAGGTTTGCAATATTATATTATATTTCATATATTATTTAATACTACAGTATTATATTGCAATATTATAAATAATATTACAAATAATAAATATAAATAATACTATAGTCAACAAATTATTGCAGTGTGGAGCTCTTTGGGGTTCCAGTTACACCAGTATTTTTCTCTATTTTGTTCCCCCTTCCATTTTTGGGATTTTTCGTATGGTGGATGCTACATTAAAACATCCTCCATTGATGTTTATGGGCAGCTCTCACTTATGTCCCTGGGTGCATTTAAAAATAGCTTCTCAGGGTGCTTCCAGATGAGGCTGTTACTGTGCAATCACACTACCTCGTTCATGAAACTTGACTGGAGGTCCAGACAATGTCATCTTCCATTTGTAGCTTGTTACAATGGGTATAATAACTGCTCTTGTAGAAAGAATGACAGGAATCTATACAGGCCCGAAACATTAGCTTATGGGACATTGGTCAAGTATGAACTGGAGTAACCTTTGGTCTGAGAATATGAGAATACGTGTGAGAGAGATTGTGTAAGGAAGAATGTCTGAGTTGAAGTGAAGATAACTTTTAATGTAAATATAAATAGGAGGCGTTATCCTAAAGGGATTAACACATGCCCATTGGGGAATCAGACTGCAGGCTATGTCAATATTCAGAGTGATGATGAGCTTATGGATTAAGGAATAGCAGGAGGTAGACAGGAGGAAATATTGCAAAGAATATGGTTAATATACATTTAGTAAGGAAGAAATGTCTAACTAAGGAGAAAACACAATAGAGCAATAGGGGGATTAGTGTAGGACATGTCAGGAATTACTTGCTCACTAGAGGAGACCCCTCTGCTCCCCATAGGACAAACAGAGGAAAAGGGTATAAGAATTGAGGGTTTTGGAATAGGCACCTTTGCCTACTTTCTTTGAACTTTCTCTTTGTCACATGGAGCTCTAGTCTCCAATCTTATTGCTATACCATAGGCTATTAGGTTAAGGTCTTCCATCTCTTAGAGTTATAGAGTATGAGTGAATGGTGAATTGCTGCCTTGCCAGTAATGCTTGTGTTTTGACCATAAGAGACCATATTAAATAATCTGTATCTGTTCTATCTTTCATGTAATAAACGTATTATTGTATTCTTCCAAGTGTGTCAGTCTGTTTTAGTACAGAGATAAGTAGGGAACCTACACCCACAAGCAACACATGTTAGACTCCAGAAAAAGATTCCTGCACCTCTCGGGGTAGCGTGGGGATGGCGCGACTGGTAACTAGGGGTACCAACTCCAATACTATCCAATTGTAATAAGCTGTTCCATGTTTTCCCATCACTTCTTCCATCTTTTTTCTTACCAGAAAAAAATCTGTTAGGGAAAAGAAGATGGAATAGCTGTACAATGCCTTTTGAGTGTTAGCTCTAGAAGCCCTCTTTCTGGAACTACCTTCAGTGTACACCAGGAAATGGCCTATCCAGAGAATGAGAAGGTACTGAGTACTGTTCTATGTCTAAGGTTCTCTTTCTTTGTTGTCCTTCTCCATTCAGACCATTCCATTCCCCTTTCTACTCAGTTTTCACATCCACCCACCCAACTATTCCATTACTCTTTCCACCTATCAGTCTGTCAACATTCTGTGCCATTGACCTATCATTGAGCTGGTTTGGCCGGGGTGGTCCCTCCTTAGCTTTTTTTCCTTAAGATTTTTTTTTTTTTGTACCACTGAAACCTTTGAGGTTACCCGAGTCTTCTGATAGCTTCTCTTGTCCGCGCGTGGTGCAGGTTTGGCTATAGTGCAGGGGTCCTCAAACTTTTTACACGGGGGGGCAGTTCATTGTCCCTCAGCCTGTTGGGGGCCCGGACTCACTGGGACTCCCCTGTGCCGCCTCCTTCATGCAGGACCCCCCGCCGCAGGACCCCCGCCCCCCGCTGCAAGACCGCCCCGCTGACCCTGCCGCCACTGCAGGTCCCCCCCGCCCCCGTAAACCCCCGCCATAACCCCACCCGCCGGCGCCATCCTACCTGGTCCCCTGCGCGCTGCTGCTGCTGCCGGTGCCTCTGTCACAGCCTGCGCTCGAGGCGCCGCCGCCGCTCCGTCGTCTCCATCCTGGACTCCGCCCGCTCAGTTTTGAAAAACAGCGCGGGCGGGGTCCAGGATAGACGCGACGGGACCAGCGGGCGGCGAGGCGGATGAGGTAAAGGCCCCCCCGCTGCCCACCCACCCCCGTAACCCGCCCTTCCCCCCGCCCCCGTAACCCGCCGCTTCCTCCCCTCCCTCCCGCCTTCCCCACCTACCACCATAACCCGTCGCTCCCGCCCTCCCACCCCCCGTAACCCGCCGCTTCCCTCCCTCCCCGCCCGCCCGCCGTAACCCCCGCCGCTTCCCGCCTTCCCGCCCACCTACCCCCCATAACCCGTCGCTTCCTCGCCCCTTCCTCCCCGCTCCCCCACCGTAACCCGCGCCGCTTTCCTCCTTCCCCCCTCCGCCCACCCACCCACCATAACCCCGCTTCCCTCCCGCCCGCCCACCGTAACCCGCCTTCCCGACCGACCGCTTCCCGCCTTCATCCCTGCCGCCGTCCTACCTGGCCACCGTCACCGCCCGAGTCCGCCGCCGCCGCTGCTCCGGCGCGTCCATCCTGTCGCGACCGGGGTCCAGGATGGACGCGACGGAGCAGGGTCCCGTCGCGTCACTTCCACCGCGCCGGAAGTGATGTGACGGGACCAGCGGGCGGCGAGGCGGATAAATTAAAGCCTGCGCCCCGCTACTGGCTAAGCCTCCCCCCCCCACAGGAGATGCAGGGCGGCAGGCAGGCAGGCGGCCCGGCGGCCCGACAGGCGGCCCATGCCCCCCCCCGCCGGCTCAGCCACCCCTCTTCCCTCACAACTCTTGATCTGCCGCTGCTATAGTCTCATGGGCATTGGAAAAACACAAATTCATACTTCATTCCATCCCTTCCTCATTTTCTGTCTCCTGTCCCAAGGAACACCTAGCATTTTGTGGCTACTGAACATGCTCAGTTCTCATTGGACTATTTTGGTTCTCCCCCTGTTCCCCCCCCCTTTACTTAGGGTTTTTTTAAAAAATGTACTTCTGGGAAACTTGGTGTTCTGCCAGGTCTATTGATATCTTCCTCTTTTGAGTGGATGGTGTCGTTTTAGCTACATAAGGATTGGTTCTTGGGGAAATGAGTTTGCTGATACAGTATATGATTATATTTGTGCCTGAAGGGGAAAGCTCAAGTTTTATGCAACTGCCATAGTTGCTGACAGTTTAGAACACTCATCGTTGATGTTTAATAAGAATATGAATATTAGTCCCCAATCTTGCAATCAGTTGCCCTCAGAGCCACTGGTCATTTAATTCAGGTACGCAGGAATGAGGGATTCCTTGTTTCTGCTGCAACTTATATGTCAAAGAGACAAATGAAATACACAATACTGACAAGCAATACAAAAATAAGAGGAAGAAATTACAAAACTTGTCTGAACTCAATTAGTGTATATGTGTGTTTTAATGACATATCAATTTACTTTTATGGTGTTTCGATACTGCATAATCATCATTTTCTAATTGATTGAGTATTAACATCAAAGAGAATTAACTGAACGCTGTTTCATCACATTTCCAGGAGTCATCAAACATTTCCAATTACTGCACAAGCAATATGCATAAACAATCTTTTGCAAGAAATAAGGCACACTATTTACATACTGGGGAAGATGACATTAGAATGCAAGTGACAGAAGCAGCTTTCAAGATACAGTACCTTGAAGAAGGTACACCATGACCAAACCTCACTCTGCCAAAATCCAAGGGACATGTTAAGCCATCTACTGTGTAACCCAGCATATTCCTCTTTTTATACACTGCCCTTTGACCCAAAGGTGACAGGAAGTTAGTAAACTAATAACAATATAATGGAGAGGAGTAGAAGGATTATGTAAGCTGCCTTGGGTTCCTTGCAGGAAAAAAGGCGGGATATAAATATAATTATATTAATATAATAATGAATAATAACAACAACAATTTACAGTAATGCAACAAAACCAAAAGTAGATACAGCGATTAACGGCCTCTTGTAGAAAAGCTCTAAGTCTGTATTATTATCTCACATATTGAAGATGGGGTTGGGGACGGGGGGACTGCGACTTGCCTAAGGTGAGTTCATGGTAGTGGCAAGATTTGAATGAGGGATTCCTGATTTGTGGCTGAGCCTCTTAGCTATGATGCTACACCAGTTCTACTATCTCACAGGGTTGTTGTGATGATAAAACGGGAAAAGTCATTGGACAGATGGTATAAAAATGCATACATAAATAAGATGTGCAGGAATTAGAAAAGCTGCACTTGCTGAAATTTCTCCTTTATGGCTATTAAAAGATATAGGCGCCTTGTCTTCTTTACATTTGACCTTACACTCCCAAGTTTTAGCATTTTAATAAGACACGTGGTTTAATTTACTAACAGCCTTATTCAAACGTATTGCCTTAATTGCAGTGGCAAAGTTGGGCAAATCAGAGAGGAGGCACTGCAAGGAATGCAAGTATGCAACTCCTCCTTCCCCTACACACACACACCTGGCTTTCCTTAAACCAGCTGATCTGCACAAGGTACCTCTTCTATTATGCTCCCCATTGAAGGTGCTCAATCCCCAGGGGCAGACTTGCTTCCTTGCAGTATGTCAAAATACCCAGCTCTGTACCAGATTTGAGGGGGGCTTAAAAACAACAAAAATCACTTCTTCCCTCATCCTCCCCCCCCCCCCCCCTGGTCTGATTCCTCCGTTGGATCAGACAGGAGATGGGTGTAGCCCTTCTATTCACGGGAGGCAAAGTCTGGATCCAACCCACTATCCTTCATAGTATTTAGTCTTTTGCATTTTATAGCTCGATGGGATGCATATGTTTTGATATTCTGTGCCTTGGAGTATTAGTTTTTCCATTATTGGTGATTTAAATGTTGCATTATACACAGCAATGTATTTGTATTTACCTGTGCCTGAGTGCACCTCGCTATCTATTGTTGCTGCTGCAGCAGTTGCTCCTGTTTTTGTTGTTTCCTCACCTACTAGGCTCTGGATTTCAAGTATCACAATTTGATAGCCAGGCTACCAGAAAGACCACCTTCTCCCAGAAGTATGCCTACCAGAACCGTAAGATCTTCCTCAGAGGCCCTACCCCAAGTGTTCCTGCCAAATGAAGAGAAACGCGTGACTGCTGGAGAGCGGGCCTTTTTGGTAATGGCACTCTAGTTGTGAAGTGGCACCATCCCTGTGGTCTTTTTGGCACCAGGTGAAGAGCTTTTGGCTCACCTAGGCCATTAAATAGTTCATGTTATCTGAGTCTCTCCATTTTAAATTTTATTTATTTATTTATTTATTATATTTATTATATTTATACCCTGCCTTTTTTCCTGCAAGGAACCCAAGGCAGCTTACATAATCCTCCTCCTCCTCTCCATTTTATCCTCACAACAACCCTGTGAGGTAGGTTAGGCTGAGAGTTAGTGACTGGCCCAAAGTCACCCAGTGAGTTTCATGGCTGAGCGGGGACAGGAACCAAGATCTAGGAGGTGATATGAATTGTGTTTTGTTGTCATTTTTAATGATGCTTTCAATGTTATGATTTCATGTTCTATTTTGTATTTAAATTATTTTTATATTTGTTTATTGTAAGCCGCTCAGTGAACTTTATGTTATGGGGCAGCATAGAAATGCCATAAATAGAGTATACCCAATGTCTCCATAGTTGATAATATTATCCCAGGCTATTTGCTTTGCTATTCATCTCATGGTTGGCCCAAACCACCATTGCCTTAAAGGAACAAGTGCCAAAATATGACCATCATGACAAAAGTATTAAAGATGCTCAGTCTGATTGAGGAGGATGAAGAGGGGTTAACCGCCATGGAGACAGGAAAAGAGTTTCTCTCTGCCTTCCAGTTTTTAATGCAGTATATGCAGAGGGCAGTATCCAATGCGGCAGGAGTGCTAATGTAAATTATGTTACGCTAGTGTAAGGAACCTCTAGTGCAGTGCCAACTGTGTTAGCTGGCGTGACAGGATTCCCTGGAAAATCCATTGCCCCAGCCAATGCTATTGGCATTGCACTAGAGGTCTTTTATGCTAACACACTGTACAGTAATACCTTGGATTGCAAGTAACTTGGTCTGAAAGCGTTTTGCAAGACAAGCAAAATTTTTTTTAAACATTTGACTTGATAAACGAGCAAGGTCTTGCAAGACAAATAGGGATGTAACCGCTTGCCTCGAGCGGGCGTAGCACCCGCCAGAGCAGGGTCCCGTCGCGTCATTTCCAGTGCCGGAAGTGACGCAACGGGACCAGAGAGGGTGGGTCGAGCGGCGCGGAGAACTGCTCCACGCCGCTCAGAAGATCGAGGCAGGGGGTGCCCCCGCAGAGAGTCAAGGCGGGGGCGAGGTGCCCTCCCGGTTCGATTTCATGTCTACGCCAGAGACTCGCTTTGATATGAGTGTTTTGGATTACAAGCATGTTTTACAAGCAGGAACGAATTATTCTCTCAATCCAAGGTATTACTGTAATTTATGTTAGCTCTTGTGTTGCACTGGATACTGCCCAGAAGATTTCGATCCCTGGAATACAATAGTCTGTTCCCCCATTCAGTCTAGGTAGGAATTAGAAATCTTTTTAGTGATATCCTTGATTATCTGACGTGATTCTACCAGAAATCTAGAATTTCTAGAAATACTTCTATCTATCTATCTGCTGTTTGAACAGTAAATGATTGTTAGGAAACGAGACAAGCAGAGTGGGTGTAAAAAGCAGTGCAGACACATTTCTGAAAGTTCATAGAGCTGTGAAATCCAGTTTATGTAAATGTTGTTGCTGATCAGCCTCTGGTGGCCTCTAAACATAAGAGTCAAGCACATACCACATAATGACATTCATCAGAAGAATGCCACAGGCAGTCTCTGGCAGCCTTTCTGTGCTCCTGTCAAATGGCCCCCTCACCAAAGCATCCTGTGTTCATCCCCCACTCTTGGCTGCCAGGCTTATGACCTTCCCTCCAGTGTGGGGACACTTAGGCTCTGGATTTTAAGCCTCACAATTTGAGAACCCAGCAACATCTCCCCAGGCTATAAGTGGTGGCGCATGAGTGACAGCAGAGCCCCGTGTGTGCGAGATGGGAGATTAAAAATCCTGTTCGTGTGTAGAGGCCCATTTATCCACACACAGAAATCCAGATCTTTCTCCCCCTCTCTCTGCGCAGCGTGCAGCGTTTCGGTTGCAATCAGCCAGCCAGCTTTCCAGCATGTAATCCGACTCCAGCAGCCAGCTCCCCCGTTTGCAGATAGCAAGGAAAAAACTCTGTAACTCCACAGGTCTATTCTACCTGTTTATTTACTTAGCAAAGTAATATTCTACAGAGTATACATTTCCTAGTTGCAGTCCATGTGCAGAGTACAATGCATAGCAAGCATTTATTCCAGTGGAGCAAGTTGAGCTTTACCCCACTTCAGCAAAGACGTTACATTGTTGCATAAGTCCAGCAAGCAATAGTCAGAAGAAAAGAGTGAAGAGAGAGAACAGTCCTGCTCCTCTCTAAAAATGGCTCCAGACAGACAACAAGTTAATACGTCACCAGAACATACAAACCATGTGACCAGCTCATATTGTTCTCACACTTTAGTAACCCCTGCGAAAACACGAGATTCTAGAGAGACATAAACCTGTTTACCCGCCATTCTGTCCCTTCCATGTGTAAACAATGTGCTCCAGCTTGTGAATGTGATACATATCACAACAATAAGCTTTGTTATTTACCACATAGCTGGCAATAGTCAGACCTGCTTATATCTCACCAGCAGGGCCGGCGCTACCGCTAGGCAAACTAGGCGCAGAAATGCTGCGCTCCTCTTCGCTGCCGGCGCGCTCCTGCCCCGCCCGGCCGCCTCGCCGACAAAGGCACCACCAGGTCAGTGCGGGGGGATTGCGCCCGGAGGTAGTGGTGGGTCCGAGCCTGGGCACCGCTGCCGCCACCACCCCCGCTGCCACTGCCCCCTGCAGCCGCTGGCCCCCCCACTGCTGCCGCCACCCCCCGCAGCCGCCGGATCCCCCGCCACTGGACCCGCCCCCCACCGCCGCCGGACCCCCCCACCACCTACCTTCTCCGCACCGCTTCCGGAGCCCCGCCCGCACTCTGTTTTGGCGGAAGGAACCAGGGAACAGGGCTTAAACAGCCCTGTTGCCCTGGTTTCCCCGGCCAAAAACAGAGCACGGGGGTCCCGTCGCGTCACTTCCTCCTCGGAGGAGGTGGCGGCCAGGGCGGGGGGGGAAGGTAGGTGGCGGGGGGGTCCGGCGGCTGTGGGGGGTGGGGGGGGTCCGGCGGCTGTGGGTGGTGGTGGTTTGCAGAGCAGGGCCGCTTTGCTCCGGAGCCCCCCCCCACAGCACGAGAGGGGGGGCGCTAAATATAATTTCGCCTAGGGCGCCAAACTGCCCTGCACCGGTCCTGCTCACCAGACAGTTCAGAAAACGTTGGATGGAACATTTCCTTGTTTCTGTGTATGGTGACTATGAAGCATTGACCTTGTCTAAGCCTCTGCATTGTCCAGGGAACACTGGGTGAATAGTCACATAGGGAAGGCTATTAAGGAGTTGTAGCACCATATACAAAGCATTAGAGCATTGGTTCATATAGCCCAGTATTGTCTACTGCAGGCCAAACTGCCAAATACTAATCTAGGAAAGTTCTCAGGGGGCCACATTCCATTTAGAGGTGTGGCCAAAGGTAGAATGGGTGTGGCCAAAATCTGATCCTTACTGATTTTAAGCCTATGGAGAAGTAAGCATGCATGACACACGCTACTGTGACTGGCAATAGTTATCTAGGGTATCAGGCAGGTTTTCCCACCACCACCACAGCCAGGCCTGCTACATGAGATCCTTTTTAAGATTGCAAACGGCAGAGGAAGAGCCCGGAATGTTATACATGCAAGCACTCTTGTACTGAGCTATTTTCCCTCAACCTCCACCTTTCCTACGGACACTATCCACTACTTCAAATATAGGCTTTCTACTCCTAGGCACTGAGATAGTAAATTCATCTTATTATTAGATGGCCTGTATTTTTATAGGAGTTATAGGATTTCATATAACTAGAGTAGAGCTACCAATTTACAAGCATTCTGACATCTAGTGTTGTGTTCCTCTGAGTATGTGCAAAACAATTTCTAGATCTAAGGGCAAAGTGCCCTTCAGCTTGCACAGAGTGCTTTTGTGAAGACAATGTTTCCTATAAGAAGTTCTCCATCCTTACTCTGCCTCTCTCGTAGGGCAGTGGCCCCACAGCTGCTGTATGGCCTGAGAGATGACCAGGTCAAAATGGCAGGCAGTCACTACTACACAGTGGGGGAGAGGCTTAGGCACGACTCTGGACTGTCAGTGTTGCCTGCACAGTGGGTGGGAGATGAACACAGTCAGGTAGTCTCTCTAAATGCATTCTGGAACTTGGTGTCAGCCAACTCCATGATCCTCATATTACTGGGTAAAACTCAATTTGGTGGCAGAGTGTGTACCGTATATGTGTTTTTATTCAGAATGCTCTGCTTTCACAGGGTATGAATGTAAGCCACACTAGAAGCAGCAACCACCCTTAATTGAGGCCATGGTGTGCAAGTGTGTGCTGTGAGAGTAGATGCATGCTCACTCAAAACAAAGAATGGCTCAGCTTTGCATCCTCCAGTTCTTCCAACTGGCCAACTCAATAAACCTGTTCAGGCCAATAAAAATTCTGGCTGAATGGCACAGGTGATTTTAATCGAGATGACTGACATCGGATCTTCTGTGCATTTTGTCCACCTTCAGCAATGGGTACTGTCTTTGTCTTCACCCTCTGACCCAATCACCATGGCCATGTATCACCTCTTTTACCGTACTTCTTGCTGCTGTCGGGTACCCCAGCTAGGGTGAGCACTACGTATTGCTGAAAAAGAAAAAAATGCATTGCCGGGAAAAAAACAACAACACAAGAGAGGACACAGATTTGCATAACATTTAAAAATGCAAATGTATATGTATACGTGTAAATTGAGACATATCTATTATAATTTAAACAGAAATGCAATTTCACCATAATGGGGGAGACTGGAACCAGGTTACCTGTGTTCTTGCCTGAGTGTTCAGTCTGTTGTCAAGCTGGTAACTACATATTGATGGGCAGCTTCAAGGCCCCTCTCTGCTCTCCCTTCTGACGGGTCATTATCTTCAAACCAGACTTGGACCGGAATCAGGAGGGCAGCCCTTTAAATAGAGGGTAGTCCTCTGTAAATGAGGGCACATGGTCACCCTAGCCCCAGCGCAACGACCGTGTGAAGCCATGGTGTATCACATTGGCTAGTAGGCAGCTCAGCATTCAGAACACATTACACTTGCGTGAAAGCTTTGCCTGTTGACAATTGCGAAAACTCCCCAACCGTCAGACAGAAAGAGCTGGAGGAGTTAGAAATCACACACTCAGGTGAGGAGCTGCTGGATGCCTTTATCCATTACATATTTCCTCTTACATCTCTCTGCTTAACACAGCTAATTTTCCCAAGGGAGAAGAGTAGAGGAAACTTAGGAGAGAAAGGAGAGACAATGGAAAGAGAAAGACATTCAGTGGTTCCTCACTCACTGTGTGTGAGATTTTTTTTTATCCCCTCCCCCCAGCTTTCTGAACCTGTTGGTGGGGCTTTGGAAATCTTAATGGGCAGTGTTCTCACATGGTGAGTGTAATGTGTAACCAGGCTTTTGGTGTCCGCATATCTTGGTTTCATGCCGTAAGAGTTTAGCATCAGGGCTGGCTGGGGCAAAACCTTACCAACGTGTACCAGAGCTATGAATCTTTGGAGGAAAATCTAGAAGAATAGGGTCATATATAATGGCTTCATGAAGATGGCAGTAAGTTTGTCTGGAACGTTGACAAACATATTCACTTTTGTCATTTATATATGAAGAACTGCAAGGGTGAGCTGTTTTTTCCCATGGGGCTGATGGAAGGGGAGGAACAACTGTTTGTTCCATCCTCTAAGGATAGGGCAAAAAGCAGTGGCTTTAAAAAACAGGAAGGTAGATGTGAAATGTTTGCACAAACTGCTTAGGGGGGAATATCTGATCTCCTTCCTTGGATTGGAAGAGGCTATGAAAGCATCTGCTAGGGACCCTTTATATAGGATGTCCCTTCTTGGGAGGAAGGGGTTAGACTAGATCAGCATTCCCTAACCTGGTGCTCTCCAGATGTTTTGGACTACATCTCCCATCATCACTGACTATTGGCCATGCTGGCTGGGGCTGATCTGAGCTGTAGTCCAAAACATCTGGACTAGATGATCCACTGAGTTCTGCCTTGTTACTGTGGCCGTTAAGTCTAGGCTATCCATAAACTCTGCAGCTGATCTACGGCCAACAAAAAAGGAGAGTTTCATTGGGTTGGCAAATGACCAAAGAATGAAGCTTTCACTTCAGCAGGCACAAGCTTCCTAGTGTTGTTGAAAATAAATTTCTCTTTGGTCAGTGTTACTGTGATAGCAATGACATACACATTTTCGGCTATTATGGTTTCACACCACTGAAAATATCTCTGCCATGAAAGTCCTAATGAAGTAATCAGACCCAATGCAATATGGGATGAATAAAGTGTAAGAAGGCCATGAAGATAAAAGGGATGCCTTAGATGATGGTGATGGTGATGGAAGTACTGAAGGAGTGGAACATAATTGATAAGGAGCTCCAGGGTTTACCAGTCCTCTGGTTACCTATTTTCCTTTCCCCTTTTCACAAAAGCATAGGTCCCCTTCATGCACATGGTGAGCAGTATGGGTTCAGCATGTGGTAAGCGCATAATAATGAATCATCTGCATGAGCATGCCCAATTGGTTGTATTAATCACATGCGTGTTCCTGCAATGTGGGATTGCCCAATGCCAAACTGGCTTTGCTGCTGGGTAAGTGTGTGTGTATGTGGAAGAGAGATGGGTGCCATGGCTATGCAAGGATGGGCTAAAATATTTGTACAAAAGACACATGGGGAAATCTGTGAAGATTGTTCCATTTTTAAAACATATTACCATTTTTTAAAAGTCACATTCATTTACACAGCTAATTGGTCAGACATCAAGCAGGCAACCTGTACTCATGGAAGATACTTGATCCAACCATTTAGCTGAAATGCTCTCTTACTATATTTCAATACCTTATTACAGTGTTTCTCAAACTCCCCTCCCTCCCCAACCACATGAAAATTGCTGGGGGTCATGTGGACCACTTAATTTAAAAAATGTTCTACAAATCAGTTCTGTATTATGAAAATCATGGACCCTAGGCCCAGCTGCTGAGATGGATCCCTTTAACTAGTAAATGTTTAGGGAAAAGTTAGTAGATTGCACCAGCACCATCACGGCCCCTAGGCCAGATCTTTGTTAGTCTATTTGATAATTGAACCCTGGTCAAAAAGGCCTTGATCTGTGTCATCAGAAAAAAAACAAATCAGGTGCAGGGCCAAGTACAGTTATTGTCAACCGTTCTGCAACTTTCCGCAGACTTCTTTGTCAAATAATTTTATGGCAACAGTAGATATTTGAGATTATACAGGACAAGTGTTAGAATCTGGTGCAGAATTCCCATGAGTCCACATCTCATGTTGTTCAGGTTTCGGAACTTTCTGCATAACAGTTCCAAACTGATTAATCAAAACTTGATTAACTCTAATACTTCATATGCTAGAGGGAAGAGCCCCAGACAATTGGGGGTCTCTGTTGTTGAGAATGTGCCTGTACCTAATTCCTGTGCAGGGCTCTTTACAATTTCTTTGCCATGACTGGGAAGGTATAACCATGATCCCAGCAGTAATGATATTTAAAACTTTGAAAGCCTCTTTGGCTGGCATGAGGAACAGAATAAACATACTGCCTCTGCACAAAGTTCCAATGAGAGACTTCCAAGTCTAAAATTAGTAAGAACATGCATGTGTGTGTGTCTTATCAGTGTGTGTCTGAGTTTCTATTGTGAATGCGAACAGAGATAAGGCCATTATGGCATATGAGCCAAACTGTTGGAACTGCAGTTTTGGAATATGGCTGACCACTGGGTCCCCAATATTCAGCTATTAAGCACTGGGTTATTTATTTATATGATGCTGCTGTATTTTTGTCCTGCTCCTCAGCCAAAAGGGGTCCCAAAGCGGCTTACATGAAAACAAGACAGTCCCTGCCCACAGACTTATAATCTAAAGAGACACAACATACAAGGAAAAAGGGATGGGGAGGGAAGAGGAAAAATTAAGTAGTTCATCATCACTTCCCCTCTCATCTCCCTCTGTACAGCTGAGTGGAAAAGCTACTGGTGACGGCAGCTGAGGGAGGAGGAACCTTTGTGTGGAGGTCTTTCAGCAGGGTTGGTGGAAGCAAACAGAAGCACAGTCTGTACAAAAAGGCAACACTATTTTAATTTTCCATGTAAGAACCTTTTCTAGAACAAAGCAGTTAAAGATTAAAACCAGCCCCAGTGGTCCAGGGTGGAGATACTAGATGGTAACAATTGTTTATGTTTGGTGAGGTTCATAGAAACATCACAGACATAGATCATGGAACACTTTGCACCTTAATTCCTACCCTGACATAACTGACAATCAACCTGTTGCACACAACTACAGTAGCTTTTGTATGGTGAGAGCTAGATTGTTATTGAACGTCATGTCCTAGGAAGAAAGCAGACTGTAATTACAGCAAAGAGAACTAGGACAAATTGGTCTTGAGTAATGCTTTGTTCTTGGTTCCCTTTGCCCAAGGGGCTCTGACACCGAACTAGCATTCATTTCTCCAAGCAGATCCGCTCCCTTCATAGCAGTTCACATCTGCGACCTGCTATGCTGTGCATGCTACAATGCCCTTTTTCATCTCCTTCACTTCTTTGTCATACTTAGTTCCCCAGGATGGGGAACCACACCTGCCTAAAAGCTTCACTATCATCATTCCATCCAGATTAAGACATGAAGTTAACATGTGTTAGGAAGGCGACTTGTCATCTTCACCTCTCTGCGTGGCCTGGAAATGTCATCACTATCCTTGTAAACATTTTTTTGTTGGTTGTTATTGTCCTTCTTATTGTCAGTGTTTCATGATAAACAGAATTTCCCTCCAACTTGAATGAACTGATTCTTTTTTGTTTGTCTGTTAGGCCTTGATTCTAAATGGTGAAAGGAGGGTAAAATGAATGGTATGAATAGTATTTCCTGGAAATTAGCTCCCATCTACCTGGTAAAAGAATTCCTCTATATTTAACTCCATAACAAGGTGAAGGTGCTATCAACGCCTAAATTTTACTTTCAGGGTAAAAATTAAAGTTATAGATACAGGCTTGGAAAAATACGAAATGCTTAATTATAAGTTATATAGTACTTTATATATATATATATATATATATATATATATATATATATATTACACCAGGGATGGACAGAAGGTTAGATCTGGATCTACTGGGTGATTTTTAGTAGATCGATAAGGATTTCTGACTCCCACTTGTTTAACAATAGCATCAGCCAAATGACACCCTTCCTGCACTCTAAATTATACTGCTGAAATGAAAAAAAAATATATTGAGGTTACCAGGAGTGGACTTTTGTGTGGAAGGACCTTAAGCTCTGTTCAGTTCTGGTACTCAAATCAAATTCCTGAGCTCAGAATTCTTTAATTCTAAGCGCATATTCTTTGCACCTGGCTCTGGTTGTTGGAACTTGGGGTTCTAGTGAAAAAACAAAGTAGACCCTGCAAGCCTGAAGTCTCCCTGCCTCTGTTCTACACCCTTTGAAAAATAATCAAATGCTTTAAAGAGCATGCACACAGATATTATTTTCTAGGTCTTCACCACAGAGCCAGTGGAAGCTTCCCTGGGTGACTCAGGGAAGCCACCCAGGGAAATGCAGTCAATACCATCCTAAGTTCATCATCCTGATAAGGAGTCTACTGATACAGAGATCCATTCCACAGATGACTGTTTCATCACTAGCAAAGAGCAGGCTGTACTGTCACAGCTGTGGTCATCTGTCACATTGGTCTGTGGTCTGTGAACTGGAAAGTGTTCAGGAATGTGTGACAGAGTGAATGGAGAATGGATGCAGAGAAGGTATTGCCCACATAAATAATTGGGGCATATCTGCAAATGTACTTAGGTCCCCTCTTGTATTTGTGCAAATCCAACTGATTTCTATGGGTTGTGTGGGTGTGAAACTGGAGCTAGAATTGGGCATAGTCCAAAGAACATTTGAGTAGTTGCCAGCCCATACAAATCTATGCAGTGGACAGGTTTAAATCCTCACGTACATCCTTTGGTCTTCTTCAGTGAGGCATAGGACATGCCTAACTCTTGTTTTTGTTTTGCAGTGGTTTCTCTCCTTATATCCCACCTTTTTCCCCTTCCAAGGAGCCCTAGGAAGCTTACATGGTCCTCCTCCTCTCCATTTTATTCTCACAACAACCCTGTGAAGTAGGTTAGGCTGAGAGTCAGTGATTGGCCCAAAGTCACCCACTGAGCTTCATGGCCAAGTGGGGACTAGAACCCGGATCTCTTGAGTCCCACTCCAACCAGTACTCCATACTGGCTTTCTTCTTTGTCTGTACTTTGTTCAATCACATGATAGCCAGCGCTTGGACTACTTTCTTGTATGCTGGAAGAGTTTTCGAATGAATAAATACACTGTAGCAATCTAAATAATCTTTAGCATTATCACATTATCATGTTTTTGAATGAATAAGTCAGCATCCTTTCAGAAATCTCTACACCATGAAATAAAATGGCTTACTGTAATTAAGTGGTCATTATTAGAGAAATGCTATTCTAGGGATAATTAGCTACCAGAGCCAAACAGATTCTAAACAACTGGAAACTGCAGAGTTTGATGCTAAAATCTGGAAATGGGGATCAGGGAAGAGGAAAAGGATATGCCACTGGAAACCTCTTTTAAGCTGCAGGCAGTACAGTCCTATGTATGTTATTTAGTTGCTATGGAACAAATATACATCATGTAGTTTAATTTGCTTAGGCTGCAATCTTATAGTTATTTATCCAGGAGTATGCCCCATTGAAATTAGGGGGATTTACTTTCAAGTAGACATGTATAGGATTGCATTGTTAGTTTATTTGGATCTTGCCTTGCCCATAAATAAATAATGCAACCAAAATACTCAAATAGAATCCTAAAGAGTCCATACCCCCAAATATAATGCCATCTACAAACTGAACCAAGTTTTCCAAGCGCTTTAAGAAAAGTAATATATAACATGTAGAATGGAAACTCACACACACTAGTCCTTATCTCTGAAGGTCTTCCTGAACAGCAAACCCTTATAATGTGTTCAAAACTCTTGCAGATTAGACCAGAGATAGATCTTTCTCGGCCAGGCCTGCACAACTTGTTTCCCACCATACTGAGTGCAGACCACAAGCCGCCAGACCCATGAGGCAACTTGACATAATGTGAACTATATATCATCCAGATAGCTACATCTCCGACATACATAAAGAAGATACAAAGAGCCTTGTTGGATCAAACCAAAGGTCCATCTAGTTCAGCAACCTGTTCCCTCCCAACTAGATGTGGCCAACCAGTTGTCTCTGGGAAGCCTCCAAGAAGAGTTTGAAGGCACTAGCCTTTCCCCACTATTGCTCTTGTTACTGCCTCTGAATCTGGAGGTTCCATGCAGCTGTTATAATTAATAGCTATCGATAGATTAACTTTCCATGAATTTGTCTTAATCCTCCTTTAAAGCAATCTGAGCTAGTGACCATCACCACCAGGGCCAGCATCAAGGGTAGACATCATTGGGCACCTGCTAAGGGCACACACCCCAGCAGGGGCACACTGACGAGTGCTTCCTAGACTTGCTCCTTGTCTTACTCATTGAAACCTGCCTATTCACCTGCCTCGGTCTCGCTCTGGCCCAGACAACAGTGGCAGTGAGAAGGAGGAGCAGTAGATGCCACTGCCTACATGCTTCCTGGATCTCTTCCTATCAAGTCCAGCACATGGTAGCAATGATGAGAAAGAAGGTGAGGAAGAGCAATAGCCCTTGGTGAGAAGATAGATTCACTGAAGGAGGGGGCCCATTGAGGGTGCCTTGCCCAAGGCCCCCCAAAAAACCTGGAACCAGCACTGATCACAACATCTTGTGGCAGTGAATTATGCATTGTATGAAGACGTATTCCCCCGCCCCTGTTGGTACTGAATCTACTGCCAATCAATTTTATTGGATAATCTTGAATTCTTATGAGAGAGGGAGAAAAACGACACTCTATCAACCTTCTCCACACCAGGCATATGTTCCCCTTAATCACCACCCCCAAACTAATCCCCCAAACACTTTAGCCTTTACACGTAAGGAGGATGATCCAAACCCTTGATCATTTTGGTTGCCATTCTACACTTCTCAGTTCTGTGATATCCTTTTACAACAAAAACGTTTTCTAGGTCTTTACCACATAGCCACCAGAAGACTCCATTGGTGACTCATCTACACTCTCAGGCTATCAAATGAAGAGGATCCTAATCAGGAGTTCATGGGCCACCCAAAATGGTACACAGAATTGCAAATGTAGCCACACCATAAATGAATATAAAGACCCATACCACTTAAGGTTTGGCTGATTTTTGAGGAAAATACATCAGAAGAAACATACAATGACGACCTTATTTTCAAAACCTATGTTTTGGTTGGGAAAAGTCCAACGTTTCTTCAAAAAACAACAAATTCTTCAGTTGTTACAATATTAGAAAACAAACAAAATAGTACTAGCAATTTGTTTTAGTTAATTTAAGACCTGAGTTAATTAGCATGCTGTTTCACAGCTTCAGCATTGTATAAATCAGTAAAGTGCTGAAAGAAGTGAGAATCCAAACAACAGTTTTATATTGAAGTCCATTAGCCTAAAGAATAATGTCAGGACTTTCTTTACTCAAGTCAATGAACTGGAAAATCATTATCGGGCCCCATTATGGTATATATTTTCTGCTGCAGGGTACTGAAAGTTCTCATGGGGCCATGACTTCATTATACCATTTGACATTACTTATGTCGTTCTGAAATGCCTATACTGCATAAACGTGGATTTGAAGTGCTGCATCTGTTTCTTATGCAGATTATCATGTTCAGTATATCCTTGCAGCTATTCCTAGGAGACTAAAGAAAACAGAATGGCTAGAGCTAGGGGTGCACGAAACTGTGAAATTTCTCAGTTTCTCACTATTCCCATCTTACCTTTATTCTGTCCCCTTTCTGCATCGGTTTGTGAATTAAATATATATATACTGTGCACATCAATTCATACACATTTTCCAAGTACATTTCTCCTAATATACACATTTTGTTTGCAATTTTGCCTCATATATGCATCTTGCAAGCAACTTTGCTTAATAGAATGCAATTTTGTATATTATTTTGCACAGATATATGCATTTTTGTGTGCACTTTCCCCTAATATACACATTTTGTATGTTTTTTTAAAAAAATAATAATTGAACTGCATCACAAAATTTGGAGGCCTGTGGCTTACGCTGGCTCAGCTTGTCTGAGTGTGGAAAGCTAAGCAGGGCCAAGCCTGGTTGTTACTTGGATGGGAGACCCCTCCTCTAGTTTCCTGCATTGAGCAGGGGATTGGACTCGATAGCCTTCTAGGCTCCTTCCAACTCTATGATCTATGAAATCTATGAAATACTGCAGCTTTGTTTATTGTTTTGGTAAGTGTGAATTAGACAGGTTCACATTAAAATGTGAACCAAACAAATCATGTTCTGTTACCTCTATAGTGTGTGCTCCACTTTCTGTTGTTCTCCATCAAGCCTTTCTTCCATTTACACATTATATCATAATTATTGGTGTCTGAGACCACAATCCTGAAAGTAGGAAGTGCATAGACATGTGGGAAATATACACAGGTTAGTACCAAAAGAAGGGATAGTAAAGGACAAATGGAAAGACAATGAAAAGCTATGTGGCAGGGGCTGCTGATGCAGAGATAAAGCCCTGCCCTTATTTTGGAATATGGCCATCAAGAATAATGAATGTCCTTTTCATGGCTGAAAAAAAATATTCTGTGTATGTATACACAAGAATTATGGTTGTCAACTCTACAACTAGAGCAGATCCCCACATTTTTAGTAGTTTCTACACATCAGGAAGAGATTTAACCATGTGGCATTTCCTGCTACAATGCTGTGGTGATGGGGGAAACTGAGCCTCTTGCATTTCACCTTTACTTACACAGCTATTAAACTGCAGAGGGTCTCCTTCGGGTCAGAAACTGAAGGAATAGAGACAAGTAAGCTTCTATAGCCTTGATTTGGATTGTGCCCAGCATTGATGAGCACAAATGGGGAACCGTCAGAAAAAAAGTATTTTGCTGCCTTTCAAGAAGCACAAATGGGGAACCGTCAGAAAAAAAAGTATTTTGCTGCCTTTCAAGAATTTTTAAGTGGCAGTGTCATTATCACCACCTCAACAACTCCCAACCCTATCAGTGCTCCCAAACTCTTTTTAGCAGGTAGCTGCAATTGCTGGGTTCCTCTGATAACTGCTACTGCAGCAATAGTTTCAGTGGTTCAATTTCCCTCTCTCTTTATTTTCTTCTTCTCCGATTCCACCGCTCTGGTCCAGAAGTGGCAAAACAACTTGTGCGAGAGAGGGAGAGAGGTCTCAGTTCCTCTCTCTTTCTCCTCGTATCATTACTGGCATATAAAATGCTGCTTCCAGAGAAAAAGGATCCCTGGAAAAAGATATATATATATATATATATATATATATATTGGATCCAGATTCATGCTGGATCAACTGTGCTAATGGAAGGGGACTCCTCTGGCACCCCCTCCTTCCCACAGCAACCTCTCCAATCCCCTGAAAATGCTACACAGTCAGGAGAACTTGCTGAATGGGGTGAGGTGTGGTGTGTGGGAGGAGGGGGATCATCACCACGAATCTGGCGAAGGGGCCTTGAGCAAGTGGAGCCTTTCCTCTCAGTGGAGGGTCCCACTTCCTCTCACGGAAGGCAGCTACTGGATCCAACTACTGATGAGCAGATGGTTGGCTTGTCAGAAAATGTTTCAATTAAACAAGATGTTTCCTATTATGAAGAACGTTATGGGGATTTTTTTTTAAAAAACAACACAATAATTATTATTGACTTACTATTAAAGGCTTTTTAGCTGTCCATATGGTAAAACGTTGTCGGAAGTGATCAAACCTGTGCCGAAAGAGCCTTCCTAGATAATGTGTCCAGAATACAAAAACAGCAGTGCTTGGATGGTTGTTATGCTGAGATTCCTTTTGTGGGAAGACTGTATGTGTGCAGAGGAAATAAACATTAGATTGGGCAGTAGAAACTGCCTTCTAAATTGCTCTCTGTACTAGGAGGTGAAGCAAAAATGCCCATCTATCCTAATTAAGAAACTATTATTGGCCCATCAAATGTTATGAGATGAAATACTGTGTCATGTCAAAATGATTCTCTTTGATGGACACACATTAGTAGCCCAGCTGTGAGTTGTTTTTATTAAGGACTTTTTATTGAGTTATTATATATTCTTGTGGTTATGTTGATATGACTCATTTCCAGAACACCAGTAAGCTGATTTTAGAGAATAGTGGCTGGCTAATATGATTTGATAAATGAACAAAATCACAACTGGTATACAGTATGTATTAGGACACTGTGCTAATCCAGTTTGGGTCACAAACTGGATCTAAAATATGGTTAGTACTAAAAGGTCACTGTTGCTCTTACAGATAAGACACAAAACAAGGGAAATGCCATGGACTGGTGCCATGAAACGTGTTAGGAGATAATATCAATTTTGCAACATGTCCTTAGATATCTAGAGGCAACTATTTCAGCAAATGAAGGAAGCAAAGATTAGGACAGTATGGGCAAAAGCTGGTGGCTAAGTAGAGACATGATTGAGATGAGAGCAAAACACAGGCATCAGAATTTAGGAAAAAAACTATTATCTGGACACAATAATAAGGTTGAGTCAAAGTGTCACAAAAAAGAAACTTCAGTGTGAAATGGGTGCAAAATGTTCCCCAAAGCCCCTCCCCGTGTGTCTTCTTGTGAATTTCTTATGTGGCTGTTGATCCATTTGTTTACTTCCTTCCTCCTGCCCTATTTTCTTTTCCCTGTACAGAGGGAAAAGTGGGCCACTGTGGCTGTGAATAGCCTCATACATTTTTTTTAAGGGTATACGCGGGGGGAGGAACTTAGGCAATGCCCCCTGCTCTGTACAATGGGGGATGTTCCCCCAAGTGCAACCCCACCCCCCCATGTGTGTGAAGCATAGAAGAAAGTGGAGGACAACTTTGTGGCCTGCAAACCAGGCTGAGAAGTTAACCATGGCTGTTTCAATTCAGCCCCAAGACTACTTCCTGAGCCATTAAATATCTATAGCCAGGACACTATAGGGCAGCTTCCTTTTTATTTTATTTATTTTGAAGATTTCTGCCCTGCCTTTTGACCAAAGGACCCTCAAGGAAGCTTGCAACAGTGTGCAGTAATCAAAACAACCCCCCTTCCCCACATACAGTAGCCCTTAGTCCTCTAGTTGATGGCAGAGGCTTAAGTGTGCTTCCTTTCAATTCTTTAGTCCCAGGGCAATTGGCAATTGGGACAGGAGTGGGTAAGGAAGCTCCCTGCAGTTACCTCTCCTCTGGATGATACTTGGGGCCAGGCTGGTCTTCCCTTAAGTTCTTAGAGTCAGTGGGGTGCAGCCGCAAGGATGTTGAGCTTGCTGAGTCATGAAGGTCCCTGGATGGCCAGTCAGTACCTGTCAATCTAGCCTACCTCACATCATTATAGTAAATATTCAAAAATGGCTGATTAGAAGATGCATTGAGCATTTGTTGATAAGGCAGGATGTACAATGAATAAATTGCCAAGACTGGACACAGAGGGAGCTCCAGTACTAGAGCTGTGGACAGCTCCCATGTGCTGGATGTCTTTCCCAAATCTTACGCCAGGATTTGCTATATATTGTTGACAATACACTTGAACGATATCCCCCCCCCCCCCAAGCATGGTTCTCTTTGTATCCCTCTGCCCTCTCTTCCCCGTCTGCACTTATTAAAATTCCTTTTATATGCCTGATCATTTTAAGCTCATCCAATACACAAGCCAATTTTGGAGGCAGCAAAGTCACCATGCGATTTCCCCCTCCATTCTAATTTGCTCTAAGAGTCTTTGAAAATATCCCAACATAGTGATGCCAAATTACTCACTAAAGAATCACTGAATGTTAAGAATCTTCTTAGAGTAGCCCTGTAGTAGAGTTGTGTGTGAAGTCATTGTTTTCTAATGAAACATTAGAACAATGAAATATCTGGTGATTCTAGTTACATATTAATTCATTTATCATCTTTTACCCCTTTGTCCTTCTTTGTGTATCGATCTTTGCTTCATTCATTGTGAGGTTAGATATCTTTCTCTTTATAGTCGGAACCTCTTTCCCTCAAGCCACCACCACCCCAAATCTCTTGTGGCCCTTTCCCATACCTTTTAACTGGCCACATGCTCTTTTATTTACTGGATAATTATTCTCTTGTGTCTCTTTCTATGTACAGGGGTTTCAAATGCTTTTATACCAAAGTACCAGTGTAGGCATTTCTCTAAACTTGAAGGGCACTAAATGGATAAATACTGCATTCTAAATGCCCCTTTCTCCTTTTTCTTGTTGGTGAGTGCTATTCAAGGAAAATATAGCTTCCCTTCTATTCTTTTTAAACTTGTTATTAAAGGGTTTCTTAGTTCGCAATAAAATCATACAAAGAGGCCCACCAACCCCCTTGTCTGCTTTATATCAACCATTATCCTTCCCTATGCCCAACCATAAAAGCATAACATTAGTCAATCTAATTTATTTATTTAATTAATTTATACCCCGCCTTTTTTCCTGCAAGGAACCCAACTGCGGCTTACATAATTCTCCTCCTCTTCCATTTTATCCTCACAACAACCCTGTGAGGTAGGTTAGGCTGAGAGTCAGTGACTGGCCCAAAGTCACGCAGTGAGCTTCATGGCTGAGCAGGGACTAGAACCCGGCTCTCCCGAGTCCCAGTCCAACACTATCACCATTATGAATATATCTATCTATCAATCAATCGATCGATAGAGATATATCTCAAAGCAATGGTAGAAAAAGAAAGAAATTGAAAAAAATAGTGAAATGAAATTGAGGTGGAAAATCCCAATCCTCTAATGATATGCCCTCATTAGCTTCTATATATTCTTAAATGTTCAATGTTTTAAAAGTGTCTGGGGACCCACTCATGCAGCATAATTTAAGCAGCTTCTGCTTCCACTCACTTGTGTCAGGAGGAACTCTAAGCCATTCATACTAAGTGCTTAGCTATCAGCAGAGCTCCTAAAAGCAACCATTTATGATACTTAGGCATTGCCCACTTCATCATCACATAACCTAGAATAGACATAACTTCAAAGGGGAAGTTATAGGAGTACAAATCACATAACATATTAGTTCTCAAAACAGTGTTTTATGAAAGAAAAAGCATAATTATGGAACCAAATACGTCCACAGTTCAAATGGCAAAGGCTGTAGATAAAAAGAAAGCAAAAGGTGGGGGGGGGCAGTGTCTGTTGAGCTTATGATGAATGACTCATTTCTGGGACTAGGTAGAATTAGCTTTTTAAAATATAGGTGTATTGGTGGAGGGAGGACATCACATAGGTGGCCTGATGCTATCAAGTGCTGTAGCTGTTACAGTGCAGCCTATAGGCTGTACTACAACAGTGAAAAGGGCATCTTATTTAATACAAGCAAGGCACAGTACTTTAATTAATTAATTAATTAATTGCATTTTTATTCATCTTTCAAGACCGTAGCCTTCACAAGGCAGCTTACGGCGTATAAATAATACAAACATATTAATAAAATCATATTAAATATACACAATTTTAAGTAAAAAAACATTTTCAATAAAACCCATTTTAAAAATGGCCATTCCTCCATTTTTATTTAACTTTTGCTTTATTGACTATGAGAAAGCTTTTGATAAAGTAAAGCATGATAAGTTAATGGAGTAACTTGTTGGCAAACAAAGGGCTTGATTCAAGAGATATTCGTATAATTGGCAACTTGTACTTGCAACAAAAAGCTGCAGTGAAAGTTGAAGACCAGATGACAGAGGATATAGAAATATGTGGAGGAGTATGACAAGGATGTATACTTTCACCATTGCTTTTCAATTTGTACTCCAAGCATATCTTTAAAGAAGCACTTGTTGATTCAAGCGATGGTATCATTGTTAATGGAGATTATCAATAACATCTGATATGCAGACAAGACTATTGCTAGCTAACAATTTTGATGGTTTACAAAGATTACTTGATCAAGTCAATAAAGTAAGTAATGAAGATGGTTTAAAAATGAATGTTAAAAAAACCAAGTGCATGATCATTAGTAAAAAGCAAGTAGCTCAAGAAGTGCAGTTAAAGATCCAAAATGAAAGTATGGAGTGGTTTTATATAAATATAAATATCTTGAAATCTGGCTGTATGAGCAGTGGGATCATAATAATGCAATAAAAGTTAGACTCGAGTTGGCCTGGAGTAGTTTTTTTAAGATGAAAAATGTAATATGCAATAAAAACATAAAATTGAGAATGTGCATTGTATGGTGTTATATATTCCCATCTTCACATCATAGATTCATAGATCATAGAGTTGGAAGGGGCCTACAAGGCCATCGAGTCCAACCCCCTGCTTAGTGTAGGGAACTAGAGGAGGGGTCTCCCATCCAAGTAACAACCAGGCCTGACCCTGCTTAGCTTTCCACACTTAGACAAGCTGAGCCAGCCCCAGTTCTAGTGTATGACATGGAATCGTGGATGTTAACACAGAAGATAGAAGCATTTTAAATGTGCATTTATCACAGGATGTTATGAATTGCTTGGATTGAGAGGGCGACCAATGAAGAAATATTAAAGAGAATGTATAAAGACCAAGAAATCATAAATCACATAAAATGCAGGAAATTAGAATGTTTTGGTCATATAATGAGAAATGAAAAAATGGATTGTTGCAGCTGATTATTCAAGGTAAAATAAACGGGGAAAGAAGTGTAGGAAGAAGAGGAAGAAGTTCTTAGTTGAAAAGCTGTAGAGAATAGGTTGGGGGAATATAATATCATTGTTTAGAGTGGCCACATCTAAAGACAATCTAGCCATGATGATGTTCAGCATCTGGTAGGAGAGGAGCACAAGAAGAAGACTCCCACATTACCACGTATATTTCCCATACCGCCCCCTTGATGGAAGGGCAATAGATCAGTGGTAGAATAGTGTTTTATGTGTATAAGGTCTTCGGTGGTCTCTGGTATTTCTCTGGCATTTCATTTTGCGGGGCTGGGAAATACACTTACTGAAGGTCCTGGAGGTTCACTGTCTATCAGGGTACCATCAATTGGTTTGACAGTATATAAAGAGACAGAGAGATAGATATGCTGGTACTTGATGGTGCCGGTCCTAGGGGGACAAAAAGACATTCCAAAGCCTTAGCTTACCACATGATGGCCTGAAAATATCCTTTGTACTGTTCACATCTAGTCTTTTTTTTCCTACCAGAAGACCAGCTGATGGCTGTTGCTGCCCTAGTGAAAGGGAACAGGTTATGCTGGCACAAGCATTATATCCTTCTGCAGAAGAGCTGGGAACCCAGTGCTTTGATCCTGAACTTTTCTGCCACTTCATAGCATATTAGAGCGCTGGACTCTCAGCTGGGCAGCTGGCTGGCTCTTTGATCCTTCAGGCAAATGTTGATAGTCTCAATAAAAGAGAATCTGGGCTACATGAGCAACAATGCGTCTAGCACAGCAAGAGATGACAGCAGTTTCCCCTGGGAAGCCATGTCTCCCACGCCCTTCAGGCTTCATCATTTGCTGGTGGCAAAACATGGCCTCTCTTCTCTTTCAGCTATTGTTGTGGCATTTCCCAAACTGGATGGGAAACATTTCCCAAGCTGCATGTCCTACAGCAGCTTTCCCAAACATGGTACCCTCCAGATGGTTTGGACTACTACTCCCATCAGCTCCAGCCAGTATGGTCAATGGCTGGGGATGATGGGAAATGTAGACCAAAACATCTGGTGGGCACCCATTGGGAGAAGGCTATCATACAGTGTTTCCTGAATTTGGTCCTAATAAGCTCTGATTGGAAAAGCAAATGTGACTTCAAAGCTTTCTGTAGCACTAGATAGTTCTGTACACTGGTATATACTTCAAGGTTAGAATGGAGAGCAGAGAAATAGTTCTTATGTCCCATCTCATTTATATCCATTCACTTAACTTTGGAGTGCCAGATCCTTCATTTGGTGAAAGCACCAGAGACAAACATTTTAAACACCAGTCTCGACTGTCATCCTCACAGGGAGTTTGACAACAAGATTCTTTTAATCTAATGGATTAAATTAACAAAATGTATTTTAATCCTCTCTAAGTCACAGGAGCTTCTGCATATTTGATTTACACATAAGTACCAGACGGCTTAATTTTACACATGCATTATTCTAGAACCAGTCTGCACTAGCTACTAAATTGTATTCACTGTGCATCAGTCACAGTATATTTATGAAGTGTGATGTGAGATTATGTTCATTCCTCATGCCTTCTTCTGTCTTAAAAATCATACAATGAAAATGAAATGGATGAATCATAAGGTGCAGCTACTTTTATAACGGTGTGAATCTTTTAAAGAGAAAAAAAATCCTTCGGCGAAGAGATCAAAATGGATGAAATCTGATCCACTGAGTGCTCTGTCACATTCATGTGGCAGTCCAGGTAAACAGTGTTCCACTGGTGATGGCCATATAAATATGTAAAGTAGGAAGTCAAGGTGAGGTGGACATATCTAGGCACACAGGCCTAGCACCCCATGCAGCATCTTTGGGCAACTGTCAGGATCCCAGCACTCTGGCAGGGCCCACCACGGATGCCTCCCCTGCCAAACCTTTACATTTATTAATAGCCTTCCAGGCACCAGAAGACCTGCTGGCTGTCATCTGACTTCCTACAATGCACTGGGTAGAGCGCCCCTCCTGGACCAAAGCTACAACCAGCCAGGGCATTGCAGGAAGTTAAAATGGAGGCTGACAGGTTATCTGTCATTGCTACCCAGCCCAGCTCCATGGGTTGGATCACCACACTGTTGCAGTTGGGGCTACTGCAGTGTTTTGTATGCTACTAATTTAAAGCTTTTTGGAGGATGATGGCGCCTCCTGGGATGAGGAGGCGGCGGCAGGAACTGGCTGAGAACACATGCCAGTGACTTGTGGCCAAATGTAGCTCTTATGTATCTCCCCTTAATTAGGGAACCGGTAAGGCTGGCAAGCACTAGAGAGAGGGCCTTCTCAGTGCTGGCCTCTGCCCTGTGGAATTCCCTCCCGAGAGCTATATAGTTGGCTCCATCTGTGGCTGCTTTTAAGAGGGCTTTTAAAGCATACTTGTACACTCTGGATTTTAATTGAAAAGGTTTTATGATATTCACTGCTGTTAAATATGTGAAAATGTATTTTACTTTAACTGGCTTATTTTAAAAATTGTTCAAATTTAATTTTTGGGTTTGTTTTTCTTTCAATGTTTGATATAGAATTGAACTGCTGTTATGTTGTAAGTTGCTTTGGGAAGACCATGGAGGAAGGGAATGCAGATCATGACCCGACCCATGCTGATTGATGCTACTGTGCTGATGCTGGAGACAGGTAGCTTCTAGTAACACCAGAAGTGAATTGCACATATTCCTATGTACTCCAGGCAGAACACGCAGTCCCCTAGCTTTGGGCCCTTGGGCTGGTACAATCCCATGCGCCAGTCATGTGCAATGTAGGCATATGTTGTATTATAAAAGTGTATATGATCAGAATTACAATGGTTTGGTGATAGGATCTATATGTTACATTGGTACTTATAGATTTAAAATCCATTTTTTATTAAGGAAATTGGAGACTAGTTAGGTAGAAGACATTATCCAAGTCTAATGTTCAAAGCTTGTCCTGCTTGTCGTATGTTTACATGAAAACATAGATCAGTCCTGTTGAAAATCATCAAGACTTAAGTAGGCATAGCTTTTTATTGGGTTGTAGACAGAAAGTGCTAAACTTCACTACAGTAATGGACATGGGCTTATTTGGTATGAAGTAGTATTAACAAAGGTGAATATTAATGTTCTTAAAAAGCCATTAATCTTACAGCTCTAAAGGTTTTCAGGAACAACATGCCAGGTGTTAATGTAGATTAGAATAATCCTCCTGTACATGTGAAATGCAAGGCAGCATTCAAGTGAAAACTATGTAACTCAAACAGCCTTCAGAGTTACAGGGAGCATGAAGAAAATTAAATCTTTGGTGAATAGTTTGGTTTGTAACAAGAAAAATAAATGGAAGAACCTGGCTCACTTCCAGTGTGTCATCGAAAAGCTCTTCTGTGTACAGTATCATTTAGCTTGCATAATGAAAAGAAAGAAGAAAATGGGAATAATGTAGAGAGGCATTACAAAATTCATAGGAGTTGACCCAGCTTTTGATCTTACAGTTTAAAAAGCATTGGACATTATAACTGTCCATCTATCTGTCTGGTCTTAACATGGTACTCTCTCATTTGACCATCAAGGCTGTGATCCTAAAAGCAGTTATTGAAATCAATGTGACATCTATGAATAAATGTATTTGAGTTTGAAATACTAATAAGCATGCAGGCCTTTTATGCATCCCCCCACCTTTTCTTAAAGTAAGTATGGTAATACAACATTTAGTATTGGAGGGAATAAACGCAGGTTAGAGCCAGTTTAGAAGAAGTTCAAATCAACTTACTTTATTAGTGCGTTTATAATCCTCATCAAAGAAGGCTATCTAACACTGTTTAACTACAAACACCCCCTAAAGCCGGGTGTGTCAGTGTAAGTAAGCAAAGGCATGAATGAGATATGGTTACTTGCTTCCATCTGGGAGAGAGCACATATTGGCTGTTGGAGAGGCGAAGAGGAAGGGGAAGGAGTAGGAGAAAGGGACTGATCAAGCTACAGGACAACCAAGGGGTGAACAAGACAAGCAGCTATTGATACAACACGTTCTCTATCGCCCCTAGTGTCCGGAAGCATCATGTAGAGTTGTTCCTATTATCCAATGAATCCATGGTTGTCACATATAAGAGCTGGAGGGGTTAGCCGCTGGTAAATGGGAGCTAGAGGGCTTTGGGGTCCCCAAGTGCAGCTGTGTGAAAAGTAAGAAGAGTCATAATGGATCAGCCCAATGGATCCATCTAATCCACCATTCTGTTTCCACAGTGGTTAAACAGATGCTCATGGGAAGCCCACAAGTTGGACATGAGTGCAATAGCATCCTCCCACTCATGTTCCCCTGCAACTGGCATACAGAGGCATATTGCCTCTGATACTGGAGGTAATATATAATCAGAATGACTAGTAGCCATTAAAAGCCCTATGCTCCATGAATTTGTCTAATCCTGTTTTAAAAGTAGTTAATCCCCCTTTAAAGCCCTCCAAATTGGTGGGCATCACCACATCTTGACTTGAGTATACAGAGAAGAGTGACAGTGTCCTCTGCAATCAACTGTGCTTGATTTAGTGTGCAATCCTATGCACGTCTACTGAGAAGACAGTCCTGTTCAGTTCAAGGCTTACTCCCAGGAAAGTGGCTACAAGTTTGCAGCCTTAATAACATATTTGATGCAGGCATAGGAGAACTTTTATATAATTTCACAGGTTGGTTTCTCTCAGGTCCATGCACCATGGCAGCCTTCCCAACCTGGTGCCCTCCAGATGTCTTGGACTACCAATGGTCAGGGATGACGGGAATTGTACTCCAAACAAAACTAAAGGGCACCAGATTGGGAAAGGGTGCACTGTGGCTGCCTCCATTTGCCATTCAAATTGTTTCTGACATAGAAACACTCTTCTTTGGATATCAAAATCTGTGGAGGTTCATCAGTTCATTCATCAGTTTTATGGGAAAAAGACTTACCCCCACCTAAATAAATAATGTATGTCTTAATAAGAAAAAAAAATGTCATCAAAGTGGAAAACTGTCTGTACTAGTTTAAGTAAATGACTTTTACCTGGCAGCTGTCAGTATTTTTTTTTTTTTTTGGAAAAAGCAATGTTGTAAAAGATAAAATAAAAATCTAAACAGGTGTCCTTTGTACTATAAACCTCAAATAACTGTAACTCTCCTGCTACCTACTTTCTCTTAGATATGTTACTTCAGGCCGCTGAGGAGAAGATAGATATGAGGAGGAGAGGGGCAAGGATGAGGCCACATCATTAAACCTTGTGAGGCCCAATCAATCAGGGGGCAGGGTTGAGTGGGCATTCATAGTCTGCCTCCCCTAAGTGCAGCTCCAGTAGTGCAGTTGACATGCCTTCCTCGATGCAGACAGTGAGGATTTACAGGGAACCTAAGGCTGAGAAAGTGGTTTCTTGGGGCTAGCCTAGCTCGATTATATTTGAGCTGAAAACTTCTCAGCTGACAACTTATTCTCTTAACTGCTATTTAAGAATGTCAAAACTAAGAACTGGTGCCTGAGTTTACTTTTTTCCTCCTCCCTCCCAAACTCTTTTCCTTTTGTATCATGCCTTTTAGATTGTAAGCCTGAGGGTAGGGAGTGTCTCATTATTTGCCGGTCAGATGGGCGATAGATAAATGCAAATAATAATTAATCTTTGTAATCCACTCTGGGAGCCTTTTTTTTTTTTTTTAAACTGAAGGGCGGGGTAAAATACTGTAAATAAAATAAATAAATATCATATTAGCTTTAGAGCTGATTAAAATGGTAAGGAAGCACAAGTGATGCTCTCTACCATCTCTGAATGCAGGTGGGATTATTCAAGTGTGAATATGGCCCAATGTCAAAAAATGTTCCTGCATGTGGAAAGCTGCATCAGCTTAGAAGATTCTCCCTGCTTTGCTAACTGTGCATGCAGAGAGATTTGATGTGGGGAAACATTAAAAATGTACAATTTCCTATTGTTCATTCAGAAGTGGTATGGTCCTATGAGAGCTGCACCATGTGCCTGTCCTGAACAATTGTCTCTGAGTTTGCACTTCTAAAGAGCCTGTCTGCATGGGAACATCTCATGCTCATAATTCATCCCTTTAAAGCAGAAGTGCAGGTAAAAGTCCTAGAGAAACGATGGGGTGACATGGTGTCTTTAGATTAAGTCTTGGTGGCAACCCTAGAACATAAAGCAGTGAAGTTCTAGCCCCCCCCCCCCCCAATTTCACTCACATGTGTCACTGGTTTAGAGTACTAGCAAAGCATTGTGGGATTTCAGGTAAAAAGGAATCCATTTTCATCACTGGTGGAGCCAATAGCTCTTTTGGGTTTCCCCCTCTCCTTTTACTGTAATAAATTATGGTTGAATTTTGTAACCAATTGATTAAACAGTTAACTACCTTTCAAGGTATCTAAAAGTGCACCTGATTAATCGGGTGTCATTTTGGTAGAGGTATTCTACTGCAAATCTAGATTTCTCTGCAAACCTATTGCTTGACTACGGCATATGTAAAGTTATACCAATTTAAATGATTAATCAATAAGTTAATTAACACAGCTAAGTGACGAACATTTCTTTAATTGGGTGACAGCCTAAAATAAATATAAATGAATACTTACATTTCCCATGGCATTTTTGACATAAAATTCTGTATCAATAAAATATTCAGTGCTTTTGAAGGCTGCCCTCTACATTCCAAGCTATGAAGAGAATAAAACTGCAGTTCACTCTAAGCTACGAAGATGTTATCATTATTTAGTCAGCTTAAAGTGCTGTAAAAGCTGTGGAATAGTGAGGAATAATTCTTGGCCAGCAAGGTCTCTTTTTCCCTCAGGGATTTGCAGGAGAAAATGAGAATTCCGCTGGATCTGAAAACCAGCAGTTTTCAAAGGAGCCAGATGGCTTTACAATACTTGTGTAAACTTGCATTGCTACCGAACAAGATGGATGAAAACAGCTTCAAATAGCAGATCGTTAAAGCAGGAAAAATCATCTTACTTCAGCTCAGCAATTGCTAGGGCAGTGTGCATTTGTATTCGTGATCTCTTGCCGATCACAAACGGATAAGGAGGGGGGAAGACTTTTATCATCTTCTTCTTTTGTATGTAAGGGTAAATTTAACTGGTGGAGAAAGCCTTTACTAGAAATTCACCAGTATTCTATCTACTATGGCCACTCACGTGACGTCCTTGTAGAGAATATGCCTATTGTACACATGTACAATCTATGTATGTTCGGTATTTATGAGATGTTATGATGGCACAGGCTGTAGTTTGCACCATCAGAGAGAAGGGAGGCAAACAAACCACCTATGCCAGCCCTTCTCTTTTCTTGGTCCTCACCACTACCACCAAGTGGATATCTTCATTCCACTTTAACTTCTAGTGTTTAATTACTGGCCCAGGCAACTCTCTGTACTGGGTTTTGTGGTATGGCACTTAGGACTTCTCTACAGGAGGTGTTTTAACTTGCTGCTTTACTAAGGATTCTGCTTCCATTTTCTTTGTGGAAGGAAGAGTGGGTCCTTTACATGGTTTTTTCTTCTTCTTCTGGGGTTTGTCTTTCTCTGCCTTTCTATATATTCCATTACCCAGCCACAAGGTGGTACTATGGTATAGTTGCAGAATCGTGACAATACACAAGGCTTTCATTCCAGTATGTTCCGAATTTGAAATTTAATTGCTGACTTCCTTCACTCTAAAAAAAAGCCATGAAAATGGCTGGAAAACACAAGAGAGGCTCTGGAGGATCATGACATTGTGCAATGGACCCACAAACTTCTGTGAGTGAGGGATCACGAGTGTACAATAAATGCTTTTTGTAGAGAAGCCCTTAGGTATAGGGTGAATAACAAGGTCTCAGACCAAGTTTTTCTGAAACAAACTTTATTATTATGCAAAAATGTAGCAAGGCAACAAGTTCAACAGTGCCCTTCACAGACGTGTGTGTTTTAAAGACAATATTTATATGCTGTGGCTAGTTCCAGCTTCACCATTACCTTGGAGCTGGATGGCTGCCATTGATATACTGGTGGCCCCAAGTCCCACATTTGTCTGTTCACTAGAACAAAAACAGAACAAGAGCGGAAGGCACCAATGTGTAAAAAGAATGAAAGAGAAAGGAGTCTCAGGTGCCAACCAGATTTTTGCCCACGTTCCGAGTCCTTGGTCCAAAATGGTGACTCACGAGTCACGAGTCATGAGTCACTCCCAAAGCTGACTCCACGAGTCCCTATTAAAATCAATGGGGGTTTTTCCCAACAAAATAAGGCTACTTCACACTCAGAGCAGCCACACAGAGTAATCTCAGGTCCTTCCTCTGCCTCTCCCAAGTATGCAACACATCAATCAAAATAAATCTTGACACACTGTTGGGGCTGCACTCCTGGTAGCCGTCCATAGTGGCTGAGCAGCGGCACACCTCGCTTCCATGCGCTCTTCGCCGGCAATCACGCTCCTCTCCACTCCTTCTGGCACAGCCCAGGGATGTTGAAGAGTCCTTGGTCTCGAGTCCCGAGTCGAGTCTCGAGTCCCATTAAAAATATTGGGACTCGAGTCCGAGTCGAGTCAGAGGGGAGACTCAGTCCGACTCACGAGTCGAGTCCTCGAGTCCGAGTCCCCATCCCTGGTGCCAACTAAAATATTTTATTGCCCAACGTGTATCAGTATGTGCCTTCGTCAGGGGCCCAAAAGTTATTCCAAGCTATCTCGTGAGTATGAGATAGCTGGGGGAAAAAAATTCGAGCGTACTTGGAGAAACTTTTGGCCCCTGACGAAGGCACATACTGAAACACATTGGGCAATAAAATATTTCAGTTGGCACCAGTGACTTCTTTCTCTTTTGTTCACTGGAACAGACACATGGAGTCTATGCAATTGATGCTACCATTCCCCATTACAAGTATCCAACTGGCAACCAATACCATTTTAATTCTGTGACATGACAGCATCAGAAGAACAAAAAAAACAAAAGAAAAACCTGGAGCAGCTACAATTGCCCGCCCCCACTACATTCAAAGCAGCAGTGTTCTAAAGTGGCCAGCTTTACCTGTTATGATGGAATACAGTTATGATCATTTGGTTGTGACTATAGCTCAGAAGGAAGTCCACAACAAGGCCCTGATAACTTGGGAAGCAGGATTCAGGAGAAAGGACCCACCTTCAACAATCAGGCAGTGCAGCTCATGACTGAAAATGTGAATGGAGAGTGATTGAGGCTTAAAGGCGTGTTTGGGCAATGGATAGAGGCTTGCAGTGATTAGAATAAAATGCACATTGGCCAAAGGCACAGGAGGATTCTCCTGAAAAGAAATGGATTCCCCTCCACTCACTGGGCAGACTCAACCAGAAGCTTCAACTCATCACATAGGCAGCCCAACAAAAGGTTTTCTTTATAACACCCATCAAGGGCCATCAGCAGAGATTGAGGGCACCAGGGGGACAGAGACTGCTCTCATTTCTCCAAGAAGGCAGGATAAAGGGTATAAAAACAAAGAGTTTTTAGCAATAGAGTGTGTATTGGGAGCATACAGAGAGAGAGACACGTCCAAGCTGGACTTGGCACGCAGACCTCTTGAACGCCTTCCGCCTCCACCGGAGTTACAGCTGAAATTCACTGCAAGGAGCCCCAGCGGACAGGTAGTAACCAGAACTTCTTTCTATCCCTCTAGACCAGTGTTCTCCAACCTTGGGTCCCCAGATGTTTTTGGCCTACAACTCCCAGTATGCCCCAGCAAGCATAGCTGGCTGGGGCATGCTGGGAGTTGTAGGCCAAAAACATCTGGGGACCCAAGGTTGGAGAACACTGGTCTAGACAGAAGCCTTTCTTCCACCCCTTCTTCTAGTTTGGCTGTCAGGACCAAAAGGGACTCTTTTTCCTTTCCAGAATATAGAGTGTGTTTGAACTATAGCGTAAGGATATTTTGCTGCCTGAAATCACTGGGTTTGCTTTACCAACAAGTAAGATGCTGTATCTGCTATGCATTTCCTCTTTAATAAAACACCCCTTTTGTTTCTGGAGTCTCTGTGTGTGTATGTTTGTTTAAATGTAAAAGGGCAAAGCTCATACTCCACCCAGCAGAGCACGTTTTACCTCAGCCAAAGATCCCAAACCTTTTGTGAGAGTGTGGGGTTAGTCTCTCTCTCCTCAGAGGGAATCTAACCCAAATTATCTGTCGTAACATTCCCACCCAATAATCTTTTGTCCAGACACAGGGGAAGGAAGCAGTGATCTAATGGTGCAAGGCTAGCAGTGGAAATAAGGCTGGGCACGCCGCCCGAGCCTTATTCCCCCCCACCCCCTCCCCGCCTTGTTTTTTCGAGCGGTGTGCAGTGCCGCTCGAACGATTTTCCTACCGTGTCCGCCGCGTTTGGGACCCAGAAATGGGCCCTGCGCAGGCGCAGAACGGTCCTGTTGCGTCATTTCCAGTCCCGGAAGTGACGCAACGGGACCGTTCGAGGAGCACTGGCGGTTCTCCGCTGGATCGAGCGGCTGGGGCGGCTCTCCGCAGGGTGCACGAGCTGCCCCGAAGAACCGGTAAGGCCTCGCCGGGGTGTGAGCGGGGCCATGTTCGGCCTCGTTCTGCCCCGGCGAGGCTCGATTGAACAACTATAGCTAGGGATGTGCGCTGAGCCAGGCGCTCAGCTCACGGGGTACTCAGCGAGCACCCCCGCCATGCGATTCGCACGAGCACCCCGAGAGCAGCAGCTGAGGAGGCGCGCCACTCGCCGAGGCACTCGCCAGACTTCTGGGTCCCCGGTGCTACGTTTTTTACGTAAAAAACAGTAAACTTCCTTAAAACAGCCGCGATTTGCGTAAGCGGCGCTATGTTTTTAATGTTAATCTAGAATCTAACGTATTTTATCCTGTTTTAACATAAAAAACAAAGTGCAGGTTATGCAAATCGCGGCCGTTTTAAGGAAGTTTACCCTGTACCCGGAAGTGTAGCGCTGGGGACCCAGAAGTTCCTTTCCCCAGCTCGTCTCACGAGGACATGAGCCGAGCCGGTGAAACGTAAGTCGCGTGGAGCTCGGGGGGGGGGGGTTGAGGCCGGCAAGTTCGCCCTGCTTCCACCCCCCCCCCGATCGAGCTCCATGCACATCCCTAATAAGCTTTAAAAGCAACAGCAGCAAATCAAATTTCTATAAGGCTTGATTAGAGAACATAGATTTGTCTTAGCCATAGCTCGTAGGGATGGGGGAGAATTCCATTCAGTTTGCATTTTGGTATGAACTTACCAAATTTGCACTTTCTGAATCAATAAGCAAAACAGAATGCAGTCATTGTTCAGTATTTGCACTTCTTTGGATTTTGCTATGCAGTTCACTGAACAAAAATGCAAACAAAACCAAATATATTAGGGGAAAGTACACACAAAAATGTGCATATTAGGGAATCTATCTATCATCTATCAAAGCATTATATAAAGGAAAACTGCTTGCAAAATATATGTATATTAGGAGAACTGCATATGAATGTCCATGCAGCCTTTAAAAAATCAAAATAAAGGTGGCAAACTGATGCGAAAATAGGATGGAATGGACTGAAGGCTGGGAATAATGAGAAACCAAAATTGGCAGATTTGTCCATCCCTACTCAATGATAAAGCACATGCTTTTCAGGCTGATGGGCTCATGTTCAAATCTTGACACCTTCAGTTAAAAGGATCAGGAAGATCAGGTGATTGAAAGATTTTTTGCCTGCAAAAATAGGGAGCCGCTGCAAGTGAGACAATATTGGGCTGGATGGACCAATTGTTTCTATCAGTTTAAGTACTGTATATACATATGCATTGCCTGAGGCACTCATGACACCATACATGCAGTTGTGTGCTGGCAAGTCCATGCCCCACTGTGTGTGCAGAATTACTTCACATGGGGTTGTGTGAACCATCATAAAGTGAACAATGACTGGGTTCACACAACCCAGCTGTGCTAACAAGCCATGGCTTGTCAACCATGAACAACCTATGAAGAGAACCTATGGTTTGTTGTTGGCTAAAGATTACATTGCTCTGAAATGATAGACATCTCCCTTTAGTACAAGATAGTAAATAGACTTGCAATATAATTATTACATATATAGCATGACAAAAGCTATATGAATGTATGACACTGCATTGGGTTAGAATTCAGCTATGAGCCACAAAGGGGAGGGTGAGCTACAACAATGGAAATAGGATGAATCAAACAATTCCTGACATAAGAAAACTAACAGAAAAGGGGAAATACAATGAACCTTGTCATCCAAGAGAATATATTGTGTGCCTTGCTGGGTGACCAGTCATAGCTGTTGCTTGCGCGTGTATAGGTGAGATAAAGAAGAGCCAGACACAGAGTATATGGTTTCAAATCAGGGCCACATTTATTGAATTGAAGATCTGTGAAGGGTGAAGTGCGGTACTAACCTAGCCCAACCATTGGCCGGGTAAAAACCAATATTTGGCGAATACATCCTAACCGAACTGGAGGCGGGATGGCCCGCCACCAGCCAGTTGCCCTCCATGTGGAGCTGGAGGGCCTTACCATCGTCACCTTACTATGGCGCCTCAAGGCAGCCAATGTAGGTGAGAAAGGTCAAACCCCAAAGACATCCCAATCTCCCTCCTGCCAAACCTCAGGACATTAGCGAGGGCAGCCTTGGGTAAACGTCAGTCACCTTGAAAGGTGCCACTGGATGATCACCATAACCCTAAGCCTGGGAACCCAGGTGCCTAAATAAGCCCTTTCCTGTGTCCCCGCCCTAGCCAAGCCATTGGCTCAGTATCTGTGACCCAACCTGACCTGTTACCTGACTCCTCTCTCCTCCTCCACGCACAAACCTTCTCCCCGGCCCCAGGTGAGGGGCCATTGGAAGTCCGTTCTGTGCAGAAGGTTGCCTGTTCTAGCCCAGTTCTGGGAGGAGAGCAGGGGCTTATGAAGGGCCGTAGCTCTGCAGCAGACCGCATGAGTTGCATGCAAAACATCCCAGGGTCAATCCCTGGCATCTCCAGGCAGAGCTGGAAAGACTCCTACCTGAAACCTTGGAGAACTGCTGTCTGTCAATGAAGACAAAGCTGAGGTAGATGGACCAATTGTCTGACCTGATATAAGGCAGCTAATACTTCCTATGTTCCTAAATTAGAAGGAATTACACAAACATGGAGGCATGATCATACACTGCACCAACATATAGCGGTGGCCCAGCTCCAGTGTTGCAGTTGGACTTATAGTTTATAGCCAGAATCTGATCAGAAGTGGTCTGGAAGGGTTTGGGCCTTTTCAGCCTGTGGAATGTCAGAAATTCAGAATCAGTGTGAGCTTATCTCTGTCAGTGTTCTCAGAGGAAAGCAGTTAAGTTATTCTCTTCCAGCTGCTAGCTTTGGCCTTGACAGGGAAAGAAGCTAGCAACCACTCTGTGAGAACCTAACAGAAAAGGAGGTGGTTTTTGGAGGTGTCACACAGGTTGGAGCAACACCCCTGAAGGGCAGAATGGAGATGCCCTGTTTGGGCAAGGTCTTTGTTGATGAGCTACAATCCCTTGTCAGTTAGTTGTTCAGGAGGAGGATTATCAGTTGCACATTTGCTTTTAAGTCGATGCCCAGTCTGGGAACCTTTTCTAGGAACAATCTCATCTTTACTGCCCGAAATCCTCTCTGTTTGGACTTACTACTGCGAATGTGTGAGGAATCTGATAGGGGAAAATCCAATGTATTGTCTCAACTCAGCCCCATGGATTCCATTCCATCAGGCCAGGCCTGTGCTGGTGTTGACTTGATCTGACGTGAGTTGACCCAGCACGTGCATTTCTCTTTTTAAAATGGGCTGCAATTCCCCCCCCCCTTTTAAAGCTGGGAAAATTTGTGCAAAATTTGGGTCTCCACTCTGGAAATTTTTGTAAATTGCATAAATTTGCACAAATTGTGTAAATTTGCACAAATTGCAGAGCGGAGGCCACATTTTACACAAATCTGAAATTAACTGTCAGAAAATTCAAGGTAGCCAAGATGAAGTGTATACATATGCAGTGGGAATGAGGATGCTTCCATACTTTTAATGTTAAATAATACAATAAGAACAACAAGGACTTGAATCTAATGAGTTTGCCCCGATTTGTGCAAATTGCACTAGAGATAAGCAGTTCTCAGCTCCAAATTTGTGCAAATATTTCAAGCAATTTTGCGGAAGTCAAAAACTCCCTCCAACTTGGCCCACTTTTGGCCATTGGGTTGGAAATGTGTCAAAAACCCATTAAGCTCAAACGGAACAAGTTTTCCAGTGTCGCACATCTCTACCCATCTGAGCCTCTTGAGGCACTCTTCACATAGACTCTCCATCCAATTTGGACTCTTGTTTCTTGAACCTTTTATTGTTAAGAACCAGGGATGTTGAAGAGTCCTTGGTTTCGAGTCACGAGTCGAGTCACAAGTCTTTGGACTCGAGTCTCAAGTCCAAGTCCGAGTCCTTGGTCCAAAATGGTGACTCATGAGTCACAAGTCACGAGTCACTCCCAAAGCTGACTCCACGAGTCCCTATTAAAATCAATGGGGTTTTCCCCCAACAAAATAAGGCTATATCAGATGTGTGGCTTAAATAAATTCTAGGCACAAGTGTGCCTTTTTATTTCAAAACTCTGCAACTGATTTTGGCAAGAACAGACCAGGCAGACAAACCCAAAATAACCAGACAGGCAGAGGAGGCAGGGAACCCCAAAACAGGCAGGCAGAGGCCTTTGTCTTGGACAATTCAAACTGTGGAACTGGTTAAGAAGAGACCAGGCAGGCAGAGGAGGCAGGGAACCCCAAACAGGCAGGCAGAGGCAGCCAAACCCAAAATGTCTGAAAGGTTGCATTTTAGGAAAATGATTTAAAAAAATAAACTTGCTGTACTTCCTAAAACCTATCCATGTTACATTTGAGGAACACGATTTTGGAACATGAGTCCTTGATCTCGAGTCTCGAGTCCCATTAAAAATATTGGGACTCGAGTCAGAGGGGGGACTCAGTCCGACTCACGAGTTGAGTCCTGGAGTCCAAGTCCCCATCCCTGTTAAGAACCTGCCATGAAAAGTACTGCTATATTTTTCATAGAGCATGAATTCTTGTTTTCTATGGATTATGTGTCTCTGTTGTCGGTAGCCCAGGGTTGCCAGATGGCTTGGACTGATCCTGACTCTTGGGCTTTTCTATGCCTGGACCCATGGAGCATGGGGGTTCCAGAGTGGAAGCTTTGGTTGTCGAAATCTCTGCATGTGTGGGATTGCTCTGGACTTACTCATGAACCTGTTGTGAATCTTGGACTTGATAGGCCTTGATCCATTTAGCACTGAGGTTCCAACAAAGGTTTCAAGGTTGGACTAAACCTCTCTCTGTGTGGTCTTGTGTAGGTTTGTTTCTGGAAACCCTTCTCCTTGATTGCCTGGGATGGCTCATGCCAGGGATCATTCATGCCCTTGCATGAGCTTTGGATTGTTGCGGATTTACTTATGGAGCCTATAGCTAATTGTCACCAGCTATATGATTCCTGAAGAGTGTAACCATTAAGTTTTTACTGTGGGGCTTGCTACAATAAAAGCGCCTCACTGATCTGGTGTGTTCTGTGTCAGAATGCCAGAGTGTGTGCCTGAAGGATCGGGCCCATGACACATATTGCTAATGGCACTGAGCCTTACTCAGGCCTGTAGAAATGGTGATCCATTAAGCCAAAGCATAAGCAGGTGCTTGACAACCGCCATTTCTTGAAATCCCAGCCAGACCACACAAGTACCTAGCAGTGTGCTGTGCTGTATATTGCTTGCAGGATCACAAGTTGTGAAGGTCTGGACTAATGTTGTTTGTTCAAGAAGAGTTACCATATCTACCCTAAGTAGTATATAACCCTATCACTCCAACTGACTGCACTTCCTAGTTTAAATCAACTATACAGTTTCCTTTAGCTCATTAGTCTCATTCTCCATTTTACTACATTGATAATGCACCATTAAAAGGTTAAGATTGCCTAATGTAGACATAGATCACAGCCTGAGAAATGCACAGATAAATTCTGCTCCTCAGTATCACCAGCAATACCAAGCATCTGCATACCATTTTGTGGACAGTGATTTGGTTTGAGCAGGGTGGGAAACCACTGATCTGTGGGCCGCATCCAGCCTGCAGGGGTGGGGTGGAGGTCATGGCTCAATGGTAGAGCCCCCCTGCTTTGCGTGCAGAAGGTCCCAAGTTCAATCCCCGGCATCTCCAGATAGGGCTGGGAAAGAATCCTGCCTGAAACCCTGGAGAGCCGCTGCCAGTCAGCGTCGACAATAGTGGACTAGATGAATCAAGGGTCTTGAATCTAATGAGTTTGTCCCAATTTGTGCAAATCGCACTAGAGATAAGCAGTTCTCAGCTCCAAATTCATGCAAATATTTCAAGCTTCCTATGTTCCTGTGGGTTCCCCATCCAGCCTGCTAGCTTTTCTCCCAGGCCCCACCTGCTCTCCCAGACCCCAATGCTCAGCATGCAGAGCAGGGAAAAGCCGTCTCTTTTTCCATGCAGAGAGAGGCACAGACCAATCTGCACATATACCTCTCTGTGAATGTAGAAAGGAGTCTGGTGACATCAGGGGGTGGAGCTTTGGGAGAAAGGGTGGGGCTTCAGGAGCCTGACATGATCCATCCCCCAGGGGGTGTCCCTGGAGGCAATCTGTCCCCTGGGGCCAGAACAGTTCCCCACCCCTGAGTGTTTGTGCCTCTGAACTGTAGAGTTATTCTGACATTCTTAGGAAGCGGAATGAAAAATGGAAACTAGCTTCAGTTGTTAAGCTTTTGGACAATCTAAAAAATATGACTTTTGTGTGCTGTATTTGTGCTTAGTTGGGATCAAACAATGGCAGGAGATTACACCAAGAAAACATTTCACCAAAGGGTTAATTTGTTCTTAGAGTTTTGAAGATGTAATAGCAGGGGTCACCCAAGATGCAAAGCTAGTTAACTCCCCTGGGTATGTGCAGAGAAAAAGGCCTACCAGCCAAATAAGTTTCCCTTCTTAACCTGGGCTTCTTGTTGTACATAAAATGTTCAGTTCTATTTAGTTTTTATACCAACCAAGCCTTCAATTTGTGGACTCAGTTATTCAGCCACTCAGGCTAATACATGGAATCCTAATGAAAAAGTGAACATCATAAGCCTAAGTGGTGTGCTGATGTTAAGCAGTAGAAGATTTGCTCTCATGCTTCTACTCACCCATCTATATACTGAACTAGCTTTTGCCTATGGCTTCGCTCGCGTGATGAAGAGTGACCGTGCCAAGTTTGCATGGGTCGTCATTTTCCTATAGGCACTATTTGTTCGAAATTCCTTAAGGTCGCTGACTGCTGTTTTGAATTGCTCCATAGGAAAGGTCCCCCGGGACTACATAATGGAATCCTAGCTCCCCCAGGACTACCAGCTCCCCTGGGACTTCCAGCTCCCCTGGGACTGCACAATTAAATCGCAACTCCGCCCCTGCTCCCCCCAGGACTACACAACAATGAAAGCCCTGCCCCCCCGGGACCACACAATGAAATCCCTGCTCTCCCCACCCCCCAGGACTACACAGCAATGAAATCCCTGCTTCCCCCCCCCCCGGGACTACCCAACAATGTAATCCCAGCTTGCCCCCCCCTGGGACTACACAACAATGAAATCCCTGCTTGCCCCCTCCCCCTCGGGACTACACAACAACGTAATCCCAGCTTGCCCCTCCCCCGGCACTACCCACCAATGAAATCCCAGCTCCGCCCCGGCTGTGGTTCATATGAACATTCTGTTTTGACACAGGAGAGATTTGCATATCCACTCCTGATTGGCCCCTGTGGCAGTTCATACGAACATTCTATATGTCGTTGGAGCGATTTGCATAACCGCTCCTGAATGCCCCCTGCAAACATTCCAAGCGATGCCATTGGCTCTCATCTATTTTGGGCCGTACAGGCGCAGCGAGGTTTTTTTTGGAGATTTGAACCTGCCAGTCTTTGTCCTTGGGTGATGGAGAGTATGCGTGCCAAGTTTGGGGCGGATCCGTCAAAACGTGATGGAGCCTATGCGATGACGCCCCGCACACAGCAGTCATTCAGTCAGGCAGTTATTTTAAAAGTTTCCCTCCCTTTTCACCCCCTCAGAGAACATTCTAAATGGCTGAGGGGAGATTTGCATACCCACCCCTATTGGCCCCTGTAGGAATTCATATGAACATTCTAAGTGTCCTATGGGCTATTTGCATAACTGCTCCAATTGGCTCCTGCAGCAATTCTGAGGTGAGGCCGATTTGCATAACTGCTGCCCTGTTGCTTTGCCCATAGGAGATATGAGAGTGGGGTGATTTTGCCCCCCCTTTTTTTCACCCCCTTAGGGATGGAATTTCCAAAAATCCTTCCTTAGTGGGGCTCTACCTCATAAAAGCAATGTTCCTTCAAAATTTCACGTTCCTAGATTAAACGGTTTGAGCTGGGCATTGATCAGTCAGTCAGTCAGGACACTTTCTTTTATATATATATATATATTCTTTTTAACTGCTAGAACTCTGTCTCTGCTTTACTGGGTGACTTCCATTTGTGCAAGAGGACTTCTCTCCCCACCCCTCCACTCCCTGCAGCAGTACCCCAAGCTACTGGAGCAGATTTTGTGTGTGTGGGGGGGGAAGGTGGAGGGAGGGAGAACCTGTTCCACCAGCAGAGTTTGTTCCAGGGGCAGACGGACACGGTTGGATACAACCCACTGGGACCATGCCAAAGCTATTTTTAAAGTAATGATGTGTTGCCAACCTCTTAATAACTTGATTCTTCTGAATTAGAAGATGCTGCAGCTTAAAATAGGTACAAAACAAAATATTTCAGAAAACTTCATTAAAATGTGATTGCTTCAGTGCACATCAGTCTGCATCAGAAGCATTTTGCTTTTAACAATTGTGCAAGGACAGAGCAATCCTTAATCATCAGCTCTCCAAGTAATTGAATAGTCTGGAGCTTCAGCTAATAGGTGCCTGACCATTTCATTTCTGTTTTTTTTCCACTCTCATATTTTATTTCAAAGGATGGTATAACCTGCACAATAACAATAATAACTTGCTTCTTTTAAGTTCATGCACATACTTTTAGTCAGGGAAGCTATTCAAGTTTATCATGCCTTTATACTTTTGTGAACTCTAAAACTTTCAGTTAATTGTTGACTAGCAAATAAAATTGAGTGCAAAGGAAGGGGATGTCAGTAAACAGATGAGAAATAGGAAGCGGCAGGTAGATGAATTAAAGCAAGAATAGCTGTCCTTGGAAAAGGACATAAGCTGAGCCAGAGCTAGTGGGTGTACCACTCTACTTGAAGGACACAGTTTCCCCATTTGAGCATTTTTCAATAAACAGGTTTTTAATGTTGTGATATGATAGCTTACATTTACAGTAGTGATGTCCAACACACACACACACACACACCTCAAAAGTCTGGAAAATTCCAAAAGGTTGGGAAAATATATCTGTCTTTCTGAGCCCAGTTCTGAATTCAGAAAGCCCACTGTGTTTCTGATGACATCATGAGTACAACTGGGTTTCGGAAGGCTCCTCACTGCCTGTGAGCCCCAAACACTGTGACCATAACCCCTTTGAGGCTTCACTTGCTTGACCTGATGTGCTGGTTTTCTTGATGTAGTAAACAACATCTCCCAAGGACCCTGGCACCTGGGACTTAGATTCAGGGACAGGCAAAAGGAAGTACTTCTTCACACAGCGCACAATTAAACTATGGGATTTGTTTCCTCAAGGTATGGTGATAGCCATCAACAGAGGGTTTTAAGAGGGATTAGAGAAATTCATGGAGGATAAGGCTATCAATGGGCTATTGTGTTTATATCCAGGTTGGCCATTGTGGGAAACAGGATGCTGGACAAGATAGGCCAGCCTTCACTACCGCTTACCCTCCAGGCATTTTGGACGACAACTCCCAGAAATCCTCACCATTGGCTATGCTGGTTGGAGCTGATGGGGGTTCATCCAAAATTTCTGGAGGGCAGCACCAGGTTGAGGAAGGCTGAGATAGGCCTTTGGTCTGATCAAGCAGGGCTCTCCTTATGTTCAGTTAAGTTCTGCATCTTGAACACATTGAATGTTAAGAAGACAGTAAGTCCTGCAGTGTCCAAGATGGTCCCCATATGCTTTATTAGCGATGTTACTGAATTAAAGGAATATTTGTATGGATTGGATTCAGATTTAGGAAGAATAGACCCATCAATGGTCCTACTTTAAGCATAGCTAAGTCTGGATCCAACCCTATGAGTTTTATTTGAGTAATCAATTAAGCTGGCATGTGTGTGTGTGTGTGTGTGTGTGTGTGTAAAAATCAGCTATCTTGAAGCAGGGGAGGCTGGTGACTCCTATTTCAGTGGGGCTCCTTTTCCATTAAAGGTTTTGCAGGCTTTATTTGGAGCTTCATAGGAGCTGTCCATGGTGCTGAACGCCACCCCCAAAATAGGTTCACCACCACCATGGAGCACCATGGAGAGCTCCTATGAAGCTCCAAATAAAAGCTGCAGAACATGAGTAATGAAGGATTGCTCAGGAAAAGCTTGGTAACACATCTGAAGTCAATCAGGTTGCACTTAGAAGCAAGGTGTCTTGCTAGGGTATTGAGAAGCATCAATCACCATTCACTTTTGCTGCACAGAAGGCTTGGTCTAAGGTTCTCTATTATATCAGTTGTGCTATGTATGTTACAGCAGCTCTTTTCTTTCACCTCATATTCCGCAACGTTGGCTGAATGCTACCACATTTTCCAGACTACAAAACATGATTCTTTGTTTCTAACCTTTGGTAACAGACCTTAACTGAATTGTTCTTGAATTGTTGGAACTACTCTAATATGATAATTAAAACAACAACAACAACACTGCATCATTAACACAGGGTAAGTCAGTTTCCATATGATGGACCATAGTTGCCAAGGTGGATGGACATACATAGCTAATAAGGCCCTCAAGAAGCAGCTTTCTAATGGCTTCAATTAATATATGTCAAATATAGATCCCATACTTGGGCACATAGAAAATCTGTGCAAGGCTTCTGGTATCAAAGACTTTCAGAGCTCCTAATCTATGTGTAATCAGTCTAGTTTTACTCTAGTGTAAAGTTGCAGGCTTTGGTAACCCCCAAATTCTAAAGTAAATCGTAACCTTTTTTCCTAAATGTGCATGTTACTTTGGCAACATCACTGCCATTATAAGGCCACTTCTCAATGGTTGGTTCCCATGTTGCATTGCTAAAGAGTAAAAGTTTCTTTCGGAGAGGGCCCACAGTCCAGTGGTAGAGCACAAACTTTGGCACACAGAAAGCCTCTGGTTCAGTACCTGTCATCTCTAGATAAGAGGATTCCCAGCATTGTTGGGAAAGAAAACCGTACTGGGCTACATTCCACATGACAGCTTCATACATTCCATCACATAAGTAACACAGACGACATGGTATATACCAAGCCTCCAGCAGGACTGCTGACACTTTTACATGGTGTGTCCACATGTTCTGGGTGGGCAGGAATGCAACACCTATTACATGATGTCACCAATGGAACATGAGAGCGAAACACAGAGAATCAGTTTTGCGACTGCAATAAAAAGACAAAGGTCACCACTGCAAAGAAATTTGCCTAGTTCATCTCTAGGCCAATTCAGTTTTCCAGCAACCAATGAATCTGTCTGGTTCACCCTGGATAGAGACATGTTTTGAGTCAACAGCTGGAAATTCTGTTTTCAAAAATCATGCACCTGCACCTGCAATTGTCTGCTACTTTCTTGTTCCCAGTGGTCCTGGAACCTGAACTCTGAAACCATCACATCACCTGGCAGAGCCCAATTTAAACATCTGTAAATCCTCCTCCTCCTCCTCCTCCTCCTCCATCATATCATCTTAAAACTCTGACCATGCAGACATTCTGATTGCAATATATAGTCAGCCTTTTCCCCTCCATTCCCCCCCCCATGCTTTCTGTAACATCTTGCATGATGAAGAGAGCTAGAGATCTTTTCTGTGATCTTTCAGTTGGTGAAATAAAGGTATTACACTACATGGATTTTTGAATTTTTCTTATGGCCAACACAGCTGTCTTTGTTTTTGATTTTTAAATACATTCACAGCTTATAAACATCAAAGAAAAATTCACACATTTAATCTCAGTGATTCTCAACATAATCATAAATGACACTTTGATTTGATTTAATTAACTGTATTAGAGCATATTGCTTGGTGTCAAATAAAATGCATCTGACACGGGAAAAGTACACTTTAGAAAAAGTTTAAGGGTGCAATCCTATGCATGTTTAGACAGAAAAAAGGCCTACAACTCCCAGCATGCCCCAGCCAGCTGGCTGGGGCATGCTGGGAGTTGTAGGCCTTTTCCCTGTCTAAACATGCATAGGATTGCACCTTAAATATTCTAAGAGGTATCTTAGATCTTTTCTATATTTCTAGAATTCTGATTTGTGACTTGCATTTGTGCTATTCAGTGTTTTGGCAGCTGGTATTGGTTGCAGCACCGCGGTTCACAGTTCTGGTACAAAGGAATAGCCAGTCTAGAGATGGGACCTCACCCATACCTGTACTTGTGTAGGAGCATTCATCAGCTGTTTGTGTAGCCTCCTATAAGCTCTGGAGCTTGCCCTGCCACAATAGCACTGGTAGGGTGACCAGAAACAAAGGAGAATAGGGGCTTCCACCTTTAGTAGTGGTGTAAATTAGGAATTTTAGCAAATGTAGCTTTTCAATACACCTGCATAATGAATTGTGTATGCCATGATGACCCATTCTGCCCGCCCTCCTTCATATCCACCCAACCTAAGTATCAGTGGCATACTTCTCTGGAAACCAAAAGCAATGGGTTTTGTGCTAAACATGTTTTCTCAGAAGGAATACCCACTGAATTCATCAGGTAATTTACTTCCAGGTAAGAGCCAAGTTATGTTAAATACATTATTGTGTGAGTGTGTGTGTGTGGTGTGTGTGTGTGTGTGTGATTGGGACTATGGCTGGCAGGGAGGGGGAGTTTAATCTTTTTCCCTCTTGCCATTATCTCAACAAAGATCCTTTCCCTGGCAGAAAGAACACCTATAAGAACTTTGAAATGAAGAACTGGTGCCTGAGTTTTGCTTTCTTCCTCCTCCCTCCCATTCCCTTTTCCTTTTGTGTGTGTCTTTTAGATTGTAAACCTGAGGGCAGGGAGTGTCTCATTATTAATCTTTGTAAGCCGCTCTGGGAGCCTTTTTCATCTGAAGAGCAAGGTAAAAATACTGTAAATAAATAAGAATCCCCTGCCCAGTGGAAGTTGCTAACTACATTGGGAGCAAAGCTCCCTCTTTGGCATAAATGGGAGCTTCGTTTCCAATGCAAACTGTATCTTTGGAAGGAGGGAGGTTTCTTTGGACCAGAGCAGAGGCAAAAACTCGCCCTCTCCTCCCACCATGGAATTGACTGCCCCCTGCTAGTTTTGTTTACCAAAGCAGTCCTATTAAATGAAATAACATGTTTAATGTAATGTTTAGCGTGGCCTGAAGTGTGCATAGGATTGGAGTCTTAGAGGGGAAAGGGGGCACAGCGGCATGATGACTCTGCACCATTTGCTCAGTATCAGATGCCAGAAGCCTCCGCTTATGTTGCTGCAGCTAGAACCATAGTGTTGGATCAGTCTGGCAGCAAAATACACATCATGCACAGGGACAGTGCAAACTAGATTGACCTCACAGTCCACTAAGACTATATTATTATTGTTATTATTCATAATATTAATATTTCGTTCATCAAGGTCAATTGGATCAAAACACCGCGCTGCCCTTTTCCCATTTGTTTTAATTCTAGGCTCCAAAGAGACGAATTATTCTTGACAATGGTACAGCTGTTATATAACGTGGCTTTACAATGGCTTCACACTTGTCTCTTTGTTTGTTTACATGTTGATTTCTGGCCCTCTCTCAGATTTGTAAAATCTCATCTTTGTTTCTTTGAAGAGCCAGCATATTTAGGGAAGCTGACAGCCTGCCACATTTCCCAAGCAAGCACTAAAAAGGTCCTGACTTGTTAGAGAAACAACAGCAGCTAGCATTTGCCACCTTACTGGATGGAGAACAGAGACAGAGATAATTGTATGTATGGAATGGAGATTTCAGCACTGTCTTTGCTTCTAAGCAGTTATTTAATGAGAAGGGCTGGGTTTTTAGGGGGTGGGGAAGACCCAAAAGCAAAACACTAACATAGCACTGAATATAGTTTTAAGCTGAAGGAATATATTTGTGCCTTTTACCATTTCCTTGCCTGAAGCCATCAGCTTTATGCCATTGTCAATTACACAATAGGAAGCCATGTGAAACTGCCAACAGAGAGAGCAGGGCAGATTGAAACCATACTTTAGTAAATTCTTACAAATTGCTTAACATGTAGTGTTTTCATTGGGTTGTATAACAGACATAACTTGAGATCTGGAGTCTAGCTGAATTCCAAGCATTTTAAGCTCATTCAGGTTTCATACAGCACGTTTATTAAAAATCACACAGATGTCCAAACTTTCCCCTGATATATGACTGGGGCCCCGTTCATTGGGTGGCCTGTTTGTGCAGGAAGCTGCACAGCTATGAGTAACTGAGGACCAATAAGATGTTCTGGGTGGGTGGGGCCTTTGGGGAGTGGATCTGGGAGGGAGAGTTCCTTCTCTGGTCCACCATATAAAGGAGTTCTGCACGTGGTATCAGCCATTGCCGTTACTGACTTTCCCAAACCACACTTCCAGGATCCATTGGTATGGACACATATGCTGGCCACCAGTTGACGGGGCTGGGAAGAAATGTTACCCACCTGCAGCATTTTGCCTTTCATGCTGGGCAACGTGTGTTATTATAACATTATATGATCATTAACTTTGTCACAGCCTCATGGTTGGGAGTGCTGGAGGCAATGGGCTGGATTCATTTGGGTGTGTGTGTAGAGGTTGTGGGAACCCTTTCCCAGAAGGGGAGTTCCCATAAGGGACCCTGGGGTTGGCGACAAGGTTCCAGCTTAGGTCAGGGGCTAGCATGCTTCCCACACAACCAGGTGGCTGGAGGGACCCATATGATCAGTATATGCTGTGGTGGGCCCAATACTCCCATCACTCCCAATATTTTATTTATTTATTTATTTGTTGCATTTATGGATTGCCCATCTGGCCGGCAAACCGGCCACTCTGGGCGATGTACATCATGATAAAATACAGAGTAAAATACATTTAAAACAGTATAAAATTTTAAAATCTTAGCCCACCCCATATTCCCACCTGAACAGCCAAGTTTTTAGTGAGCGGCAGAAGCTCAGCAGAGAGGGGGTATGGCAGAGGTCACTAGGGAAAGAGTTCCACAGTATGGGGGCCGCCACAGAAAAGGCCCTCTACTTAGTCCCCACCAGTCTAGCTGCTCTGGCTGAAGGGACAAGGAGAAGGCCGTCTGTGGCAGATCTTGTTGAGCGGCCTACTTGGTGTTGCTGGACACGCTCCTTGAGATAACCTGGACTGGAGGCGTATAGGGTTTTACAGGTCAAAACCAGCACCTTGAATTCGGCTCGGCAAGCAACTGGTAGCCAGTGCAGCTCCTTGAGCACTGGAGTGATGTGATCCCGCCGGCGGCTGCCTTTAACCAGGCGAGCCGCTGCGTTCTGTACCAGCTGTAGCTTCCGAACCGCCTTCCTGGGTAACCAGAAGTTGGGCTGGTGCAGAGAACTGGCCATCTGTCAGGCTGCTTGATAACTCAATCCAGGCCCTATGCCACACCAAGCTATGTAAGCAATACCCAGTAAAGGTTGTGGCCAATTTCACCCATAAATTTGTCTCTGTGTGGTATTGGTTACTGCCCCCTCTACCTTCTCAGCTTGATAGGCGCTAGAGGAGGAAATGCAGTTTGCATGATTATAGGATGATTTATTGTTCATGGTACCAATTCATTTAAAGTTACTCATGACTAAGTCCCATTTAAAGCAGTGGGCTTATTTATTTATTTATTTATTTATTTAAAATATTTCTATCTGGCCATTTATATATTTCTATCTGGCCACTTGTGCCAAGGCTTCCAAAGGGCAGCTGATAAGGACCAATATTAAAGAAGAGCAATAAAATAATACATAAAATAACCACAGTAATTAAACACCAACAGCAAGAGAAAACTTAACAGAATACATCAACAGTTCTAACCCATTATAGCACAACAGATTAGCACGAAGAAAAGCTCTCTCATTGGCAGTGGTCGGAGATGAACTGGGAACCAGGAACCAAGAGTTGTAGCAAGAGCTATGACATGAGTTCAGAGTTGAGGACTGAAGCCAGAAGTCAGGATTGTAGAGTATGTCAGAACTGAAGGACAAGCCAGAAGTTAGGCTTGAAGGACAAGCCAGGAGGCAGGGCTGAATAGAAAACCAGAAATGAGGCCCAAAGAAAATCAGAGGATACAGAAACACACCAAAGCTTAGGCAGACCATGTTGCCCAAGCAAGACTCGCCTGGAACAGGAAGATCCTGTCTAGGAGAATTCAGTGGCTGGCCTGGGTAGATGCTGCCCCCTGCGGTTTGCTGGCTCTCTATATGGGTTTGCTGCACCAAGCCTATCCCCAGTCAAGTCCCAACAGCTCCTGAAACATCTAGCACAATCCTATACACCTCTACTAAGAAGCAAGCCCCATTGAATTGAATGGGACTTACTCCAAGGTTAGTGTGTCTAGGATTGCTGCCCCAGCCTCAGAGTTCTCTGACATAAAACCACCTTCACCTGCCATTTAGATGGCCAGCAACAATAGGGCAGAGTGCATTTCCCCCAAGACAGTGTTCCAAAGATGTAGTGCCACTGTTGAGAAGGCCTGGTGCTGGGTACCCCTCCCCCCATCTACCCTGTATTTCAAGTGAGTCACAATGACAACTAACTTGTGCCACTGGTTTCAATAAAACCTAGTCATGACACTCTCCCTCTCCACATGGCTACAATTGTATGGAGGGAATGTCCAAATTGCGCTCCTGTGTGTCTGCATTGCTGATGTGCTTTTCAGTTTGTAATATGTTTGCCAATGAGAGGAAATCCCCCCCCCTCCTCCACCCTACGACATAGGGAACTGTTTGAAATGAGGCAGGCTGTTCATGCTTCTGTCTTGAGAAGCCCCCAGGAAAGAAGAAGCTATTTCTGTGACGCTCAAGTCCCCAGCTGACCTGAGGGCTCTGGTTTGTGCCGTGGCACGGGAGGCCGTGGTGGTAAATGGGAGGTGGTCCTGGCATGGTGGGGAGCCAGGCGGAGGGTGATCCGGCAGTTTCCCACTGGCACGCTATCCCTCCCAATGAGCAGTACGGTGGGCTGGTGGGAGGAGCCCCCCCCAGGAGTGGACTGGGAGGGAGTTTTCCTTCCGGTCTGCATAAGGGGGCATGGTCTGGGCTTGGCCTCTTCCCCCCCTTGTGTGGGAGGCGGGTGAAAAGCTCCCCACCTCTTGTGGCGGATGGCATTGGGATAGATCCAAATAAAATGGGGAAGGGGGTACATGTCCCCTCCCTGAGCAGGATGGCGGGGTTCCTGGGGGTGGGGCCACAGGGCTACAGCCCAGCTCGGGGGCTGTGTGCCAGCAGTACCCCTGGGGGAGCAGGGAAACATGCAAACAGCACACACCATGGCAGCATCAACCCAGGCTCAGATAAACCTCCCCTCCCCCAAAAAGGGCGCCACCCAGCACACGAGCCAGGGTGCAAATCGGCTAGCAGGTGGGCTGGCCAAATAACAGATCCTCCCATACACCATGTCAGACTCTAGCTGTAACCAATAAAGTTGTGGCCATGTTTAAACCCAACACTGTGATATGATTTATGGTTGACTTTCCTGGAATGGCTGCCCAATTAGGCTCTCCAAGTGCAATAGCTCAGCCCATTTCAGTGCACCGAGCAATAGTGTGTGCACACTGCATGGGCCATGCTGGCTGGGAATTATGGGAGTTGAAGTTCAACACATCTGGAGAGCCCCAGCTTGAGGAAGGCTGGCAAAAAGGAAAAGGTTCTATGCGGAACCCTTTCTACTACTCTCCACATGCAAATTGGAAGGATTGTGCCCTATGATCATAATATTTGTCAAAAGCAATGGATATCTGAGGGCCAAACAAAACATTCCAATGAAGACATTTTTTCTGTTTCTTTTTTTAAACTGCCTCACGAGGTGGTGGAATTTTGTCATGAAATCTGGAGGTGGGGGGGGGGAGATTTTCTTACATTTTTACAAGTCCTTGATTGTATTTTTAAATGCTGTTCCATTATAGCTTTATACTTCTTCGTGCCCAAAGTCAAACGGTGTTTCAATAAATATTGTATAGTTAGTATTCAGCAAGAAACCTCTTCGTTATGTCAATAAAATGGAATGCACATTGCTCCAATATGCAGAATAATGACAGATCTTGCATTCTAACTCATACCTATTCCGATTTCAATTTAGATAAATGACTGAATTTAAATGCTGGTACATGAAACAAAGTAGTTTCAGGTTTCATAAAACCAGCTCTGAAACTTAAGACTTTATGTTCTTCCTTAGTGGGTCTCTGTGATATAACATTTTGATACTATTCAAAAGTTTCAGAGCGGTTTACAACGAACTGTCTTGATTGTGGAATGAAAAAGTAGATATGCTTTTTCTAGGAGTGCTTAGCTGCAGCTGGTGCACCAACCACACCCATTCCTCCTAGAGAAAGCAGAGGTGGCACATGTCTCAGTTACCTTTATTTGGACCACTGTAATGTGCTATATATGGGACTTCCCTTGAAAAGCATTTGGAGCGCACAACATCTTTGCTACTCCAGCAGCAGTGGCTACTGATCCGTTTTCAGGATCACTTCAAGGCACGTGTTATCACCTTTAAAGTCCTAAACCAAGGGTTGGGTGCCCCACCGCTAAGATTTATCTGGTCCCCAAGGATTTCCAGGGAGTTCCCCCACCCCCCTGCAAGGAAGGATCAGCAAGGAAAGAGGCCAGGTTGGGCACTGCTACTGCAAGGTGCTCTGAGCACCATCCAGCAGCAGCATACAACACCTGCCCCAACCGCCTTTCAGGAGAGATGGGCTGTAAAGGAGAATGGCCAATTGTGCACCACTGCTAGAAGGTGAATGTTGCTTTATTCAGCGGATTGGTTTGTATATAGTACAGTACAAGTGGGATCTGCAAGGGTGTTGCAGTGTGGAGTGCTCTTGTTTGGGGTGCCAGCCAGACAGCTATGCTGTCTGTAAGGATAGCACTCCCCCATCTCTCCTGGTTTTCCATTTTTCCATCCCACTCCCCAACAGACACTCAGAATCTTCACTGGGCTGTTTGGGGAAAGGTTGTTCACTTAGTTTCCCCCCCCCCCCCATCCTAAAGATATTTTTGTAGTTCTGCAAACCTTGGCCTTCCTCCAAGCCTGCTGAGACCTCCCTTTAGTTTCTCAATGGCTCTCTTTTGGCTACAATCCTGGCAGTGTTCCCCAGCAGAGATCACTGTTAGAGGGAATGATTTTTTTTAAATTTATGTCTTTAGACAAGGGTTCTCCAACCTTGGGTCCCCAGATGTTGCTGGACGACAGCTCCCAGAATCCCTTGCCATTAGCCATGTTGGCTGGGTATGCTGGGAGCTGTAGGCCAGCAACATCTGGGGACCCAAGGTTGGAGAACCCTACTTTAGACAATGAAAATCTTGTCCTCTAGTGGCCCTTGGTTGTCAAAAGGATTTAAGGAAACAACATCCATTTCAGTGTCTCTTTCATTCATAGTGTCCTATATGACCCCTTGAATTGGGTAAATTTGAAGACCTTTGTACCTAGTTCTGTATTTCAAAGAAAAGGACCTCTGCTGATTTTCTTATTCAGTGGCTTATTGAATTTATAGTTCTCAGGAAATACAAATGCAATAATTTCACATGGCATGTATGTAAAGTATCAATGTATAATTGAGTTTAGAATTTAAAGATGAAAAAGCCAACACTGAATGCCTCATCATATTAATTCAGCATATATTGAAAATGCTGAAGAAATATTGATTTGGCATTCAGCTGGTCATGTTTTCTCATGTGTAAATTCTAATTTATACATTATCAATTGAAAGTTCACATGCCTATCTAAAATGGGTTAATGCACATACAGTGCTAAGAAAATACAAATTCATGCAGCCACCTGAGATAAATAAATTTCTATTTCCTTAGCACTGTATATGCATTAACCCATTTTAAAAGAAAAATTGGCAGAGCTCTTTTTCTTTGAAATGTTCAATATGTTGTTTATGGATCATTGTCTAGAATGAATTCTGTGAAAACAGTGACACTCCATGGCCAGTAAGAATAATACCAAGCATTGCTTTTTATGAACTATACAGAAGCTGTAAGGACACATTAAATCTGCAAAAACCCAACATACCGCAACACACACACACACACACACCTATTTCTAGGGATAGAATTACTTCAGGGATAGCTTTATTTATTTATTTATTTGTTGTAGTTTTAAACCACCCGCCTACTGAAATTTTCTGGACAGTGTACAATACATTAAAAACATATATTATCTATTCCAATAATAGCACATTTTATTCTCCAATGCTTCCACCTGTGAACTTCCTACCCCAGTACTTGCCAGTAGAGGCACTTGTATAGGTTGAATTCCTATAGGCAGAATATACTCTTCTTGTTTCTGCTCGCATCCCCCTACCTACTGCCTGTCCCTGTCCCTGACCTTGGAGACCAGGAGAAGCAGGCCAGAGATGGGGTAGCAAGTGGCAGAGGCCCCCCCTCGAAGATGGGAGAAACAAACCAGGCCTCTTCTCCCAATTCTTGGTAAAGTGAAGACACTGGCAGAGTCTTTTTTTCTACAACCCCCATGAACTACAACCCCCATGATGCTGGCATTTTCCACTGGGGATTATGGGATTTGGAGAGTGATCCCCATAATCTCCAGTAGGAAAAGACACTTGCAGGGTCTTCACTTTACAAAATGTTGGGATGAAAGAGGAGAAACCCAGCAGGCTCCCCCATCTTTGAGGGAGCCTTCTGCTGTCTACTACCCCATCTCACTCCCCCCCCCCGGAGGTTATTTTTTTCCTTTGGGGAAGGGAACAGGGCAGGAAATGCCTTAGGGAACTGGGCTTTCAAGCATTCATTTTTTGGGGTGAGCCCAAGATTGGTTGCCCATCTCTACTTGCTAGTATGAATACGAGATCTTTCTAGCTTTCAGTTACTGTTCAGGTGTGGAAGCCAAGTAGTTTTGCCTGCAGCTTTCATCACTAGCCCTGCCCATCCCATTCCAGGCCACACTTCTTAGTATTCTTGATAAGTTTTTCAGTTGTTGAAAAGAAAATGGAAGTAAATGCAACACTCCAGAGGTTCTCAATTTGATTAGTATTTGATTAGCTGTCATAGAATCAAGAAATACATAACAAAACACAATTGCTACAAATAACAATACACAGTGCTTAATAAATCCTTCTTATTTTAACTTAATGAAAATGCTTCTCATTACATTTCTAGTATTAACTGTTGTAGTATTGTGGCGAAAGCCTGAACACACACACACAGTGACATGAACCCTGACATAGTTTTCCCCTGTACCTTGGCAACCCCCCTTTTGCATAATACCCACCAGGGGGACAGGAGATACCGTTCTGGTCAGACAGGTAATACGTGACTGCATCTGCATACCATCAATGGGGCACATCTGCCTCAATCCACAAGAAGAAGCATGGACCATCCCGAGGTGAGAGGCAGCCTCAAAGAGCTGCCAAGTATCCCCAAAGGGCACCGGTAAACTCAAGGCACCACCTTTTCCCGGGCAGGAATAAGCCCACCTGATCACCAAGGGGCGGGGAGGGGGGCGTATAGGGTAGAAAACCCCTCTGCCAGTCCCCATGGGGTTGTTGGGAACATGGGACGAGCTGTCAGCTTCCAACCCTAGCTCCGGCTAGACCAGGCAGCTTCTTTCCCCGAGCGCGGACGGGCTTGGAGTCAGGCTATGCAGACCGCTACGCAAAGTCCGTAAGTTCAGAGTCTTTGATGCGAGGTGGCTCTCTTACTGCAATACGCTATGCCTCTAGATTGAAGTCTTCCATCTATTCAGGTCACGACCTGGTTTTCTTTATGGTGTAACATTCCTGGAAGTCTGTTAGTTCTGCTCCATTAACCTTGTAGTAAATAAAAGTCTATTCTTTAGTCTAAATATGGTTACGTGTGATATTTAGGTCACAGTTGGGTTTAAATCGCTTGATATCCCTTTGAAGGGCAATATCTCAGTCCCGGTTATCCCGTTAAGTGCCAAACTCACGCCAAAGACCCGGTTGTTGGTCTTCCACAAGTATTAACAGCTGCCAGAATTATTCCTGTCAGATTCAGAAGTACAGGCAGTCCCCGAGTTAAGAACATCCGACTTACAGACAACCCATACTTAGAACGGACTTTTGGGTTCCCCGGCACTACGTCATTTATGTAGAGTACATAGTGTAGTATACTACGCAATTTGTGTAATTTACACAATTTGCGTAAATGCCGATTTTAACGTATAGAACTGCTATGCTGTTCCAACTTTCATACAAATTCGACTTAAAGACATTCTTAAGAACGGAACTTGTTCGTAACCTGGGGACTGCCTGTATTTGTTGTTTTTACTGCAGCAGAGTGACATGGCTACTCTTCTGGAAGTGGTCTTTCTCTGGCCTACGTTTTGTGCCAATAGTCTCTGAGAACATTCAGGCACAGCACACAGCCCCAACTCTCTGACTGCCAAAGGGGTGCTATCTTTATTGATGTAAGGCTTATTCGTGCACATCAAAGACTACCCTGTTCTGATCTATAATATATGCATTATAAGTAAAAACATATTTTTGTTGCCATACAATTATGAACATTGGGTATCTAAGGCAGAATTAAAACACTTTTTAATTCTGGTAGCAGGTGGCTACCAGGAGGAGGGCCTTTTCTGCTGTGGCACCCCAGTTATGGAATGAGCTCCCCAAAGAGGTTCGCCTGGTGCCTACTTTGTATTCTTTCCGGCACCAGCTGAAGACCTTTCTGTTCTCCCAGGCATTTTAATCATTTTAATCATTTTAATCTTGTAGTTGTTTTTAATTCCATTATTGTAACTGCTACTGCTAGCTCTGCTGTTTGTTCTTAATCTATGGTTTTAAATTTTATATTTTATATTGTATTGTATGATTTTAACTGTTGTAAACCGCCCAGAGAGCTTCGGCTATTGGGCGGCATAAAAATGTATTAAATAAATAAACAAACAAATAAATACTTTTTTTGAAAAATGCTATGCTGCTCTTTAGGCAGTTCTTACACTTGTGTCAGAGCTGAGCCATAGGTAGCTAGCCAAGAGGCTTCCAGGACTTGGGAACCAGGAGACATCAATCCATAGAATAGCTAAGGTGCTGAATCAGAAGACAAATCAGGAGTCAGGAACAAAGAGCAAACCAAAGTCAGGTAAAAGGACAAACCAGAAGGCAAGACCAAAGGGTAAGTTAGAAATCCAGACTGAAGAGCAACCCAGAGGTCGGAACTGAAGGAGGAACAAGAATACACAGAGAAATGCACTGGAGATCAAGAAGCCCTTGTGCTCAAGGCAAGCAAGGCCTATCTCAGACAGGAAGCCCTTGTATACTCCTTCCTGTCCAGAAGGGTAAAATGGCCATGGAAGAGTGGAGCCATTCCAAAGCCACCTTTAGGGATCTTACAGGTGAAAGGTGGAGTAAAAAATGTCCTATGTAAATAAACTCTTGACATAGTCATGTGCTCTCTGTTTAAGTGTCTTTACTCTTCCCTTTACCAGCTCTTCTGTCCATTTGTACATTGTATATGTGTGAGTAGTGTGTACCAGATAAAATGGTCTTTGGTGCCATCACCACATGTTAATTGGACCATAATGTAGGGTCATTGTCGGTGCCTGACTTTGTGATTTGGGATTACCGTGTTTTGCTGCAACATTAATGATAATTTCTGAACCTACTGTATGCTTCTGACTTTTCTACTAGTTGAACATAAGATTATGACTACATTACAGCAGTATTAACACTGCCACAGGGGTGTCGTACATAGGGGAACCACAGGATTCCCCCTGATAATATCAGATTTCAGACTTAAAATTGTTTGAATATCTGTTACCACCTTTTGTTCAAGATGTCTCACATGGCAGAATAAGTCTGTTGGAGAAATGAGGGATGCTGAGTATAGATGTAGGCCAACCCACCCAAATGCAGGCCACCAGCCATATATAGTAGCCTACCTAGCCCTTGATGGATCTTCATTTTTGTGCCTGGCTTGAACTACAAAACAGGGAGTGGCATCATTTGTCATTCCAATTTACATAGCTGGTGGGCTACATTCCGCACAGGAGATCAGATGTATTATTATTATTTATTTATTTACAAGATTTATATACCTCTCCATATTCCGGTGTGGAGATTTCAGAGTGGCAAACAATAAAAGATAAAACAGGTAAAAGAATAAAACACTATGTTAAAAACAGAAACAGTAAAACTGTGAATGGTTAGTTCAGGAGGCCTTCCTGAAATAAAAGTGTTTTCAGGAGGCACCAATGTTGGTGCCTGCCTGATCTCCAGAGGCAGGGAGTTCCAAAGAATTGGAGTCACTACATTGAAGGCTCTTCTCCAGATGGACTCCAACAGGGATGTTGAAGAGTCCTTTGGTCTCGAGTCACAAGTCGAGTCACAAGTCTTTGGACCCGAGTCTCGAGTCCGAGTCCTTGGTCCAAAATGGTGACTCACGAGTCACGAGTCACTCCCAAAGCTGACTCCACGAGTCCCTATTAAAATCAATGGGTTTTTTTCCCCAACAACATAAGACTACTTCAGATGTGTGGTTTAAATAAATTCTAGCCACAAGTGTGCCTTTTTATTTCAAAACTCTGCAACTGATTTTGGCAAGAACAGACCAGGCAGAAAAACCCAAAATAACCAGGCAGGCAGAGGAGGCAGGGAACCCCAAAGCAGGCAGGCAGGCAGAGGCCTTTGTCTTGGACAATTCAACTGTTGAACTGGTCAAGAAGAGACCAGGCAGGCAGAGGAGGCTGGGAACCCCAGACAGGCAGGCAGAGGCAGCCAAACCCAAAATGTCTGAAAGGTTGCATTTTAGAAAAATGATTTTAAAAAATAAACTTGCTGTACTTCCTAAAACTTATCCATGTTGCATTTGAGGAACATGATTTTTTCTAAATGTTTGGCCCCCATTCTGGAATGGTGAGATCTCATCACAATTCCACCCTCACTGAACACCCGCGCCACTGGTGATGAACTTGCTGGAACCAGAAACACACTCAGAGCAGCCACACAGAGTAATCTCAGGTCCTTCTTCTGCCTCTCCCAAGTACGCAACACATCAATCAAAATAAATCTTGACACACTGTTGGGGCTGCACTCCTGGTAGCCGTCCATAGTGGCTGAGCAGCGGCACACCTTGCTTCCATGCGCTCTTCGCCGGCAATCACGCTCCTCTCCATTCCTTCTGGCACAGCCCAGGGATGTTGAAGAGTCTTTGGTCTCGAGTCCCGAGTCGAGTCTCGAGTCCCATTAAAAATATTGGGACTCGAGTCCGAGTCGAGTCAGAGGGGGGACTCAGTCCGACTCACGAGTCGAGTCCTCGAGTCCGAGTCCCCATCCCTGGACTCCAATCAGGCCATAGGTCCATGTGGAACCACCAGGGACATGCCATCCGATGACCTTAGTGACTGGGCAGGTTGGTAAGGGAGAAGGCACTCTCTTGGGTATCCTTGTCCCAAGTTGTTTAGGGTTTTGCACATTAGTACCAAATCCTTACACCTGGCCTGGTAGCGAATAGGCAGCCAGTGCAGTTCCTTCAGCGAAGGAGTTGCATGCTGAAAAGGGGCAGCTCCCGACAACCACCAAGCTGCTGCATTCTGCATTAGCTCCAGCTTCTGGACCAGCCTTAAGGGCAGCCCCACATAGAGTGCATTGCAGTAATCTAGTCTTGAGGTTACTAGTGCCTGTACAACTGTGGCCAAGCTATCCCTGTCCAGGAGAGACCACAGCTGGCAAACCAGTCGAAACTGGTAAAAGGCACTCCAAGCCACCACAGTCACTTGGGACTCCAGCGACAATGATGGATCTAGGAGTACCCCCAGACTACGATCTTTCAAAGGGAGTGCAACCCTATCCAGAACAGTCAATGAGCCTATCTCCCAGACTTGGGAATCACTCACCCACAGGGCTTCCATCTTGCCAGGATTCAGCTTCCATTTATTGGCCCTCATCCAGCCCATCACTGAGTCTAGACACTGATCGAGGACTTGCACAGCCTCACCTGATTCAGATGTTACAGGGGGACAGAGCTCCAAATCACCGCTCCCAGTGCCTTCATATAGATGTTGAACAACATTGTGGACAAGATGGTACCCTGTGGAACCACATAGCTCAGTTGCCAAGGGGCCAAGGATTACTCACCCAATGTTACTCTCTGAAATCAACCCTGCAGGTAAGACTGGGACTACTGTAACACAGTGCCTCCAATGCCCGGGTCGAAACTAGAGATGTAAAAACTTACCTTGGGGGGTGCTCGCCTTTTTCTCGGCGAGCACCTCCCCCACAAGGTGTGAACCCCCCTCCGCCGCTTGATCTGCCTCGCCAGCAGTGCCGGGTCCCATTGCGTCACTTCCGGCTGCCAGCAAGTGACGCGACGGGACCCCGTGCTGCATTTTTAGCGTAAAAACCAGGGCAACCCAGTTTAAAACAGCCACGAATAGCAAATTGCGGACATTTTAAGCTAGGTTGCCCTGGTTTTTATGCTAAAAATGCAGCGCGGGGTCACTTCCTGGCAGCCGGAAGTGACACGACGGGACCCTGCACTGCCGGCACGGCATGGATCCATGGATCAAGCGGTGGTCAGGTAAGGCACGAGAGTTTCGAGGGGGCTGAGTAGGCCAATTTCGACCTGCTTCCAGCCCCCCTGAGACTTGTGGATACATCCTAGTCGACACCAGACTGGAATGTGTCTAGATAATCAGTATCCTCCAAGAGTGCCTGCAGTTGCTCTGGCACAACCCTCTCAAATACCTTCCCTAAGAAAGGGAAGGTTTCTTCAGGAGTGGTCACACTACTGCCTCTTTATCAGCATCAGGAATCACCCCTTCATGGAGAGATGCATTTACCACTCCCTGGACCCACCCAGCCATACCGCCTCAGCTAGCTTTTATTAGCCAAGAGGGACAAGGATCGAGAGGGCATGTGGTTGGTCGCATTGCTGCAAGCACCTTGTCCACGTCATTAGGCCGCAGCAACTGAAATTGATCCCACAAAAGCAGGCAGATGGTGGCATCAGACACCACAACTGGAGCTGCGCTAACAACAGCATCAAGTTTGTTGCGGAGACACATGATTTTGTCCTCAAAGTGCGACACAAAAAGGTCACAGCGTGTCTTAGAGGGGACCAGGGCCTCATTTGCTGGGGAGAGTGTTAGCAGTCCCAGGACCACCCAAAAGAGCTCTGCTGGACAGCTACTCGAGGCTGTTGCTGCCCACACGGCTGCGCGACAGGCACGATGATGCGCTCTTGAGTTTACTCGGTTGTCTTGACTTTGAGTCTTATGCCATTTGCGCTCTAGCTGACATCCAGCATGTTTCATTGACTGCAGCTCCTCAGCACACCAAGGAGCAGAGCGGGCTCTACGGCACTGTACAAGCACAAGCTGTGTGGGTCAGATGTAGCCCCAGTCCTTATCAAACTAAAATGGCTTCTTTAGTAGTGATGTGTAAACACTAAACCAGGATTTGAAATGCTTCCTGTTTCATGCTGGGGAGAGAACAAAGCCTTAAATCAAAAGTGAAAGATCTATGTCCCAATTTGGTTTAATGATTATATTAATATTTTTAAAGGCATTTTCTGTATTGAGTGGCAGCAATGTTTCATGTTGCATAGGGCAGTCTGAGACAGTCAAACAGATCAATCAAGCTATGTTAAAATGCATTCCATTGCCCGATAATTAATGGCAAAACGTGTTTTGAATGCTGAAATCCCTAACTTTATGGCCCTTCAAACTGCAGTTTAAAAAGTAATTAAATTAGCTCAGCAAGTGAAACTTCAGGGAATAGAACAGATTAAACTTGGCATTATTTTAGTTTGCTTTTCTTTACCCAATTAGGTTAGGGATTCTTTAAAACATCTCACAGGAAATCAAAGTGTAAGATGCAAACATCTGAATACATATATAAGACCCTTTCAGATCTTCTCCTTATGTAAACCATTGGTGCAGCTAGGGCTGGACCTCGGGACCAAAGTCCAGGGCCTGTGGGGTGGGCAAATGACCACCCAGAAAGTGGCAGGTGATGAGGGCAGCAGCAGAAAACTCAATTTTATTCCTGTAGTCATGATGGTGCTATGATTTAAGTGTGTCTACAATACAAAACTGCACATGCTCAGAGTGATTTTTTTTTTTTAAACAGGGTTGGCAAACAGTTTTGCTGTTGTTACTAACATATCAGGAATGTAGAAGCAGTTTTAAAACATGGAACGACAGCGGGAGGAAGAGAAATATTAGTTATGTGCTTCACAACAGAAGTAACACACATGGCCATCTAAACCCGCCCCCCAATAAGACCATTATGCCCAGGGTCTAAAATGATCGAGCTGCACCATTTGATTGAACATGTGATGGGGCTAGCAGGATCTCTGCCAATGGCCCCAACCCTACCACAGAGTTTGCCTGAATGGGCCTTCGTATACACACACACCTGTATTTGCAGATAAGCCCCTTTCAGACCTTCCAGCCAAGGTTAGAATTGTGGCCAGCAGAGAGGACCCCACAAGCTCTCCATTTGACCAGTCTATTTTTGAGGAGCAGGTCTGAAAAGAGGTTTTCAGCACAGACCTATACGTGTCTACTCAGAAGTAGGTCACATTGAGTTCAATAGGATCTACTGCTAGGTAAGTGGAAATAGGATTGCAGCCTTAGTATACATAGTATGAATTCTGATTTGGAGCTTTTCTATACGAGACTGACAATCTGCCGTATCTACTTTTGGTTTTGTTGCAGAATTGAGATTCCGAGCAGTACATGGGGAGCATTTCCTTTCCTGCTTTCTGCTACCTAACCTCTAGGTGGCACTGTAGTATAGCAGAATAGCACAAATTCACAAGGGGAAATCATGCTTCCTTTCACTTTCACAATTAAATGCTGCATTTTCTCTGCTCTAAAAAAACCTCACCAAAAGTGCTGGTTAGATACAGAAGTGAAACTGGAGGGTCAAGATGTCCTCTAAAGAACCAGTAAACAACTGTGAGTAGGGAATGATAAGCACATACTAAATGCCTTGTATAGAAAAGTCCTTGGACAGGGAAAATAGCAGCTCAATAGAAAAAAGCCATTATCACTAAGGTGCTTTTTCAGTGTATGTTCTACATTTGTGGCATGGTTTTTAGCTCCATTAGCAAAAGAGCTGTTAGGAATCAAAGCTGTGAATGTTTTTGGTCTGTGGACTTCGGTTATGTGTATAACAACTGGAGGGAATATGCACCCTAATTGTGTTTGATCATAGATGACCACTATCCAGTCTTCCTTCATCAACCATATGAAAAAGCTCCCCCCTCCAAAGTTCAATCCAGTTATGTCCTAAATATGAAATCTGGCATGTGTCCACCCATTATCTTTACGATTTCCAGAGAAGAAAATTCTACAGCTATCCAACTGACACTCAGAATCTTGTATTTCATGGATCTTATACCACTGCAACTTAAACCCATTTCTTTTTGATTTTCTTTTTATCTCTTACTCTGGCAAAATCGTATTTTCCCTTTCTTTATTAATAGGACCCCAGCCACCCCCACATTCCATATTTGATGCCTGAAAAGCTTGGAAATGCAAGATGAGCTCAAGGCATTCTTGCTGCTTAGACATTAGTTTGGATAGAAATGACCATGTGGGAGAGGGGATTGAGTCACATCTACTGGTCCTATTATCTTGAGCTCCATGTTCAAGAATGCCATATATAGAAAGCCTAGATGAGTACATCCAAATGTGCATGTATATGCAGTGATACCATAGAACAAACCATGGGTAAACTTTCGGTTGTTTAACCCACAAATAACTCAAAGTGTCCAGATTTAGACATCACACTAACAACCTATGAATAGGGCATTCGTAGGTTGTTTCTAAAACCAGAAGTGGCTTGCATCCCTGCAAATCCCACAATTTGCCACCGAAGACCACCGTTACATGCAAACAGCCCCATACTGTATTACGTCTGATATTATTGAAAAGGTAAGCAAATTGACAGCATAACCTCACGTTTATTTCTGTATCTGTGAATGGCAGCATGAAACCCTCGCCTCATGTATTTGTGCAATTCCTCTATACCACAGTGCTACCTAGTAGGTTGTGTAATGGAACATATAGAATGGCAGAGAAAGAAACCCTCCAGGGAAAAAACACATGTAAAGAAGCCGATCTTAATTCCACAAAGAATCTGGAAACAGAAGCTTTGGTAAAGTGGTGGGTTAAAAGCCTCATGTATAAAAGCCCTTACTTTACTTTTTCTCTTGGTATTTAATTTTCGACACCAACAGTATAAGTCATTTATTTTTAAGTGACAGAATCCCTGCCTCTCTGTGTCTAATTCATAAGCAATAAGAAGAGCCCTGCTGAATCAGGCCAAAGGACTATCTAAGCCAGCATCCAGTTTCCAACACTGATCATCCAAATGGATCTAGGAAGCAGGACGTGAAGGCAAAAGCCCTCTCCCAGTTTTTCTCCTAACCAGTATTCAAGGGCATGGTGCCTCTGATCCTGGAGGTAGCATAAAAACCATCATGACTAGTAGCCATTGATAGCCTTATTGTCCATTAATTCCTCAAATCCCCCTTTAAAGCCATCTAAGATAGTGGCCATCACCACCACCATATCTTGTATTAGCAAATTCTCATAGTTTAATCATGCACTGTGTGAAGAACTACTTCCTTTTGTCTGTCCTGAATCTCCCAATCCAATATAAATATCAAACATTCTATAGGAAGCAGAATTATATTGAGGTATGTTAGAAGTGTTTATAGCTGGTAAATCAGTCTTGAAAAACCACTTCATGCTACATTGTGTTGTAGGACATAGAATTGGAAAAGTTTCATAGATCATAGAGTTGGAAGGAGCCTACAAGGCCATCGAGTCCAACCCCCTGCTCAATGCAGGAAACTAGAGGAGGGGTCTCCCATCCAAGTAATAACCAGGCCTGACCCTGCTTAGCTTTCCACGCTCAGACAAGCTGAGCCAGCGTAAGCCACAGGCCTGTTTTCATTTTATCCAGGAGAAACTGTTTTGGCATATCTTAAGAACAAAATTCTGCCCAGAAGCAGGTTTCAGAATGACATAGTTCTCACACTTAGATTTTCAGAATAAATTCTTCTTGGCTGCCAGTACCCAAAGGGTATAACTGTGTTACCTAGCAACTTCTCTAAATTTCCACCTCTCACAAATTAACCTCTTCATAGGTTCTACCTACCCCCCCCCCTTTTTAGATAATTATCCTGCATTGTCTTGAGCACTTTCTTACAGCCAAGAGAACCCTTTGGTAAGGAGAAAAAAGGAGAGCTTATCTCACACTGTTATTTCAGTGGTTATTGCTATTGGTTTTCTCCCTGATAATTTTTTGCTGGCCCCATCCTAAGGGGTAATGGGTGGGGTGCGAGGACAGAACATCTCATTACTAAAGGACTTGCAGAGTCTTGAAAAGTAAACATTCATTAAGACTGCAATCCTATAAACATTTACCTGGGAGTGAGTCCGACTGAACTGATGGAGGCTTACTTCTGAGTAGACATGTCTAGAATTGCATGGAATGCCACACCTAGGATGCTCATGTTATGCATATATGCAGTTATCTCCTCTTAACTGAATACATCTGCACATTGCAATGTTCCTTATCTCTGACCAAATCCACTGACCTCTCTCTCTCTCTCTCTCTCTCTCTCTGCCTTCCTTCTAATTAAATTCAAATGGCATAATCCAATTATAAAAGTAAAAGTATTTTCCATAGCTAATATTATACTAGCAGTAATCCGAAATAAAAATCTAAATATCTAAACTGCTGTACTCTAAGTATGTTCTTGACTGAATACAGAAGCCTTTTGCTTTTCATTTCATTAAAAGAAGATGTATCTGATACTACTCTTACTTGTTGAAGTTTGTACAATTTTAAGTTCTAAACTTGGAGTCTGAGGCTGAAAGGGCATTTTGGACAGCAACAGATCCCAAATATGCCTGAATCATAGAGAAAATGATAATGAGAGGGTATGTGGGTCCCCCCTGCAGCGTTAAAGGCACTTCCCTTCCCTCAGCTGGCACGCAGGGCCCTCTCTGTGGGCACTCGAGCCATTGGTCACCAGATCGCAAAAAGACTGTCCCCTTCTGCAAAACACTAATGATTTTGTTCTTTCTCAGTGTGGAACAGAATGATTTTATTCTAGAATTCCTGTTACAGAATTCTTTTCTACATTATCACATTTAAAAGATTTTGAAGAATGATGCACAGAGCATGGCTTGGATATAAAGTCCTAACAGTTGACCCGAGTGCTGCATGTGTTGCTCTCAAAGTAACGGAGTATGAGCCAAGGTTTGACAAATTATCAGCATGCATGCAATAGCAAAAATCACATTAATTGTGCAAAAGCATGCCCAATGCAAACTTTTACCTAATGCAGTGTTTGCAGTCCAAGACATAAAGTGTTTAAAATGTGTTAAGCACGTTTAGTTTTCTTGTTTATCTTGCTCAATCTAGTACAGGTTGACTTTTACTTTTACTAATCCGACACCTGTAGAAGCAGGGAAAGGACCCGGGGTAAAGCTTGCCCCATACAATTTCAGTCTGGCATATAATCATATTACAAGTTGAGAATCCCTTATCCAAAAATACATGTGCCTAATTATTTAAAAGGTTTGTATAAATTCCCTTCAGGCTATGTGTACAATGTAGTACTATAATAATTTTTTGAGTTGATTTTTTCCCCAACAAAAAACTGTTTGTATCATTGAAAGCTCTGTTATTGTGTTTTCTTTAAGACAAAAGATGTTAATTAGTTCGGACAACTGTATGAGTTGTTTTTCTAAAACTAAAACCTCGGTATCCAGGTTTAATTGCAGTGTTGGCACTTTGAAATAAATAAGTTGGTTTTGTGTTGCAGTTTGGGCACTCGGGCTCAAAAAGGTTCGCCATCACTGCCTCAGCTCTTTCTGCTGAGCCCCTTTCTCCCAGTAAGGTACACACAGGAAAAGTAAAGTCAGAGAATAGACTGTGAAGAGGTAAGCTGCATAGTCTCCAAATGGCAGGACCATAAAAAAAACCCTTAAGCCATCAGTCCCGAATTCCCCTGCCTCCCACAACTGCAAGCTACTTTAAGGTGCTCTTAAAGGGGCCATGGGCAAAATTGCAGCTAAGCTTGCAGTTTTAGCTTAGGTGCAGTTTTGCCCATGGCCCCTTTAAGAGTAGCTCTCTGCTTAGGCTCCAACAGCTGCAGTAAACAGGGAGGGAACAGATGCTGCTAAGCTGGGAGGGCTAGGCGAGGATGTGTGTGTGTGCACACATGCGCGCACCTGAGCATGCTCTACCTGCTGCTTCTGCCGCACGTTGCTGTGGGAAAGGGATTAGCTGGGTGAAAAGAAAAGGAGGTGGAGGCTATACCCACTGGCCTGGCCAGACAGAGAGATGAATGAGGGAATTAATAACATGATTCATATCTTTATATTGCCAAAGATTTTATTTCCTGACAGAGTTGACTCTGTGCCTCTAACAGGTGAGGTTACAGTGTCTGATGGAAATGCAAGAAACTTGCCCTTCTCTTTGAAGCACCTATGTTTGGGGGTGTGGGTGGGTGGGTGGGTGGGTAAGCATCACCTGTTGAATTTGTGCCAATTCTGACAATTTTAAAACAAAAAGAGAGAAAGATTGCCCTGGAACCAGTTCTGTTTGTCCATGCCCTTTTCTCTGTGCCAAATGTGGTCAATATTTGATTTACATAAAACAGGGGTGGGAATTGTGTGGCCCTCTAGATGTTGTTAAACTGCAACTCCCAGCATTCCTCACCATTGGCTCTGCTGGCGAGGGCAGCTGGGAGTTGCAGTCCAACAACATCTGGAGGGCTGCACAATTCTCACCCCTGCCATAAAAGGTAGGAGTTTGCTTTTTGGGCTACCTTTTCCTGCTCTTTCCAAATCCACAACTAATGCACTATGTAACTTTGACTTTTGTTTCTAAAGGTTGCAGAGTGCTTTCGTTTGGTATCAAACATGAAACAGGCTCCCTGGTGACACTGAAAAACTAAGTGGAGTAACTCTTTTGCTTGTCTGGTGTTGTTCTGGTTTGAGTTTTATGGAAAGGACTTCTGTACTTTAGGATGTAATCCTATACACACTTTTCTGTGAGTAAGTCCCATTGAATGTAATAGGATTTACTTCTGAGTACACATGCATAGGATTGCACAGTTATTCTGTTTTCAGAGCAGTGGTAACTTGGCTCTACCTGTGTACCCCATGTGAAAGCCTTTTTCTAACACATGCTGAAGTGCAATGGAGAAAGCTCTCTACAGTAATGATTAGGATTATTCTGCAGGGATTTTGGAATAATAAAAAAAAAGAATTAGAAGGGAGTTAGCAGAAAACACACCCTCCTCAAGAGAAAGAAAGAAAGAGAAAATCCCTACTACCTTAAATAGCAGCAACAAACATCATTCCATTTTTGGCATTATTGTTCATTCACGTTGTTGTTGTTGTTGTTGTTTTTAAAAAATAAAGTACAATAGAGCCCACATGTTTTTTTCTGAGTGGAGAAAATAGGAGCTTGCAGGGTGGGCCTGTGAACCACTTTGCACACTCAGAGTTATCTAAATGTTAAATATTATTATAAATTCAAAGATTTCTGCACTTAAAATACTGCAATTTTGTGTGTTTCCTCTAATAACTTTTGTACTTGTCCATGCCCTTTGGTTGCCTAGCCATACCCTTGGCCACGCCCTCATGTTGCCTGGCCACACCCTCTTGATTACACCTTCATGTTGCTTAACCATACCTCTTACAAATTCACATGTGTGTCCCTATTTTCATCCGTGAAATGTTGGAGGGTATGAAGCTCCAGGCAGGAGAGGATTTAGAATGTCCCCACCTATGCACCCCTTTTGCTCTTTAAATCAGTCCCCCTCCTCCAATTGCTCTGTAAACTGGGACAGGTACAAGTTTAAACACATAGTAATAGGCTACTTCAGGTCATGTGGTGAGGCCTGGCCCGTATAGAACCTTACAGATTAGTCTTGCCCTTTGGCCTGAGCAGCAAAGGATTGCCTCCGCTAGCCACAGATTGGCCTGGCCTCACTGCTAGGATTAGTTTATTTTAGACATGTATGTACCACCCTTCAGCCATGCTACCATGCTAACAGAATTTTAAAAAATACAAAGTGCAAAACCAGAATCATGATTAAAAAAAACACATAGCAGCACCTAAAAGCAATTAAACTTTAGAAGCTAGAACAAATAAAAGTGTCTTTGCCTGGTGCTTAAAAAGGTGATCTACCCCGAGAACAGAATTCCACAAGACCAGCTGGGTGTCACTATTAGAAGGTTCCACCAACCAGTGAAGCTAGTGTGGCAAATATAAAAGCAATGCTGGAAAAAGCTTAGTGGCTAGAGCGGCCTTCCCTAACCTGGTGCCCTCCAGATGTGTTGGACTGCAACTCCCATAATTCCCAGCCACCATGCCAGCTTCAGGTACCTGGGTCCCAAGATGTACATGGCTTTGAAAGTATCATGCCCCTTCTCCCCTGATTGGCAGCAAAGAGGTCTGATTAGACAGTTTGTTATGTATTTTGTAGTGTGCAGCAAACTGAGGTATGGAATCACAGTGAACATTAGGAATGAAAGTACTTCCTGTTATAGCATGAGCACCATTTCTAGGATTCTGAATAGATGTATAGACACCTTTTAAGTAACCCATATATAAAACTATCAAATATGTGTGTCGTAGAATGGGATGTCACTTGAAAAGTATGAAGTTTGATATCTGTGCGGAGGTTAGTTCCATTGCAATCACTGCTGCAGCATTATTTCAAGGCAATAGTTTGGATCCAGTCCAAGTAACTTGAACTTGGGTTCCACTGAAATCAATGGGACAAGTGAGTTTTGACTTATGTCCCATTGATCTCTATGGGAACTAAGTGTGACTATCTGGGTTCAGATCTAACCTAGTGGTTTAGTTTAGGAATGAAAAAATTGTTCATAAATGCTTTCCAGATCTGAGAAATATGGAATTTGAGAACTAAAGCTGCAGGTTAAGTTTGATATGAACTTCAGAAGTTTGCAAATTCAAATGTACTAACTGCAATCACACTTATTTACAGCAACATTTCCATTTTGCTGTTTGTTGTGTACAGCTGGTGCCTGCCAAGATGTTACTAAGCACTGGTGTGCTGTTTGAGCAGAATGAAACTCAATTATCTAGAATTTGTGTGTGTGTATGGTCATGCTGCATAGTGAGCAACGAACTGGACTTGCAAAAATGTGATTCCCCCCCCCCCCCTGTTAGTTTTCATGGGATTTGCATCAGTCAAAATAATTTGATGTGGTTCTAATGCAGTTGCAAACACACTGAGTCTTCTGTAATATGGAAACAGACAGTAAATAATTTCTAATATTTTGTTATAATAACATTTCTCTATAACAGCTTTGTAGAGATTTGTGCGGATTTGTTTTCTTGAGTTCAGCCATAGGATAATTAGGATTAGTTTTGGCTGAAAAATCAAGGGGAGAAACGCAATTTGATTTAAGAATGTTATGTCAGCTGGCGGCTCCACACAGAAGACTGCTGTCATTTTAAATATAAGAAAATGTGGGCCACAATCCCCCCAGCTCGCTTATTGCAGAGTGTTGCTAGTAAAGTTATTCCAAAGTAAAGATATTTAAAGATGGCTTCTTTGGGAATCTTTGATTCTGGTTAGTCTTGCATCAATGAATTGGGAGTGAAGCTATACCTGTATGAAGAACAGCTATATTGCTACATCTGCCTCTTACTACTTCATACCCGCACCGTCAATTTGGGACTATCACACTATCATCCAGTAGCTATGGAGAAAAATGGTTTATCATCTGTAACCTCAGAACTAGGTATTAAGAGGCACCCTCAGGATAGGACATTGAGGCAGAGAGGTCCAGGGCCTCCCTCAGCAGAATGAGCAGTAATACACATTACTATCTCCAGTGACCACCCACCGCTCAGAAGATCATTAAATCCAGAGCCTTCCCACCCCACCATAGGTCTATTAAGACCAGACTAAAATTACCTAAATTCACCACTGCTAGGTAAAACTCTGAGGGCAAGAAGAATCCAGGTATTCTCTCTTCAAGACTTGGAGGAAGTCGACCAGATGTCCCTCATCTGCTTTCTAACAGCCAGTTCCCACTGACTTTGGGCCAGTCACAGACTCTCAGCCTAACCTACCTCACAGGATAGGATAAAACGGAGAGGAGGAGGACTATGTAAGCCGCCTTGGGTTCCTTGCAGGAAAAAAGGCGGGGTATAAATATAATAAATAAAATAGAATAAAATAAAATAAACACAGGAACTGTCATTCAAGCTCCTCAGACTCTTTGGCTGCAAGTAGGCTCACGGCTGGGTTGCACCTATGGGGGTGAAAGCGAAACCCCACATGGGTGTTGTAATGGCATTGTGAGTTCCATAATCACAGCAGCAGTCGTGTTTGGTTTGTTTTTGTTTTTTTTGAGTCACTGCAATTGTGCAAATTGCTGCAGCTGCATTTAGTTTGCCCAGATGAAGCCATGGCAGGTGCCATGTGTGAAAGGGCCTTTTCAGCAATGGTTCTCCTGATGTAGAATGGCCTCCCTCCCCAGAGAGGTCCCCATGTGGCACCTCCTTTAATGTCCTCCCAGCACCAAGTAGCGGTTCCCCCCACCCCAGGATGGTGTAGCACAGTTTTAGGCCAGCTAATTTGTATCCTTCTGCTTGGTGTTTTTAATTTATTTAATGCCGCAGAATTGCGTTCCTATGCTGCCCATTTTTAACCTGGGCTTTTTGACCTGATAGTTCTATTTAATTTACAGCATTTTATTGTAGTTGATTCTTTTAACCTGCTTTTTGTTTTTATCACATAAGCTGCCCAGGGAACATCTGTTATAGGGCAGCATATAAACAGTACAAATAAATAAAACAAATATTCTTATTACAAAAAGCTAACATGATATGGCCGTGAACCAATACAATTTTAGCCTTAAACATACTAAACTCTTGTGTTGGATTATAGCAAATATCTGGTAGAGAATAAATATTTAGTGGGCAGTAAGCAAACAGTTGGAAACAGGATGCAAGATTAGATGGACTCTTGGTCTCATCCAGCAGGGCTCTTCTTATGTTCTTAGAGTATAAAGGTTGTCTGTCACTTAGCTCCATGGCAGTAAATAGTTTTGTGAAGGCTACTGCCACAGTTTACTGAAGATCTAAGCAGAGTTCTTGTTGTAGGATATAAAGTGTTATATTAATGTAAGAACAATAGAGGCCACTGTGGCTCCAGAATTCAAAACAAAACGGAACAGCATTTCAGCAGGCAAACATGGATATTTGATACTGATTCAAAAGTATTTAAAGACAAAAATGTAAAACATTTTTTTAAATCTCAGTCTGATTTTAATCAGAACTTTCTTTTCCTTATAATACCTTTTGTTGGCTTAAAAAAAACCCAAACCCTCCAGATCCAGGTCTTCCTGTAGTCAGTAATAGATAGGAATCCCTTATGCCAGGAGTAGACAACTGCTAACTGCCGTATGTTTTGGACTATAACTTCTATCAGCCCCATCCAGCAGCATGATCAATGTCAGCGATTATGGGAGTTATAGTCCCAAACATCTGGAAAGCACTGGGTTACCTTCCCTCCAGCTTCAATCTGTGCATTAGGTTCACACATTTGATGACTTGCAAATGTGAATTAGCCATCACAAATCCGACACCCTCAGATAGAACTCTAATATCACTTCAAGCCCAATGCATTTGAAAGGAATCACTTCAGATATTCAGCCGTTAAGTCGTTGAAGTGGGGAGAAATCCAGCGTTGTGCATGCACATGTGAACCAGAACAAAGAAATTGTCTGTGTTGGAAAAAACTTGTGGAAAGCATGCATGGTAGGCCAAAATGCTTTTGAAGTTCATTTTTGTGTGGGCTGGCCTACGGTCCAGTTCAGATGGCCACCGCTGCACTCCTGCTTGTGGTGCCACTGTGAGCTCATCAGGATCCAGTGTTCAGCTAGCAGCTCCCTAACAACATAGCAAGAAAAGGGACTGAACACTGAATGTTAAGCATAATGGGGTGGGGTGGAGGTTGCAGCTTCCTCATGTTAGGGTCCCAATCTGCATCCCCCCCCCCCACTCCAGCTGTCAATTTGTAAAAAAGCAAACAAAAAACAACCTGCATTCAAGACTGGAATTAAGCAGAAAAGGTAATGTGGTTTGGACAAGTGAATGAGTTTAGTTAGTTGATCATCTGCTTCTGGAAGATTGTGTTTTATTCTCTCCAGCTCTAATGCTTACTTGTCCATAAAGTTTTCAATACAATTCAAAACTATTATGTATGATCATGAGTATTAGTATGATTAAAATAGCTGTTTTAATGGGAGAGTTCAGGGGTATAAGGAGAGGAAGCACATCCATTAAATAGAGATGACGAGGAGCATTGCTTGTTGCAGTCCCTAAACCAAAGCTAAAAGAACTGGAGCCAACGGGGGGTGGTTTCATTATGGAGCCACTGGTTACCTGCTGTCTATGGGTCATTGGCTGAAGAACTCTGCTCTACAGAGGGTTCTAAATCTTGGGAAAGAGAGAAAAGAATGGTAATAAAACAAAAATGTAAATGTTTGAATTGTATGGAACAAGTCAACCATGGACAGGTTTGGTGCTGAGTACAAGAAATGGCATCAATCTGGAGTAAGATTAGAATTTGGTTCTCCCTCAGTTTACTATACCAGTGAAGAGGGAGTTTGCATTAACCACATTGGCTGCAATTTTATGCACACTGTTTGGGGAATTCCCATTCGACGCAGAGAGACTTATTTCCTTTGAAACATGAACTGGATCAGACTATCTGTATTTTATATTTGAGTGAGGGCTGTTAAATCATTTCAGCAGGGTTTGTATATGCAGAATACTTTTAAGATGCAGAATGTTGATAGTGACGCGGTAGTGTGTTTCTGTGTGTGTGAGATGTTTTCATATAGCTTGTTGTAATGCCCTTCTATTTTAAATTTAGAATCATGTATTTGAAAAGTGGGAGCGATAGCAAACAAGGGTATTTGAGTGTTGGCCATGCTGTCTGTGGATTAGCCATGGAAGGTGCCAGGTTGAGGAAGGCTAGCCTAGTTCATGTTATTCTGTCAATGTTCTTCCCTCAAAAGCTATAGAGCCTTTTTGTTAATCCGCTGTATCTGCCTTCAGTTTCATTGCAGAACTGAGATCTGAGCACTAACAAGGAGCATTTCCTTTCCTTCTTTTCCATTACATAACCTCTAGGTGGCACTGTGGAATACCAGAATAGTGCAAATTGCGTTCTTTTGCTTTCACAATTAAATGCTGCATTTCCGCTGCTCTAAAAAAAGTCACCAAAAGTGCTGGCTAGACTCTTTAGACTCTAAAGAACCCGTAAACAAGTGTTTATGGGTTGTTGAGAAGCGCATGATAAATGCCTCGTGTAGAAAAGCCCTTAGTGTTTCACTCAGTAGAAACATTGCCCAAGATTTTGGGAAGCAGGTTATCTTCTCTTCTACATATCGCAGCCAGGCTGTAGTTCTTGGATATTTCTTAGAGGGCTTATTTCTCAGAGGGCTTTTACTTTGGCCTTGGTCAGCCCTTGGTACCAATGCTTTAGTAGCTCATCTATTCAGGGTTTCTTTTGATCTTGGTCAGTCTGTGTTGAGGCAACCAAGGGCATAAATGGAGGAGTGGTGGTAATCCGCATGGCTGGCAGAAAGAGAGAGAGAGAGAGAGAGTTGCTCAAACCAGTGTGAGCAAGCTTGATATGAATGGCCATATGCAGGGACCAGCCAGCGTCATCTGACACACGCTAGTTGGTGGAAGGAGGCTTCCTTGACCTGTGTAATTAGTCTCCTTGCAGTTCTCCCTATGTGTATATTAGGTGACAGAGAAAAGAGATTCACAGTGTGATCATGGCTATCCATGTAGGACATTTAAAATGTGTGTTTGTGTGTGAATGGAAGTGGGTGTGGGTGCATCAATATGAGTGCAGATGACTTCTCAGTCCCTGTGACCACTTCCTCCAGTCCACCTCTCGTGGATTATCATGGATTCCTCACTGTACACTTATATATCTCTGTGCACTTTTGGTATACCGCATTTGGTTTTAATATATCTGAGTGTGCAGCCTTATATGAGTACATTTCTGTGGTCCCACAGAGATGTGAGGCCACAACTTGTGTCATATGGTAGTAGAAAATCTGGAGCTGATTTGAACATTTGGGGACATGGTACAGATAATGAGGACAGGAAGCTACTGCTGGGATGTGAGTTCGATTTTACCACCTGTTCCTCAGTTCACTGCTGACCCTGCGCTCTGTTAGTGTGTTATAGGAACAAAGCGGCCCATTTCTGCTCTCTGTCTAGCCACCCCACGGTCTGGATAATGTGTTTCACATTATAGGCAAGGCTATGAGCTCACATGGTGTAGCCGTAAGCCACAAGTAGCAGAGACACTAATTCTGCTCATTGCAACCAAACTTGATCACTTGTGGCCAATTTTCCTGGTTCAAGTGACCTCCATGTCACAACACTCTACACCAGGGGTCCTCAAACTTTTTAAACAGGGGGCCAGTTCATGGTCCCTCAGACTGTTGGGGGGGCGGACTATAGTTTGAAAAAAATATGAACGAATGGATCAAGTTTTTAAAAAAGGACCGCGGTCCTTTTTTTTTTTACTTGATTAAATGGAAAGTGGTGCACGGGTGACGACCGCTTCCTCTTCAGGAACTTCCATGCCGGCATCTGATCTGGCCCTGATGCCCGCAGGGCTAGCCACTCTAACCCTGTGGCACGTGGGGGGGGGACTGCGCCCCATATTCTGGCCTCCACACTCGGCTCTGCTGCTGCCCCGCTCACCCCAAGCGGCAGAACCCGGAGCTGGTGTAGCCCAAGATCCGGGGGGGGAGTGCAGAAATTCAAACAGCACCGCCAACCCTGCACACGCCGGCCCCCCTTATGGTCCATGGAGCAGTCAGTGGCTCCGTGGAGCCCCCCCCCCCCAGTATCTGTGTTTGCACTTTTAAGGCTGTGATCCTTGTGTTGTTTTTTTCTGTTTTTTTGCGCTACAAATAAGATATGTGCAGTGTGCAAATCAAGCCTTTCTATTCTGTTTGTGCTTTTAAGGCTGTGATCCTTGTATTGTTTTTTCCTGTTTCTTTGCACTTACAAATAAGATATGTGCAGTGTGCAAATCAAGCCTTTCTATTCCTTTTTAAAATGTATTTCAATTTTAGGCAGCAAAATAATTTATAATTTGTTTATTATTAATTGAATAACTTTCCATTTAATCAAGTAAAAAAAAAAAGGACCGCGGTCCTTTTTTAAAAACTTGATCCATTCGTTCATATTTTTTTCAAACTATAGTCCGCCCCCCCAACAGTCTGAGGGACCATGAACTGGCCCCCTGTTTAAAAAGTTTGAGGACCCCTGCCCCAGGGGAAGCGGGCGTACCTCAGCGGCTTGGCAGGTGCGCCACTCTGGGGTTTCCCTCCACTCCACGCCCTTCTTCCAAGTGGCTTACTACGGCAGGGCGGATTTCCAGCGGGCAGGGAGCCTCTAGATCGGCCGCCGGGCCGGATAAAAAGGCCCGGTGGGCCGGATGTGGCCCGCGGGCCTTAGTTTGAAGACCCCTGCTCTACATGGAGCTGCCCCTTCAGAGTGTTTGGAAATTGCAGCCATTGCAAAATGGTGCAACCAGATTGCTTTCTGGTGTGTGCTTTGTTGATGCTTTGTTGACCATGTAATATTGGTCCTATGTCATCTGCACTGGCTTCCAAGGTGCTGGTTCTTACCTGTAAAGCCATAAGCAGTGTGGGGCCAGGATACCTGAAAGACTGCCTCCTCTTATATGAATCTGCCCACAGCTTATGGTTTGCTTCTGAGGCCCTGCTATCTTCCACCACCAAGAGATGCTGGGACCAGGAGACAGGGCTTTTTCTGTGGCAGCACCACGATCGTGGAACTCCTTCTCTAGGGAAGATAGACTGGCTCCATGACATCATCCTTGTTTAGTTTCAGGCAGGTTATTAAAATGTTTTTGTTCTGCTCAGCCTTCGCATATTTTTAAATGTAATTAACTCTGCTCTTTGTTTATAAAGATTTATTTATTAATTAAATTTGTATCCCTCCTTTCCACCAAAAATGGTTATCTCCTGTTCTTAATTTGTCTATATGATATTGTTTTGAATTGTATGTTGCCTTGGGAGCCTTTTTTAGGCCAAAATGTGACGCATAAATAATTTTATAAATAAATAAAATTAACTGGAATGCTGGGGCCAGCCCAGGTTTTCTTACTGTTGGGAGGACTGAGATTACAAAGTCAAGCTGATATGTATCTCCATGACCCTTAATAACCAAAGTGGAAGCAATTTTTATACCAGCAGGGGATTTAACTCCTGCTTTAGTATGCCCACATAAAAATACTAATTATATACTTATTTTTCTCAATGTTTACCGTTCACTTCTATATATGTAACACTGTTTGATAGTAATTGAGAAAGATTCTGTACTTGCAATGGGAGCTGCTATTATCTCTATTTTCAATCCTGGAGATTTAAGTCAATAATTCATAATTATCAGCAGGTATGCAACCTGTGACTTATTGTAAGCCATAAATATCTCTGTGATGAATAGGTTTTCTTCTTCCTGACTCTCAGTTTGCCTCTTGATACCTCCATAATTTAATAGTAGATCAAATATATGATGAGAATTTTTGTGGAAAATCAATGTTCAGTGTGCAAGAGAAACGGCTCTCCACTAACTACTGCAACAAAAAAAGTTAAGTAAATGTGAATGTTGGTCAGAGAACTGGCATCTACTTATCCAAAGTATTTACATGCTTATTAACTGGAGCACCAAGGCTTACGTTTTTTGTTTTATAACTTGTATCCAAGGTGTTATCTTTTTCAGTCTCAAGCCTCTGCATGTGGCCAAATACCTAAAGCAGCCCCTCTCTGCAACAAGGCAAGGGGGAAGAGCTAGGCAGCCCTCCCTTGTTGGCCTCTAAATATAGGGGGAAGAAACCTCTTTCTACATTTCTTAGCTGGCACTAAGCTTTGGGGTTCTCTGCTAGTGCTCCAACCTGGAGATATATGATGAGAAAGGCATCAACACCCATTTTTAATTTTTTAAAAAAAAACACTTTAGTTCATAAAACCCACATACAGTTCTCATCTTCTTCCAGCTAACCTAACTAGACAGTGTCCCTATTTTATCCAGTCCCTTCCAGCAATATCTTACTGTCTGGGTTCCAGCATTCTTTTAACCTGCTCTCCAGTTTCAGCTGCTCTTTCCTTACTCTAGGACTTTGGGCTTCTTTCTTTGACTGATTTTCTCTTCTGATCTTTCTGATTCTCTTTCCCTTAATTTCTGCCCTTCTGCCTGAAACTTTCACCCCTCTCTATACTGGCCTGTGGCTCATGCTGGCTCAGCTTGTCTGAGTGTGGAAAGCTAAGCAGGGTCAGGCCTGGTTGTTACTTGGATGGGAGACCCCTCCTCTAGTTTCCTGCATTGAGCAGGGGGTTGGACTCGATGGCCTCGTAGGCTCCTTCCAACTCTGTGATCTATGAAATCTCCAACCGATCAAGACAGTAGCTTCTTGCGATGCTGCTGCAGTGCTGCACTAGAGGGGATCTACACTAGAGCCCCTTCCGTGTATCAGGGAGTGCTGCCACAGTATTTATGCAAAACTCATTTACCACTGTTAGGGCACATGATAATGAATACAGCGCAGTTTACACTGTGTTGAAAACATGATCTTGTGTCACACACAAATGCAATTGTGGGAGAAGTAGGAGGACTTGGAAAGGTGATGTGTGCAGGGGAAATGGCCCTTTAAGTTTCCTCCTACTTTTTTTTTTTTTTTTTTTAACATTCAGTAAGCTTATGCACACATTCCTTGGTGCAAAGAAGTGGACTGTTGTTGTTTTTTTTAAAAAGTAATTCACAGCTCCTCCTGCCCCCCACATAAAAGCATGGAAGAGGAGAAAGAGGTGGGGAGAGAAGAGGGCAAGGCTGTGGTGCTGCTGTCCTCCCACCTTCCATGGGGTGAAGCCAGTGGGACCAGCACCCCCTGTTCCACTCCACCCAAAAGCAATTCTCAAAAGCCAAAGCAACCCCCCCCCCTCTCCTATGCTGACTTTTGCAGGGGCAAGCACGCACCATTGAAGACAATTTGATTTACCTCTGAGTATATCGGTGTGTTTTCAGCTAGTTGTTCCTTAAGGCAAGAAAATAAAAGGACAAAGGAGACAATTGGGAAGGCTTGAAAAGACATCCCAAACTTTATTTTTTCAAAGGACAGGGGAGGGGAGATGAGAAGCAACATTGCATTTACCAGGGATGGGGACTCGGACTCCAGGACTCGACTTGTGAGTAGGAATGAGTCCCCCCTCTGACTCGAGTCCCAATATTTTTAATGGGACTCGAGACTCGACTCGGGACTCGAGACCAAAGACTCGTGTTCCAAAATCGTGTTCCTCAAATGCAACATGGATAGGTTTTAGGAAGTACAGCAAGTTTATTTTTTAAAATCATTATCCTAAAATGCAACCTTTCAGACATTTTGGGTTTGGCTGCCTCTGCCTGCCTGTCTGGGGTTCCCAGCCTCCTCTGCCTGCCTGGTCTCTTCTTGACCAGTTCCACAGTTTGAATTGTCCAAGACAAAGGCCTCTGCCTGCCTGTTTTGGGGTTCCCTGCCTCCTCTGCCTGCCTGGTTATTTTGGGTTTGTCTGCCTGGTCTGTTCTTGCCAAAATCAGTTGCAGAGTTTTGAAATAAAAAGGCACACTTGTGCCTAGAATTTATTTAAGCCACACATCTGAAATAGCCTTATTTTGTTGGGGAAAAAACCCATTGATTTTAATAGGGACTCGTGGAGTCAGCTTTGGGAGGGACTCAGGACTCGTGAGTCACCATTTTGGACCAAGGACTCGGACTCAGACTCGAGACTCGGGTCCAAAGATTCGTGACTCGACTCATGACTCGAGACCAAGGACTCTTTAACATCCCTGGCATTTACTCTCCAGTTCACTGGGAAAGGCAGAGAGAGAAGCCCTGGGGCAGGGGGCAAGGGAGGCAGGAAAGCAACTGGAGGCTGCTCAGGCTTATCTTCCCCTCAGAGTTGCTATTGTTTTGTCAAGCAGGACCGGTGCAGGGCAGTTTGGCGCCCTAGGCTAAATTATATTTAGCGCCCCCCCTCTCGTGCCGGGGGGGGGCTCCGGAGCAAAGCAGCCCTGCTCTGCAAACCTCGCCCCCCCTCCGCCGGAGCCCCCCGCCGCCCCCCACCTACCTTCCCCCCGCCCTGACCGCCTCCTCCTCTGAAGAGGAAGTGACGCGACGGGACCCCCGCGCTGTTTTTGGCTGGGGGAAACCAGGGCAACAGGGCTGTTTAAGCCCTGTTGCCCTGGTTCCTCCCGCCAAAACAGAGCATGGGCGGGGCTCCGGAAGCGGCGCAGAGAAGGTAGGTGGTGGGGGTCCGGCAGCAGCGGGGGTGGGCGGCGGCGCCCAGGCTCGGCCCCACCCCCCCACTACCTCCAGGCGCAATCCCCCCGCACTGACCTGGCTTTGTCGGCGAGGCGGGCGGGTGGGGCAGGAGCACGCCGGCAGCGAAGAGGAGTGCAGCGTTTCTGCGCCCTCTTCAGCTACGCGCCCTAGGCAACAGCCTAGTTTGCCTAGCGGTAGCGCCGGCCCTGTTGTCAAGGCTGCCCATGCTGAGCAGAGCCACGGGCAGCCTTCCTTACCCAGCACTTGAAGCAATGTGAGAGGTTCGTGTTATCCACAGATTCACACTTCCGCACTAGCAAATACTGTTAAAATAAGAAAAGGCCAATAGGACACTTTCTCATTGCAGAGCCCCTCCCCCTAGCCCACCACCCCACTGAAGCCACACCTCCGCCCAGCACAGTACTGCAAGTTTAGCACACACTGAAATATATCCAGTGTGTGTGTGTGTGGGGGGGGGACGCAACATATAAAAAAGTTGTGCTATAACTGGTCTGAAGAAATCTGGGATATAATAGCAGGAATAGTGTGAGGAATTCGGTTTGGGCTGTGCTCATGTGACACCACGCCAGTGAGCCAGGCATTAAAATGCCTGTAAAAATCCCTAGTGTAGATTCCTCCTGCCCCGAGGTAATGCTACACAATTTGACTTCAATTGACTTTTATGGCTAACACGCCTTCCAAAACTGATCCCCAGCTTTGCTAATATCATGGATCTATGTACCTCTACTCTCTGCTTAACCAAGAACCTGTGTCTTTCACTTAAGTCTAGAGATAGAGTTGGACAACAACTGTGCTTTATGTTTTCAAAAATAGAGGCCAGCCATTGCTTCTTCATTCCAGAATGCTAGGTGTAACCTGATAACTGAAACACCTACAAGAGACTAATTCATTCAGTTCTGGAGAACTCAAACATTTCCTCAGGTTTTTTTTTTGACATTATGGTTCATCCTAATAAAAAGGTATTGTCTAACTGTGGATTTTGTAATAAATCATATCACTATTTCTGAAAGTACATTCTTAGAGTCTTGGCTGCCATTAATCTGGCAAAATAATATTTGGGGTATTACAAAGGGCCTCAATAAGTCCCCTACGCTGAAGCATGAAAAATTCAATATATATTGCCCTGCCCTGGTAATGCTGATCCCAAAGCATTCAATGCTTGCATTTATTGGAACCTTGTTTGTTTTACTTGTTAAGTTTGGGGCTGGTCATTTGGATCCCTCAGTTTGACCAATGCTGCCTAGGCAATGAGTTCTATGAGACTAAGATTTGAGACTTGAAATTAATCTGATTTTTTTCTTCCATGTACTCAGTAAAAGTTTCAAAAAGTTTTAAAATGTACTTATAAACACTGTTGAAATGAATCCATAGATATGGAAAAATGTGGTAGATCTCTTGGGGCACAGCAAGATGTTGCACTCTGTCTTGGAAGTCTGCCACCATTTCCAAGTTTCAGCACTTTTAACCATCGTTACGGCAGGCCGAGGATAGTAACATCAATAAAAATTGATGTCAGCTCCACGAACTGTTGCTTCACCTGTTCTGACTCCCCATAGAGCTGCTGTCACTTACAGGGCCTGACATCACTGGGCGGAATAGTTATTTCTTAATCGTTACCAACAGCGGAATGAGCCAAAATGCAATTGCAAGAAGACAGAGCTTGTTTGAAAAGTGACCTCACTTGTCTATGGGTTTCATGAGCGTGAAAAGAGTAACCTGCATAATTCAGTGTTTGGGTGGAGATGGAATACAGATGTCAAAGTTAACTGGTTTTCTGTGGTAGTGATCAGGGCATAGAAGAGACAGTTTTTCACCAGAAGTTGGTTTCATATTTACCTCAGAGGTAAGGAGTTTGGTCCCTCCTGCATCATATCCAACTAAAGGGAAAAAGAACTTTATTCCTTTAAAGTTTAAATTAGCAGAAATGACAAGTGTTGGGCTGGGACTTGGGAGATCCGGGTTCTAGTCCCCGCTCGGCCATGAAGCTCACTGGGTGACTTTGGGCCAGTCACTGACTCTCAGCTTAACCTACCTCACAGGGTTATTGTGAGGATAAAATGGAGAGGAGGATTAGGATTATGTAAGCCACCTTGGGTTCCTTGCAGGAAAAAAGGCAGGGTATAAATATAATAAATAAATAAATAAATAAATAAATAAAAATAAATAAATAAATCACCACAAGCACATTTCCGATTCCGCTACATAACCTCTATGTGGCATTGGGGTATAGCAGAATAGTGCAAATACACAAAAGGAAATCACGCTTCCTTTTGTTTTCACAATTAAATGCCACATTTTCCCCACTCTAAAAAAAAAACTCACCGAAAGCACTGGTTAGACACAGAAGTGAAACTGAAGGGTCACAACATTGTCTAAAGAACACGTAAACAACTGTGAGTAGGGAATGATGAGCACACAATAAATGCCTCATGTAGAAAAGCCCAATGATAATAGTCTCTAAAATGCCTCCAGGGTGCAGATGACAGATTATTCTATTTCCAGTTCATGTCAATTTTGCATGTATTCATTCATAAATACATTCCCTCCCATTTCCACATCAATCTGCGATTTGTTTAAAAAAAAAAAGCATAAAAATTCACATTATATTTGAACACATTTCCCCCCACAAAATACGCATTTTTATACACATTTGGTATATTTTTTTGATCCAAGAACTGTAAAACCCAGAGAAGTGCAAAAACCAAGGATAACTGCACTCCAATTCACATATTGGACTTGGAAGAGCAAATCAGGTCAGTTGCTTAAAAATGCAGACCAACCAAAATCTTCAAGCAGCCCTACAGGGTCACTGTAGCAGTTTGTTAGGGCGCAATCCAATCGAGATGAGCGGGAGCTTCCAAACTTCACCTCCTCACTCCTCCCGCTCTTCATTTTTGCTAGACGGCCATTTTTGGCCATCTTAGCGATGCCGTTTCAGAGGACGAAAGAAGGAGGCTGGAGCAGCTTCAAGATATCTCTTATCCTGGCTGCTCCAGTCTCCTTCCCTCCCCCTGAAACGCCCCCTTGACCCCTCTCTGAGGTTGCTTTCCTGACCTCAGAGAGCAGCCAGTGCTGTTCTTTTCATGCCAGCTGCGAGGGGGCAGGGTGGGGGATTGGAGCTCCAATTCCCAGTTCCAAGGTTGGGGCACTGTTTCCGAGGTTGGGGCACTGGGAATCCAAACTATCCTATGGCCCCCCAGACAATGTCTAGGGGCCATATGATCAGTGCTTTTTTTCTGGAGAAAAGGGTACCGGAACTCTTGGATTACATTTCCTCGGGAGTAGATGGCGATTAAATTGTAATGCAATTAATAGAAGAAAAGGTGCTGGAACTCAGTTCCGGTGAGTTCCACCAGAAAAAAAGCCCTGCATATGATTGTTCTCTCTGTTCATTACCATGCAATGCAGTGCTCAATAAAATTATTCCCCCCCCCAATTCTCCCTAAATCTGTTAATTAAACACACACGCACACACGCACGCACACACGCACACACACCAATAACCCCAAGGATAAATGATTTTTGGAGACTAGTGTTTAAGATTTTGGAAACCTGGGCTCAAATCAAGTGGTTTGGAAACTTTCAAACGTTAGCTGACAGTTGGATCATACCACTACTTTACTGCTTTGCTGCAGTAAACATGTAAACAAGATTGAAGCATAGAGGCAGATAACTAAATACTCATGCATGTATACTGGAGCTCTGCTGCAGTTGGTTACAGGTCCTTGGCCGCTTGGCACATGCCCACTACATAGCAGGGAACATGCATCTCTTCTTGATGCATATTGACTGGGTTTGGATGACACACTGTGGCTTGTCATGGGTTATTTAACCCACTGTGAGCCACAGCGGCTGCGGGCACCAAATTGCATATGCAACCCGTGCTTGGGGGTTGTTGTGTCATGCGAACCTGGCGAGCATGGATTATGCACATAACCCACGCTCGCCGGCCCGGATTTGCATGACACGACAACCCCTGAGCAAAATGGCCCATGCCACTGCCTCACCGTGGGTTAAATAACTCACACCGCTCCATATTATGTGGCAGCCAAGTTCTACGGATGTTTCACAGTGTTTCTAGTAGTAAACATGCAGGGACTCTTTGCGTGACAAGAGCCATGGTGGCTGTCTTGTGCAAACAGCCCCTGTATGCTTTCTACTGGAAACACTGTGAAACATCCATAGAACCTGGTGCCACATAACATGAAGCCGCACTCTGTAATGCCTTTCAAAGGTCTTCTCTACACGAGGCATTTATTCTGCTCTCGTGATTCTTTATTCATGGTAGTTTGCGGGGCCTTTACATGATGTCATAGTCCTCCAGGGTCTCTTCCGTGTTTTGCAGCCATTTTTTGTGCTGTTTCTTAGAACGAGGATACTCAGCTATTATCTAGCTATTGCACTGAAACTAGCATGCGTAATTTGGCAATTGTACTATACTGCAGCAGCACCTTGTGGTTGTGTAATAGAACATATAGGAAGGCAGAGAAAGAAAATACCTGGAAACAAATGACGTGTAAAAGACGTGCTTTTAGTGCTGCAAAGAAATAGGAAGAAGCCTTGGTAAAGCACTGGGTCACAGTCCACATGAAATGCTTTTTTTTTTTTTTTTTTTTTTAATGGTCCCCTTGTTAGCTAAGCTGGTTTGAGGGCACTTGCCACAATCATGTGGAAGGTCTGCACTAGTCATCTTTAAAGCACCAATATAAGAAAATAGATATTGCCTGACCATTTAAGGCTGCAACAGTCTAGATCAAGGTTCTCCAACCTTGGGTCCTCAGATGTTGCTGGCCTACAGCTCCCAGCATACCCAGCCAGCATGGCTAATGGCAAGGGATTCTGGAAGCTGTAGTCCAGCAACATCTCTGGGGACCCAAGGTTGGAGAGCCCTGGTCTAGATTATCAAATAACCCGCTGGGCAGACAATCAGGTAGCCATCACTGTAAAGGCAGTCCCCAGGTTATGAACGAGTTCCGTTCTTAACAGGTCAAAATTTTTAAATTCTTTTTGCTTGCTTGCCTTGCAAAATGCTCTCAGACCAAGTTACTTGCAATCCAAGGTATTACTGTACTTTGCTTCATTTAGGGTTGTGAGGGATTGAGGCCTACACAGGATTGGGTTTGTTGAGGCCTACACAGGCTTAAGTTTGTTGAAGCCTGAAGGCCCAAACACTTGGATGGGAGGGGGAGTTTGAGAGTTTTAGTTTACCCAATAGAAGTTAAGAATTAGATCTCCTATTCAAGGTCACATGATTATAACCTTCCATTCCTGGGAAGGCTATATATGTGGGTGGGGTGTGGTCAGCTAGCAGTTAGTGCAGAGAGTCAGCTAGAAGCAGCAGCAGAGAAACAGCAGAGAGAGAGAAAGAGAAACTGGCTGCATAGCAGATAGGTAGTCTGAAGTTTAACTAGAGAACATTGGATTGTTTGTTTGTTTGCTTTATTTTATCATACTTGCTTTTGAATTATAACCACTCTATTAAGTAAAAACCCTAATATTATAAGTAAAGTGTTGTTGTTTACCCTGGAGTTTGGAGTGACTTATTCACCACGTCTACAGCCTACACCCATGCTATTGGAAGCTGTAAAAGGACTTGATCTCCTGGAACGGGAGGGGCTTTGAGGAGAGGCAGAAATCTCCCAAAGGAAGGTTAAGGGGTCCCTGCAGTAGCGGAACCTTGACAAGGGTGCAATCCTATGTAGGGGTGGACTGTATCGCCTTGCGGAGCGGGCCAAAATTGGCCCAGCTCACACCTGGGCCTACCTGAATCTGGTGGCGGCTCCCCTCTCTGCGGCGAGCTTCCCGCACCACCCGCTCTGGTCCATCACGTCACTTCCAGCATGCCGGAAGTGACGCGACAGGACCAGTGCGGCCGTCGCCGGCAGCTCGAGCGGCGCAGAGAACAGCTCCATGCCGCTCAGAAGAACGAGGCGGGGGGCCGCCCCAGAGAGGCAAGGCGGTGGCAAGGCGGTCCCCCAGGCAGGTTCGAAAGAAGTCCTACAATTCCCAGCATTCCCCAGCCAACATGGCTGGCTGGGGAATGTTGGGAATTGTAGGACTTTTTTCTGTCTGCACATGCATAAGATTGTGCCCTTAGAAATAAAAGTAAGGGATTCTAATTATTGTTAAAGGAAGTGCTTCAGGGCCAGGAAGACAATCACTGCCTCCAACTGATATGCAAATATGAGAAAATGTGATCCCTGGCTGTTGATCACTACAACAAAGGCTGCATTTTAAAATGAATGCAGTAAGGTCAGTATTATTCACTAGCTAATATGTATTTAATTTAATTCTCTGGCCAAAGCAGAATTGAATTTGTTATGCCCTTGTTAGCTCTATCTTATTTATATTTGACCCGATTTGATTAACAGTGTGCTTCTTTCAAATCTGGCAGCCATACTGAGAAATGTCTTTGACATATTAAGAATTATGTCATCGTACAATTTATGGCCCAGCATTCTACAGGCGTGGAATCATCGACTCCACGCAGCAATATGAATAGGAAACCAAAGCAAGGCTTGTTTTCTTTAATTATTGAATTGATATAAATTAGAATTAGCATAGTGGTTGGAATGTAATTACATTGCCATACAATCATTTATTTTGTGTTAATTCACCATGTCCAATTTTCTTGCGTTAACCCCTACCCTGCACATTATGACCTGGCATTATGCAGTAGTAATAACAGATGCTTAGTTTTTCTTCTTCTTTGTAATTACCTGAACATAAGATTTAGGGTGGTGTGTGTGTGTGTGTGTGTGTGATTATTTGTTCAACTTTATTAATAAGACTTCAGAATCTTGCTGCTAAAAAAAATTGCCTCAATTTGCTAACATTTTCCATTTACTAAATGTATCTGTATTCAAATTTATTTTAATTAACTGAAGCCTGCTGTTTCCAAAAGCAGTGGTAACAACCTGAAATGAGGAGTAAACAGGAATTCCAACAGAGATATTTCATGCAAAGAGTACTAGGGATATGGAATATAAATTGCCAAGTGCATTGACGCAAGCAGTATAAATGAATATCTGGGGAGAGAGAAGGGAAGAATTAAAGCTGCAGTGACTTTGCTTGAGGGTGAACTTTTAAACTTATTTAAAGAGAGGACATGTTGAGTGAAGCAGCTGGCTCTGTTTAATACTGTTGGTATTTCCTTCTGCCTTGTCAGTCTCTGTTGTGACTCTGAGTGGGTTAAAGAGCAAAGAAGCTACAGAGAGAGGTGACACAAAAGTCCATAGACGACTTCTGCATATATACAGATTAGAAGCCTGAACAGTAAGTATGCTGAAGAATCGCTCTTTCATTTACTGATTGCAATTCAAGGTGAGCCTAGCAGTATGTACTTCTATCACTCAGCAGAAAAACAAACAAATAAACTGGAAAAGCCAAAGGTGACCGCATCAGGGAACTGCCAAATGTCCCAGCCAAACAGCCTCAGATTCCATTTTTAACCCCAGACACCATCTTGGAGTGCATATGGAACTGTATATACCGTAGGCTGCAGCTCTGATTCATCGACCCAGATTTAATCACTTAGAAGCCTCTTCTTCTCTGGGCATCACCCCTGTTGGCAGAATACCATCAAAACCTTGTGAATTCATGGAGCTGAGTTGGGCTCCCCCCCTTTTTTTTTCTTTGCACAGGCTTATTTTCTTTCTGGAGATCCAAGGCCACCTTAAACTGCCCTGTAATGAGGCTGTTCATGATCATCCTATTTGTCTCCTAAAGGGAATGTGCTGGTCCATTGCCAATTCCCTCTTGTCCCTAGCTTGGAAAATGTGCCTCATCCAGCACATCCTGAGAAACTGTTATGTCAAATAGCAGGAAAAGCATGTACAGATCAAGCAGGCCTTGCAAATGCAACTGCCCTTTCTTGCAACATAACAAATCTTCTTCTTCTGGAGTTTTCTGGTGAAGCAAGGCCAAATAGGCCCTATTACCACCAGCCACCTACTGACGACTAAGGAGAAAAACACCCTCAACTCATAAACAGCCAACTAAATTACAGGCCTGTAAAAAAGCACCAAAGGGCAGATAACACGGAATGTCAACTCCCAGGTTACCAGCAGGATCTCCCCTAGTAGCATGAAAACACAGAAAGGATGCCTGCTCATACCTGTACCGCAGGCCAGTGCTTTTTTTCTGGAGAAAAGGGTACCGGAACTCTTGGATTACATTTCCTCGGGAGTAGATGGCGATTAAATTGTAATGCAATTAATAGAAGAAAAGGTGCTGGAACTCAGTTCCGGTGAGTTCCACCAGAAAAAAAGCCCTGCCGCAGGACAATCCCAAAGTATGTGATCTATAGTCTCTTGCACTCCACACACTTCACAGAGGTCTGAATCCACCCGACCGATACCAAAAAGGTTACTACGAACAGCACAATGGCCCATCAGCACCTGAAAAAAATAGACCTTTCACACTCGACCTTGCTGATTAAAGATCTGAAAGTCTCGCAGGAGAGGGCAAAAAGAAAAAAACCTGTGACCAGTGCTACCCAGTTCCCACCAAGTTTGCCACTCCTTAACAATTTCCCTCTGCAAACAACATTTAACTTACCTTTGGGAACGAGGCTAAGAGGTATCAATAAAAGTATGCTGTAAGGCAGTCTTTGCAGATAAATCAGCTGATTCATTTCCCACAATGCCAACGTGGGCAGGTACCCAACAAAAACCAAGCCAGATTCCCATAATGCAAAGCTCCATATTCACAGACGAGATTTCATAACAAGTCTGGCAAAATTCCTCGTACAAGCTACTGCAGCATGCAAACTACAGGACCTCAAGAGGTCCAAAAAAAACACTAAAATTGAACCACAGCACTGCTGAAATACATAACAGAAACCTGAAGAATAAAGTTTAGATTGACCCCTTCACAGGGGTAGTGGACTTATTAAGACGGTCTAGGAGACTTATGGAATCCAAGGGATTCCTGAATGCTCTTGGGGAGTTTCTGGTAATCATGGCTGGCTCTCCTATCAGACTCTGGTCTCACTATGGTATGGTCACATGGAATGGGACTATTGACAAGATCACTCCCTAGTATCCTCTCCAGAGTAGTTGTAGTAGTAGTGCAACCATCTCCCTGGTGTACTGGGACTCTATGGGCTATGAAAAGGGCAGGATGATGACTAGACTGCAGATGGCACAACCCTTGTAGTGAATATCACCGAGCACATGTCAGTGTTGGTGACTGTGAAGGAACAGAGCTGTCCTCCATTTTTTTTTCCTATTTAGGGCTTCTCTACATTAGACTTTTAACCTGCCACTTTACTAAGGCTTCTGCTTCCAGATTCTTTGTGGGCTTATGATCAGCTCCCTTACACGTGATTTTTTCCCCCTGGGGTTTTTCTTTCTCTGTCTTTCTATATGTTCCATTACACAAGCACAAGGTGGCACTGTGGTATAGCAGAATCGCAAAAGTACATGACCATTTTGTAGTGTCCCATAGTGTGGAAGGCCTTTAATAGCTTGTTTCCCACATTCTCAAAGAAGCCACTGGAACTGCTTAGAAAGCACGGGAGAGGCCCTGGAGGATGACGATGTTATGTAAAGCACCTGCAAGCTAACATGGGTGGGGGAATCATGAACGAACAATAAATGCCTCATGTAGAGAAGTCCTTATAAAATCAAGAATAAATTACAACAGGAATATTCTTATCATAAGAGTTGGAAAGGAGCATTTAGGCCATCGAATCCAACCCCCTGCTCAGTCCACTGGACAGCCATCTTCCCCTGACCTTCTGTTGAAATTTATAATCTTTCCTTTCCCCTTAGTTTGGTTTTAGGACTTTGCACTTGTCTCCATTAAAAGGCCTTCTGTTATTTTCTGCCCAGTCTTCTAACCTCTCAAGATCATTTTGAATTTTGTTTCTATCTTCTAAGATATTAGCTACCCACCCAATTTTGTGTCATCTGCAAATTTGATAAGCACCCCCCACCTTTGGAACTCCTCTTCCTGTTGAGTTTTCATGCCATGGAATTCTACTCATCAGTGCTCTGAAATTATTAAAATTAGCTTTCCTGAAGTCCAAGGGAGTTTATGAAGATGTTTTGATGCTGCTTCATGGTCAGAGAATTCATGTTTTCTTGGCTGCTTCAAAAATGTTGTTGAAAATGGTATTATTTTGCATTTCTTGCAACGGCCTCCCAATACAATCAATATGTTTCAGTGCTGCCATGCCTCAATATCCAGATTCTTCCGCTGCAGCCAGTAATGTTACAGGTTTAAGGTATCCCAGTACTTTGCAGCATAATTTCAGTAACAAAGGGAAAAGAAAGCTTCATTTTTTGGAAGACAGTTTTTTTTCACAAGGGGAAGATGCACTGATGATTAATTTGAGTGTAGAAAGAATGAATTATTTGTCTGAATGTGTAACTGCAACTGAATCCAAGTGTCCAGTGCATCGTTGGAACCAGCAGAACTGCCTTTATAAATCTGAGCAACATGCCCCTTCTTAAAAAATATGTACAACTGTTCACATAACTCAAAATATTCCTTCATCTCAGGTATAGCCTCAATTGCATGTACCATTAGGATTATCTGGGCAGATTCCACTGTGTCACTGCCCTAAAATAATAGCATCTCTACCTTTAAGAAGAAAAACAAAGGCTTTCTGTTGTTTTTCTAAAATTTCCGTAGCTGATCACTAATGAATTTTTCTAGGAAGGGAGCAGACAGGCAGAATAATCCTCTGAACGCTCCATTGGATTTCCAAATATGGTCCTGATCAAAACCCAGGTATTTGTTTGTGAATAGGGCGGCCCTTCAGGGAACCTTCAGCCAATTGGAGTACTTGGTTGCTTTTCAGAATTCTTCCCATGTGTGCAGTGGGTCCTTGAGGAGGGAGATGGTAGGCAAGGAGGCAGCAGTAGCCACCAGAAGGTAGGTTGCTTCCTTTGTGAGTTTAAACTGTTCATGTAGGAATTAGTATGTGTGGGTGGGGACCCTGGGTAGTCTTTTGCTATTTTCTATTAATTTTTTAAAAATCTGTTTTTAAACTGGAGCCTGAGGGGCATATAAGAGATAACGGCACATGTGTACAGCTTCTCTGGAGCTCCGAAACCTTTGCTGTTTTTTCCTCTCCCCCGCCCCAACCCCCATTTTTCATGTTCTCTCTCTCTCTCTCTCTCTCTGTTGTTTTTTTTTTTAATCATCCTGGTGTCCTGGAAGTGTGGGAGTGATCATGGTGTGTGTGTGTGTGTGCACACGCTGTTCCAGGAGCCTCAACCCCATTACTGTTTTTGTTCTGTTTTTTGCCTTCCCACCCCTTTTCAATTTTTCCTTTCCCTTCCTATTTTTTCAGTCTGCTTTGCAAGCATGATTTTAACGTTAATTTGCCTCAGTTTCCCCCTTTCTATGCAATGGGTTTATTTTTATTTTATTCTATTTCAGATTATTTTAAGGCTGCCTTTAAGGACATGTTGGAGACCATGTGAATTTGTACCCCTGTTCTAATGTATAGCTAGGCCTGACTAGAGAATCTTGCATTCTTGTTTTCTGCTTTCTGTAAAATTGTTTCTTGCTTTCTTGCTGTTCTGTGAAACTGCTTGCTAAAGTTGCAAAGATATGTGGATTGAAATGTAAGAGAGAGAAAAGTGAAGTTGCAGGCAGCTTTGTTTAAAACTGCAGTAGATGGGAGGGGGGAAGAGGCCGGAGAATTGGCAAAGTGTGTACAGAGGGCACTGATAAGGGAAAAGCAAATACAATGTGTGTGTGTGCAGTAAGTAAAGAGACAGAGAAAGGCAGGAGTGGGGGAGTGAGTGTGTGCGCTAGCATCAGGCTGATGCGTGTACTTTCCAAAGAACAGAACAGACAGGATGGAGTTGTACTGATAGGCAAGGAACAGGAGGAAATGTATGTACCAGGAAGGCCAGAGGAAGTCAGTGAAGGCATGTGAAAGAGGTCATGATAAGAATGTTTTTTCTACGCAACTGTATGTAAAATGACTGCAAACCTGTATCTGATTCCATGCTGTATAAAAGATCCAGGAAGAACTTGAAACGGGGCTCTTGATTTGAGTCCCAGACTCCTAGAGCCTACTTGAGGCCTCAAATAAAGTTGGTTTCGCTTCTCCACTCCCCCGTGTGTTATTGGGCAAGGCATACACACTGAGGTCCGAATCACTTTGCCGGAGAGGCACTGTTTTATTAGTGCCGACAACAGACACAGCCCTCTCTAGCTGTGGCCGCTGCTGTGGATTCAAAATACTGCTTTTGTGTATTGTTCTGCAGTTCCTGACCATTGGCCATGCTGGCTGAGGCTGATGGGAATTGGAGTTCAAAACCACTGGAGGGCACCAGGTTGGGTAAGGCTGGGAATAGACAATACTGGGCTAGGGTGTAAGGCATCAACTTTTCTCTTGCAAGAAGAATCTTTACATCACTTTTCATATCCAACACATTATAGCAGTCAGTGTTCTCCAACTTTGGGTCCCCAGATGTTTTTGACCTACAACTCCCAGCTGGCTGGGGCATGCTGGGAGTTGTAGGCCAAAAACTTCTGGGGACCCAAGGTTGGAGAACACTGCATTATATAGGGACAAGTTGCACGCCCCATCTCATTGCCTCAGTTTTATATACCTTCATCACGTTAGAATGAGTAAAGCCAACCTTGATCCTTCACACATCTGCTGACAAGTTTGGTCCCAGGGAGTTCAGTTGGACTTACTTCCTGGAAACTGTTCTCTGAAGTGCAGCCTGTATCCAGAGGGTACCACACATCCACAAGATGTATTCTCACAGGTCCCAGAAAACAGCAAACGCTATCAATAAAACATGAAGCCAAGTTAATTACAGGCTTCCATTCAGAGGCACTCTGCCGCTAGTGGCCCATTATAATGAATCATTTTTCAAATGTTGCAGAGATTGACAGCAATTTTATAAACTTTCCATTCTCTCCGTTTTCCCTGTGCAATAAGTGCCTGCTGTACACTGGGAAAGTGATTAAGTATCAATTTCATGTAGAATCAGGAATAAATGTTTAAAAGACTAATGAGACACTATTTTTATGCCTTCCAGTACTGCGACTAGCCCATGTTGTGTGGGACAAAAATGCCTCTGTCATATTAATTAGAACTGGCTGTACCTTTAAAGAAAAAAAACACCTTCTATAAAACAGCCTTCCACAGCCTGGTTCCCTCCAGATGCGACTGGGGTCTGGAGGGGACCAGGTTGGGGAAGGCTGTTCTGTAGGATTATATAAGTACTTGTAAACTAACTATTCATTTGCAGCTTTTGCCTAAGGTACAAAACTTCCCTTTTCCTTCGTCATGCCAATCACTTTTTTAATGCTATAATTTCTATTACACAACCAACAAAAGGGAAAGGCAAGGCACTGGAGGCCGCACAAAAGCAAGAGAGAAGTGATTCTCAAAGTGCCTGAAATAATTATTCTGCCCAGCTTGTTTCGGAAATACAATTTCTTCTTCAGCGACTTCTCAAAACACAAACAAAATTTATATAAAAACCACTAATCAGATTTAGAATATTTTAAAAATATAAGAGATTGCAACAAATAACTTGAGTTTCTGTGTATCCTTTCTGTTAGCTGTTGCCACTCTTGCTTTATTAGGAAACCAATGTAGGGCTTCTCTACATGAGGCATTTATTGTGCGCTCGTTATTCCTCATTCACAGTAGTCCGCGGGTGCTTTACAGGATGGCATCTTCCTCCAGTGCTTTGCAGCCATTCTCCCGTACTTTGCAACCATTTCTGCAGCTTTTTTTTTAGATTGAGGAAAGTGTTATTATTTAGAAATGGAAGAATGAACTGGAATGAAATCCTTGTGTATTTGCGTAATTCCGCTATGCAACAGCACCACCTAGTGGTTGTGTAATGGAACATATAGGGTGGATTTGCTCAACACGACAAGCTATCATGGTAAGTTACCATGATTGGTGGTAACTTACAATGATGGTTCTGACAGACGACCATTGTTTTTGGTCATTATCGTGGTTTTGTTCCCACCCAGTCCTACCTCCACCTCCAGACATGCATCCCAGGGGCCATCGCTCCCTCTCTATGTAGGCAGCCTGTTCGTGATTGGTCCGCTGAGTACTCCCCTCTCCCTCCTCCTGCAGGAATCTTTAACCCTTTCTCTACCTCCCTGTAGCTGATCGATATCCCTTTTGTTGTCTGTTCCCATTGGGGCTGGGGAAGATTCCTGTGTATGTTGCCCAGTGCTTCTCCACCTGTCACTTTTCCTGCTTTCACCTGGCTGTTTCCATCACCACAGAGAAGCATGTAGAGAAGCCCATAGTTTAGGATTGGGCTGTACTTGTGCCTATCTTTATGTGAGATTGTGATCTTATTTATTTATTTATTTATTATGAATCACATTAATAGAAATTTCTAAGTGATGTACAAAACAATACAGTATAACATCATAATTAAATACTGTATAATATTACTATACAGAAGACCAGATTACCTTCCTGGGAATGCTTGCTGGAAAAAATATGTTTTCAGTAGGTGCCGAAAACCCAGAAAGGTTGGCGCCCAATTTGTGGTGACTACAATCTGCTACAATTCCAGGAATATTTTGGTAGCTTCAACTCTATTGCTGTTATACAAATGTCTGTGTTTCTTGCACTAACCTAGATCATAGGATTTTACTAGGTCATAGGTGCCATTCATTTACACTGAACTCTACAGCAGGCAACGCCTGACAACGTTTGAGAACTACAAATGGTTTTAAAGTGAGGAGGATGGAGCCTTGTTTCTCATCTTATGTATGAAGTGTATGCAATTCAGCAGATCCCGATTAAGATGAACTAGACCTCGCTATGATTGATCCGCTTATAGGGTGCTGAGGTGGAGGCAAATTATCCTGTACTCTTTGCACTCTCCCTTTCCCCCTCTCTTTTGCTGCTCAGCTGCCTCTTACTTTGACAGAGATCCGTAAAGACACTGTCAACTCATGTTTTACATGAAGTGAAGTGATGAATAGCATCTGTAATTAGCTGAGATTCAAATAAGTATGGGGAGACGGAAATGCTGGTGAACAGAAATATATATTTATATATTCAAAGATGGAAAGCCAAGCATGGCTCTCAGAAATGTATCCTCCTAGTCCGTGCAGTGTAGAAGGGAGCATAAGATATGTTAACTCTCTGAGGTGTAATAGCTACTCATTGACTGCTCAACTTTCACGACACAAACCATTTATTAATTTTAAATAGGACCTCAGAATTTATATCTCCTGACAGTGTATGACCTTCACTGTTATCCATCATATTAAGTGGCATGAAATGCACATTTCTAAAGGAAAAGCAATCATAGACACACTAACAGCTCCCTGGGATGTGATTCTTCAAAAATAATCATGTTCAGTCCTATTTCATGAGGGATCATTAGACATTTATACAAATGGCATGATGATGCGTATTGCTCAGAACAAAAAGCATCCAGTGTTGAATCTGCGGCCATGTGTGACGATAAATACTAGAGAGAAACTGAGAAGAGAAATAAGCAACAATTTTCTCCTTCAAATAATAGCAAGGGGTTACCATATTATTATTTTTTAATGGACCATGCTCCTGTACTTTTAACAGCAATCTGACATACAGAAATAATGCAAGAAATTAAAAGCTCTTCCTATCAGTTCTTTCCATGCCCAGGAAAGCTTCATCTGCTAAATTTCTTGGGGTCAGATCAGGCTCTGTTTCTTTCTTTATTGAAGTGTTCATTTATTTAGAAGATTCACATCCCAACATTTGATAAAAAGATCCCCAGGGTGGCTTACTTACCATAGAGTATAATAACATGCACACACACTCAAACCCCAAGCTCCCACCACCCAGTAGCCCAGAATCCAGTACAGAATTTCAGGCCCAGGGGCCTAACCTGGCCTTCCAGGGTTTCCTGGATGGCCACGCCCCCTTCCTCTGGCCCCACCCCTTTCTGCTACCACCAATTGTTGGGTGGTTTCCCAGCTTCTGTGTCCCCCCCCCCCATTCTAAAAGGTGGAAATGCTTCCTCCTTGCTGGCAGTAAGAGGTATAAGCTAAAATATGCTGGTATTTTTCATATTTGGGGCCCTGCTCCATTTGCCTCCAGCCCTGCCTACCACTGGAATGTGGCTGCCAACATGTTCTCCAAAATGGGATTTGGCCCTTGGGCTGAAAGAGGTTCAACACCCCTGCAGTAGCCTTCCACCCCCTGGTCGATGGATCAGCCCCAAGTGTGCTTCCCCTCAGCTCTGCTGTCCCAGGGCAACTGGCAGTTGGAGCTGAGCTGTTAAAGGAATATGAGAGCAAGGCCGGCAAAAGAATAATGAGGAGCACCTCTAACGAAGTGTGAGGCTGGTGTCTATTAGGGTGGGAATAATGAGAGGACACATCCATGCTCAAAACATTGTGAGAGGGTGGGATAGAGATTGTGCTCTATCCACTGGAGCAGTGTTCTCCAACCTTGGGTCCCCAGATGTTTTTGGCCTACAACTCCCAGCATGTCCCAGCCAGCTGCACTAGAGCATGAGCTGCCCTTGGCCCTTCCCCCGATTCCTATCTCAAATACAATGTAATCTATTCCAAAACTGGGGAGAACTTAAAGCTATTTTTAAAACAACAACAACAACAACAACAACAACAACAATAATAATAATAATATCAATTTATAGACCACTTGTCTATATCTAAAAAGACACCTCAAAGCAGTCTACAACATAAAATTTTAAAATACAAAACAACCGCAGTTAAAACATTTAAAAACAGAAAATACAAAATGTCTTCAGTTAAAAACATCTAAAATCAAAAGATGAACATCCTCAATTAAAACATTGACATCAAAGAACTAACAATCAAACTGGGCAGCACAATCAAGCAAGAACTGGGTGAAAGTTCTTTAACTGGCGCCTACCAGTTGCTTGCCGAGCCGAATTCAAGGTGTTGGTTTTGACCTTTAAAACCCTATACGGCTCTGGTCCAGTTTATCTCAAGGAGCGTCTCCAGCAACACCAAGTGGGCCGCTCAACAAGATCTGCCACGGATGGCCTTCTCCTTGTCCCTTCAGCCAGAGCAGCTAGACTGGTGGGGACGAGGAAGAGGGCCTTTTCTGTGGCGGCCCCCGTACTGTGGAACTCTCTCCCGAGTGACCTCCGCCATGCCCCCTCTCTGATGAGCTTCCGTCGCTCATTAAAAACCTGGTTGTTCAGGCGGGAATATGGGGTGGGTTAAGATTTTAAAATTTTTATATTGTTTTAATGTATTTTATTGTATTATGTATTTATTGTGTGTACATCGCCCAGCGCCTAAAACATGCCTCATTCAGTGCCAACCTCATACCAAGGGGGAAGGCATTTCCACAGAGTGGGTGCTACTACAGAGGCAGCCCGCTTCTCGGTTGCCACCCAGCAGTCTGCAGATGGCAGTCTGCAGGTTGCGGTACAACCAGCAAGGTCTCTGATCTTAGCAATCAAACGGTCTAAAATGTATATTATCCTACTCCAGCAATATTACACCACATGTGTGCAGCCCTGTTGTAACCTGCAGAGCTTTACAGATGGAGACCGATAAGGGACCCTTTGAGGTTTTTGATACAGCAAGGACTACTCTAATACAGAAGCCTGCTCTGTGTCTGCATTGCCCTCCCTGTACTGAGGATTTTATACCATCAAAGGATGGTCTAAGCCAGTGATGGCGAACCTTTTTGAGCCCGAGTGCCCAAACTGCAACACAAAACCAACTTATTTATTTCAAAGCGCCAACACTGCAATTAAACCTGAATACCGAGGTTTTAGTTTTAGAAAAACAACTCATACAGTTGTCCGAACTGATTAACATCTTTTGTCTTTAAAGAAAAACACAATAACAGAGCTTTCAATGATACAAACAGTTTTTTGTTGGAAAAAAAATCAACTCAAAAAATTATTATAGTACTACATTGTACACATAGCCTGAAGAGAATTTATACAAACTTTTTAAATAATTAGGCACATGTATTTTTGGATAAGGGATTCTCAACTTGTAATATGATTATATGCTAGACTGAAATTGTATGGGGCAAGCTTTACCCCTCCGGGTCCTTTCCCTGCTTCTACAGGTGTCGGATTAGTAAGAGTAAAAGTCAACCTCTACTAGGATGAGCAAGATAAACAAGAAAACTAAACGTGCTTAACACATTTTAAACACTTTTATGTCTTGGACAGCAAACACTGCATTAGGTAAAAGTTTGCATTGGGCATGCTTTTGCACAATTAATGTGTTTTTTGCTATTGCATGCATGCTGATAATTTGTCAAACCTTGGCTCATACTCAGTTAGTTTGAGAGCAACACATGCAGCACACGGGTCAACTGTTAGGGCTTTACATCCAAGCCATGCTCTGTGCATCATTCTTCAAAATCTTTTAAATGTGATAACAATGTAGAAAAGAATTCTGTAACAGGAATTCTAGAATAAAATCATTCTGTTCCACAGTGTGAGAAAGAACAAGATCATTAGTGTTTTGCAGAAGGGGACGGTCTTTTCGCGATCTGGTGACCAATGGCTCGAGTGCCCACAGAGAGGTCCCTGCGTGCCAGCTGTGACACCCGTGCCATAGGTTCACCATCACTGGTCTAAGCCATATTGCATTATACATTGCTGCAATCAATCAACCCTTAAATTTCATAAATACGTACTTCTTGATCAGTAAATTTAAATGGGACTAACAGCGCAAGTGTATGCATTTTTACACAGAAGTAACTCCGATTGAGTTCAATGAGACTTTCTCCCAGGTAAGTGTTTAGAGGACTGCAGCCTAAATGTTCCTATTGGAAGAGTCAGTGATGGCTTCACGTTTTTGGCCCCTGGGCAAGACATCCTCAGTGAGTGAATCTAACTTCTCACCACCATTGAGGAGCTGCTATTGCTCCTCATCCTCTTTTTCATCATTGCTACCATTTGCTTCTTGACAGTGAGCAAGTAGGCAGTGGCATCTACTGCTCCTCCTTCTTACCACCATCACTGTTTGGGCCAGTGTGAGAGGCAGGTGAACATGCAGGTTGCCATGCCATGGTGAAGAGGAGTACCAACTGCAATGAGCTCTTGCCAGTGGGCCCCTGCTGAGATGTGGGCCCTCGGCAGGTGCCAGACCATGCCTACCCTTGACACTGGCCCCTGGAACAGTGTTAATTGTGCTTTGTGTCCAAAAGAAGTCATCCTCTGCTAGCATCTTTCCTACTTTTGTTTTGCTTTTTCTTGTAATTTATATATATATATATATATATATATATATATATGCAAAGCTGAAAAATATAAATATGTGTTCTAAACAGGCACTTACATCCCACTGTTACATCAACATGTCTCTAATTATGTCCTGGAATTTTTAGATTATGTCAGGAAAGCGTTGACAGTTTAATGACAATTGTGAAGCCAGCGGGTGGGAACTTGAGTCAATTTTGTAGGATAAATTAAGCCTATGTAAAATGAAATATTCATCAACTATCAAAGCATTTGTTGATTACAATTTTTTCCCCATAGTTTTCTTTGGAAATGCAACATATAACTTTAAACTTTTTCCTTCCTAGCAAAAGTTCCTTATCATGTTCTTGGTTGTATTATTTAATTATTCACATTTATATACTGCCTTATATGCTAGAAAGCCATTAGAATGGTGCACAATAATTTTAAACAATAAAACAATAAAAAATACAAGAACATTAAAACATTAAACCACAGATTTTAAAAGGCTAAATTGAAAGGATGTGTCTTCACACCCCTTCTAAAACTCAAGAGAGTGGGTTGGCCAATCGTAGCTCTTGATTCTTGATGGACCACATTGTTTGGGGGAAACAGAGGAGGAAGCCCTTTCATGATGCCTGACAAACAGGCATGATGATGGTGACCACTTTAAATACAACTATTGATAAAACAATGAAATGTCCTTACATACTACTTATTTACATCTGATGTTGTCTCACACTACGTCATAACATTGCATACCTTCAAAAATTTTACTGATAAAATAGGGACATTCATCTATGGTTGCCATATTGTCAGGTTTTGCCCGGATTCTGGAAATGCCTCCCAGTGCCCATTTGGACCATTAGCTGGCCCAGATTCTTAGGTTTTATTTTTTAAAGCCAGGTCTCTAACCTTTACAGAACCAGAGGTATAAAACAAAATGTGTAGGCTATATTCTGCCCAATTGTTTGGTGACAACCCTGCTCCTGTTTTCTATTGGTATAGCCGAGAAGGGAAGTCAGAGCTAGAACTGACATAGGGTGGCCACATGTCCTCTTTTACAGAGGACAATCCTCTATTTAAAGAGCTGTCCAATCCAAGAGCTGGGCCTTGAAGTTGCCTATCAACAGCACATGGACAGCAGACTGAGCAGGCACACAGGTTTCCTGGTCACAGTCTTCCACACTATGGTGATATACACTGTATTTCTATTTAAATTATAATAATTATTTCTAAATTTGCATATATATATATATATATATATATATATATGAATTTTTGTATTATTTGGTGATGCATTTCTTCTTTTTTGGCTATTCAAAAGTGGTCACTCTACGTATGAAGGCAGGTGTGATATCCATAGAGACAGGAAAAGTTAGAGTCACAATCCAAGTTTTCGGAAAATAGGATGTCCTGGTTCCTTTCTAAAATTATTAGTTCTTTCTCACCTGGGAAAGAATTGAGAGCTGCACATAGAATTGAGAAATCCAGGACAGCAGCATGTCCCCCTCCAAATAAAAGGTAACAGCAAAGACATGTGTTCATGCTCTTTCTAACTCTGGTATTATTTTCTGTTTTTTAAAAGTATGGTGTTTTTTTCTTTAAATAAAAAAAATATTTTAACCATTTAAACATTTCCCCTGAAAATGTCAATATCTCCTTATTATCTCCTTATTGGAGTTTGGGGTGTCTGAGAAAATATAGTTTATGACAGCCCTGCAATATAGCCTACTCTTAATATTTCACGTTAGAGGTGGGCTGAGGACAACTTAAAGATTTCCAGCCAAAAATTTCCCATACAGGTCATCCTTTAGGTTGCAGCAGAGGTCAGTCTAGTTCAGTTGCTCCCTCTGACCCTCTCCCAGCCTAAATCTGGCTCTTAAATTGCATTCAGAAGCCTTGTACTGTATTAACCTGGGTGCAGATTTATTTCATTTTTACACTTTTAAAAACTAAAAAAAGAAAAACGAGCCATTTCCCTCACACAACCAGAGTAAAGGTTGCATAATTGACAAACAATGTGCATGATATGTAAATCTGCCTGCATCTGGAGAACTGCAATATGGCAATTCTACACTCATGTGCTTGTTCTTGTATGAAGGATCACTGCTTGAACCTCTCTCCACCATTACACATTGTGGATGGTTCTTCCCCCCATTGCAACCCAAACACATTCATCTGCCATCTGGATTATAAAGGGAAAGGAGATTGGAAGGGAAACAGGACACTGGCATTGAGCTCATGCATGTGCACTAAATGCATGCATAGCCAAATGTATATGCTCCCTCTCAGAGAGATATGTTCCCTCTCAGTCCTTCTCCGAGAGAAGGGACTGTTTCATTAACATAAATCACTTGGAGGCTTTAGATTGGAGGAAATGCCTTTATTCTGTTATATGTGTGCTCAACCAGTCTGATTTAGGCAAGCTGCAGGAAGTGCTTCCTGTTCGAGCACTTCCTATTCCCTTGCTAGAGCCTGAGTCCCTTTACTTAGTTCCATTACTCATGATACAGGGATTGGAACTAAAAAAGTTGCAGTGTGTGCATGTGTGCGCACACACTAACAATATTTTAAATAAAGGAATTCTTAAAATCTTTCCCAAAGACAAAATGGGTATAAAGTAGGGACAGTGGTCTCCCAGTGTTCCAGAAAACAGGGACAGTTGGAATACATGCCATTGGCCAACCTAGGCCAGGAGTATACTATGGTTGGCAGTTGTTCTCTCCAAGGCCTCAGGCTGAATAGGCTGAAGTAAGCATGCTCAGTGCAGAAGGTAACAGTCAACTGTTCAATAACTCAGCATGAATATTGTTACATAGGTCTTGATAAGTGCTGAACCTTAGTTGCCCTGAGCCAATCTGTGTTACTTGTATGGGAAAACAGGCCTCCATGTGTGCATCAGAAGGAGTGGATGGCAAAAGCAGGCTGGAGTGGGGAAAAGATTCATGCAGTAAATTGGTCAACACGTTTGCTGTTCATTGCAAGCACAGAGCCATTGTGAAGCCTAGATTTTGTGCCTCTCGATCAGTGAAACAGCACGTGCAGAGCTGCTTCTGTTCCTGCTCTTACACTGGATCAGTGTGAGTGTAGTTATGATAAAAATCTAATAAAGATAAAATGAAAAATGTAAGTGCTAACTTCAGCAGAAATAGGAGTTCTGTTGATATGACATCGTAGCCAGATGTCATTTTGTATAGGGAAGATTTGCTGCTGCTAAGTTAACAATACAGTAATACCTTGGATTGCAAGTAACTTGGTTTGAGAGCGTTTTGCAAGACAAGCAAATTTTTAAATATTTATTTATTTATTTTTGACTTGATATACAAGCGACGTCTTGCAATACAAGTACTGTAGTACGGCTTAAATTAAAAAATCTCTGTACAAATTTTTTTGGGGGGTTTCGTTTTGATATAAGAGTGTTTTGGATTACAAGCACGTTTCCGGAACAAATTATGCTCTCAATCCAAGGCATGACTGTAGTTTCAGGGATAAACAGTTAGCCTCCAAAAGTCATTCTAATCAAGCCCCAAGAAGTTTCATAGCCATTCTTTTCAGTGTTTAAGATTATGATTAAAAAGTAGGTACTCTTCCCATCTGGATAGAAGAGAAGTAGTCTCTGAAGAGATTTTAACAAACCAATCTTTTTGACATTTTTATAGCCCACCAGAAACTTCCTTGTTCCCCTTGTGATATATCTTTATACCAAGCTGGTAAAACAGATGAAGTCTATGCTCTGGGATACTTTTGCTTCCACAAGTGCTGGTTTTTCATCTAGTTTCTTCAGTGGTTTTACTATGCAGAAATAAACAAACTTCAAGGAAAAGGTAATGAAAAAATAGACTCTCAGAAAGGCAATGCAAACCAAATAACTGTTTTTCTCCCTAGGCTATATAGATCTACATTTTATGTATAGGATTTTTTTTAAAAAAAACTTCAGTTGAATTAAAACATGGAAGAGGCCCTATGCTGAACTATATCTCAAGTCTCTAAAGTATGTACAGGCCTGTGGCTTACGCTGGCTCAGCTTGTCTGAGTGTGGAAAGCTAAGCAGGGTCAAGCCTGGTTGTTACTTGGATGGGAGACCCCTCCTCTAGTTTCCTGCATTGAGCAGGGGGTTGGACTCGATAGGCTCCTTCCAATTCTATCAGATCTATGAAAGCTATGGTCTGTAATTTGTAGGCCATAATCCTTTCTCTGGCACTCCTCACACAGCTGCACAAAAATGCAGAAAGAAGCCCATTTACCTGCCTCATTAGTCTCATATTATAGTATACTGGCCATGGCTGGGCATGTGATTACACATTATGCATACCATCGATCCACATCTGTGAATTTGACTACTTTTCTCCTGTTGCTATGTGATAAGAGAACAGCCACCATATACTGAAGCTCAGTCGACATGTTACTTTTGTCATGTGGTATAGCTTACCAGTGCCACCCACCATGACATATAGCACTGGTCAACAATAGCAATATACAAAATGGCATATGAACTCTAGGCCATGTAATGTTTGTAACAGAATCCATTCCTTGACCCAAGCCAGTGTTCGAGCTTTTCCTGGGATAGTCCCAGAGTGGTCTGTCCCAGAGCTTACACTAGACTGGGAAGGGCAGAGGAATTCTAGAAGGAAGAACTGGGGATCTTGTTGCTGAATGAAGGGATACAGTGGGCTCTCCCAATCTGGAGGCATTCAAGGTGCAGCTGTACAGCCATCTGTCAGGGATGCTTTGACCTGGATTCCTGCATTGAGCAGGGGGTTGGACTCGATGGCCTTGTAGGCCCCTTCCAACTCTACTTTTCTATGATTCTATTATTCTAGTCTGAACATTAAGCTCTACATCTGCTAAATCCATTCTGAATCATGGTTCTTATTCCTAAGAGTCCCAGGCCTGCCAGCCTTATAACTTGGAGAATGCGACGAGAAGATGCCAACTCTGCAGGGAGGGTTTTTTAAGTTGACTGCCCAGTAAAGGGTTAAGCTAGACTGTTATAGTCTAGTTAAAGGGCAAAGGCAGAAACCAAGCTTCTCTGAGAAGTCAGGGAGCAGGGTTCAGTGGAGCAAACCACTTAGTGGTATCAGGGAAGGGAATTCTGGTGGTTGCCTAGCAACAGGTTAGAATTCCATTCTACCGCTCACTACGTTAGGACATTCTACAGTTAACTGACGTAACTGATGCTTGCTTGGTTTTAAGCAAAGAGACTTGACCTGTGCTTTCCCCTCCTCACAGAATAAGTAACATTTAAGAAACTGTGCTTACTTACGAAGTCTGCAACCATCAAGCTTGTAGTACCTGAGAAATCTTATGTCACTGTTGTTTACTTTATAAAGCATCTACTTAGAAACAAGTCCTGCTCCTGTGTGTGCGTGTGTTTGCCTGGGTGACGTCTGCTGCTGCTATTGTGCTCTGCCATCATAACTAAGGGCTGGTGTCAAAGGTAGGCATGGCTGGCCAGCTGCCAATAGCCCACACCATAGCAGGGGTCCATAAGAGCCCCCTGGAGTTGCTCCTCCTCTTCATCATTACAGCCTGCATGTTCAGCTGCCTCTCACTCTGGCCCAGACAACACTGGTGATGAGAAGGAGGAGGAGGAGCAGTAGATGCCACTGCCTGCTTGCTCGTTGGCTCTCTGCCTGTCAAGCGAGCAAGAGGTAGCAATGATGAGAAACACAATGAGGAGCAATAGCAGCGGGTGACGATAGTGGTGAGAAAAATAGAATCACTGAGGGAGGGTGGCCATTGAGGGTATCTTGCCCAAGGGCCCTCAAATACTGGAGCCAGTCCTGGCCAGCTCACATGGTTACTTGCTTGCCCACGCAAAGAGTCATAGCCTATTTTTATTTATTTATTTATTAGATTTATTTATTAGATTTATACCCCGCCTTTTTTCCTGCAAAGAACCCAAGGCGGCTTACATAATCCTCCTCCTCCTCCTCTTCTCCACTTTATCCTCACAACAACCCTGTGAGGTAAGTTAGGCTGAGAGTCAGTGACTGGCCCAAAGTCACCCAGTGAGTTTCATGGCTGAGCGGGGACTAGAACCCGGATCTATTCTCAGCCATATGTGTGTCCATGAGCACAGGGATAAATAGGAGTGTGAACCAGGCTGTAAACAAACATAAGCTGCAGTAGATATTGGGACTGTGGTAACTTGAAAACTCACTGCCACAGTCGCAGATATCATTGCTGGCTACGTCTGTATACAGCCCCACCCTTACATTTTTCCACATCAACAACCTTTTTCCTTACTAGCTAAAAGTGCTGAAACTTCTCTTCGGGCTGTTAGTTAATTGCACACAGCTTGAGAAGAAGAGAAACTGAATGTTTGTTGCAACCTGCATATCTTGCTGTTTTTTTGTATGCATTTGGTGCTGGCCTGCCAGTAATGGCTGAAACTAATATGGAAATAGTTCACACAACAGACAAAGAAAGCATGGGATCACCCATGGTGGCATGAGTAAGGGGCCATGTGGAAGTTCTGTGGTAGGACTGTATGTTTTGATTTGATTTGTACCCCACCTTTCTACCAAAAATGGCACACAAGGTGGCATATAAGCACTGATAAAAACAATAATCAAATATATTAAAACATAATTAAAATCTATTAAAATCACAGCAACAGAGTCAAAACAGCATCCAGCTTAACAGACCCGCTTACACACCAAAGGGCTGCTTGAATAAAGCGGTCTTTGTCTGCTGGTGGAAGGACATCATTGAGGGAGTGAACCTAGCCTCCCTCAGGAGGGAGTTCCACAGCCAGGGAGCAGCCACCAAGAAGGCCCTCTTTTGCCTTGCCACCAGACGTGCCTCTGAAGGTGGTGGTGTCAAAAGAAGGGCCTCTCCTGAAGATCTTAAGAACCAGGCAGACTCACATGGGAGAAGGTGGTCTTTCAGGCAGACTGGTCCCAAGTCATATAGAATTCTGCCTGGAATTTGAATTCTGCCTGGAAATGGACCGGTAGCCAGGGAAGCTGCTGTAAAAAGGAGCTGAACTTTCTGAACAGTTTTCGAAGGGAGCCCCAAGTACTAAGTTTTTGGTTCTAAAATGTACTGCGTATTTTGGCTCTAACATTTGAAGCCTTAACAAAAAAAAAACATTTGGGGGGCTGGGTCTCTGAACAGGATGATTTCATAATTTAAGGCCAAGACTACATAACTGTCTCGTGTTCAACAGTGTATTGAGCCTTAATGATTTAAAAACTTTGCTGACATTTTATGAAAACTATGTTGTCATTAAAATGCAATTTATATTGCAAGCAAGCATATTTTTGCATCATATGCATTTTGATCAGGAAATTTGTTACTAGAATCAATGAAGATTTAATGTCATCTCTGTTATTAAGCCCCTTCCACACTCCTGCCTCAGCTCTCTACATATTTAGCATAGGTTTTGCTCACACTGCAAGACGTCTACATTATATATCAATTTCACAAGTGTAAATTTGGCCGATAAAGAAGACCAAACAGTGTGCTCAGTAGCACTGATCTTAGCTGTTGATATTAAAATGTTGATAACTCTAGACCATTTCTCCAAACTGGTGATCACTGTTCACACAGGGTAAAGCTTTGTATGCACAGAAAAGCTATTTCTGTACTAGATCTCATGGTGTGGCACAAGAAGATCCAGTGCTCTCCACATACAGTACATGAACTAGATGCTGTGCATTAGAACTGGATGGGAAAACTGATCCATTGGACCATCTGTACAGTATGTAAACATAGGCATCAGTGGTAGAGCATATGCTTTACAGGTAGATGTTACAGGTTTACTCTAAATGCTGGGAAAGATTTCTGCCTGAGTTCTTGAAGATCCACTGATGGGCAGAGTACGGGATATTGGAATAGGTGGACCTATGGCCTCATTTAGTAAATATAAGGCTTCTTTGTATGTTTGCTTATATGTATGCAGTAATCTTGCCTCCCCTGCCTACGATAGATGAAGGTATACAGTGGCTTGCAGAAGTATTCACCGCCCCCTCTTTGACTTTTCCACATTTTGTTGTGTTACAACTTGGAATTGAAATGGATTTATGGTAATTGTCATTGTTACCACTTGATGTATTTTATTTATTTATTTATTTATTTATTATATTTATACCCCGCCTTTTTTCCTGCAAGGAACCCAAGGCGGCTTACACAATCCTCCTCCTCCTCTCCATTTTATCCTCACAAGAACCCTGTGAGGTAGGTTAGGCTGAGAGTCAGTGACTGGCCCAAAGTCACCCAGTGAGTTTCATGGCTGAGCGGGGACTAGAACCCGGATCTCCTGGGTCCCAGTCCAACACTCTCACCACTACGCCACAACACTGTGAAGGTGCAAAATATTTTTATAGTTGCACAAAAGTTAAGTAAACAAAAACAAACTGGCACTTATTGATTGCCAGTCAAAAGGGTGTGTGTGAATACTTCTGCAAGGCACTGTACATCCCCACATTTCTCATTGTGGATGCAAATATGTATCTACTTCTCATGCCTTTGCTGCTGTGCATGCTTTGCTGCTATGCTTTTCCACACACAGTATTATTGTACTCCAAAGTGGCTGACAATGAGAGGGAAAAAGTAGTTAGTGGCTGGCATGGCCATAATTTGAACTCTCAAGAATAACAAATGCTCAGATTCCTAACAGTTTTCTCTCCCATGTGTATTTGTGGGAAAGTATTGCTGCCCAACCTGTCTGTCAGCCATGGATCTATTGGGAACTGCTGTCTCATACAAAGCATAGCCTGATTTGGCTAGAGGTGCGGCACAGATAAGAGGGGCTGGACGGAGAGAGGTGGCAGAGATGAGAAGCATATGGTGAGTTTGCAGAACCATATAGCATGATCTGGGTCATGAGCACATGGTATGTCTGTGGGAGCCTAAACAGAAGCAGCCATAGTTTATCCAGGACTTCTCACACTCTTCCTTAGCCTTATACCTCTTTTGGGCATGACTTTTCAAATGGCATGCCATTTAAAAAATTATGTGTTTTTTGACAAAACATGGCTATGTAAATCTCATGTCACAGGAGTTTAATATTTAAAGATTTACTTTTTTCTTTTCTTTCTGCTTTTACTGTGAGCCAGAGAACATGCAGTTGCATCAATAAAAATGACTGCTGGGAACAGAATCAGTTTCTGGCACAACCAGAATGCATGGCGAGCTGCGAGAGCAGTAGTCAATTGGTTACTATCCAGATTAAATTAATGGTCAGGTCAACCATAATCCAATCCAAACTGATGACATGACCATACACAATATTATATCCTAAAACGAGGTGGAGTTTGCCTTCATTCGTTTTCAAAAAGCATATAAAATATCTTCGTGCAGACACAGTTCCGTTCAAATTGTGGTTTACTAATCACAAGCCAACCTCAAAAATCCATGCTCTCTTCTTCCTCCTCCTCCCCTCTCTGGTGAAATTCCCACTCTCTTTTGATCTGATGCCTTATACAGATGTAATGCTCACTCCCTACCAACCATAGCAAATCAGTAACCAGTGTAGGAATGCATAATCTCTTCCCCTCCCATTTTCCCCTCAGTGTGAATGTTCTCCCTGGCTTCCCTTGTCAGCCCTTAGTTGACTTTTGCATTGATGCCAACCCTAAATTTAATGCTAATCAGGGTTCTCCTGCTCTTCTCCCACCTCCAGCACTGCCCACACTCCACCGAAATCTGCTCCGGATGGTCGCTCAACTCTCTGAAACAGATCTTGAGGGTGTGCAGAGGGCTGCAGGTGGGAGGCGGGTGAACTGCCCCCTTCCTTGTTTTGCTCATGGAAAAGGTGTGTTGATGAAAGGGTCTCATTGGATTTCACCCCTGATTACTGTAGGGCACAAGACTTAGTAACTGTCCTTTAGAAAATTCATCAACTACATGAAACAGGAATTTCTAGATTTGGATTTATTATTTAATACACTTATTCATTTTTTCCCATTATAAGAAACATTAGACAATATTCTTCAGGAAGGAAAAATACTATCCTCTTTTCTTTTATATTGAGGTCCATTTTACAAGAAAACATATTTGATTGGTAATTAAGGCAGCTTTAACTGGCTCATAATAGTGTTGTCAGATAAACAACCAAAATTTCCAGCCAAGTTTCATAATATTTGAAAACATAGCCAAGTATGTTTTTTTATTACTTGAGATCTCAAATCAAGGGCGGTCAACATATGGTTTATGTGTTATATGGAGATTTAGTCACCGTTGTAAAAAATCTTGGTGTGGGGATCAGAAGGGGTGTGTTTGTGTGTGTTTTATTACTATGATCCAGCATCGTCAAGGTTGTAATTGGAATGTTTCCTATATACTGAGTTTTGGGTTGCAATCAATGTGGCTGCAGTGGTCTGTAAGAGTTAAGCTTCCTCACAATGTGCAGAACTGCAGGCAATGTCTCAAGATTCCACTGCAAGATTCTACTGCAACAGAAAGAGAGAGGGGAAGGGGCAGGGAGAAACATAGTGAGTGTCAGAAATCATTACACACTTTTAGAAGTAAGTCCCACTGTCAATGGGACTTAGTTCTGAGTATATTTGCATAGGGTTGCAGCCATAGATACTCTACAAGGCAAGTAAAAATGTGTTTAACGTACATGAATTGTAGGTGAATGGCCTTATTTTCATTGCAGCCTTCAGTCTATTGACCATCAATGTCAGTAATTTGTTCTCTTAAAGCAGCCTTCCCCAACCTGGTGCTTTCCAGATGTTTTATTTATTTAATACATTTTTATACTGCCCAATAGCCGAAGCTCTCTGGGTGGTTTACAACAGTTAAAACCATAAAATACAATATAATATAAATATAACATTTAAAACTACAGATTAAAAACAAACAGCAGAGCTAGCAGCAGCAGATACAATAACAGAGTTAAAAACTACAAGATTAAAATGATTAAGATGATTAAAATGATTAAAATGCCTGGGAGAATAGAAAGGTCTTCACCTGGTGCCAGAAAGAGTACAATGTAGGCGCTAGGCGAGCCTCTTTGGGGAGCTCATTCCACAACCGGGGTGCCACAGCAGAAAAAGCCCTCCTCCTGGTAGCCATCTGCCTCACTTCCTTTGGCAGGGGCTACCAGAGAAGGACTGCCGATGAAGATCTTAGTGTCCAGGCAGGTACATGTTTTAGACTTCAGCTCCCATCAGCCCAAGCCAGCATGGCCAGTGGTCAGGTATGTTGGGAGTTGCAGCTCCAGATTGAGGAAGGCTGTGCTAAAGTAACACCTATAGCAACATCCTTGTTATAAACTGCCATTAGCATAGCTAGCTTAAAACTTGATCTAACATGCAACCATATTAAAGATTGTGAGGCAGGTTGTGCCCGCAGCTAAGCATGGAGCAGGGGATGCCAGGCTTCATATAATACATCCAAACTATAGTCAGTGTTGTTGGAAGGCATGTGGTCAGATTAGTTCATACTTTCTTCTTTGGTGGGGATGTTCAACTGTGCAGGAGGAGTCTTGGAACATGGTTGCTAATTACTGTCAGGAATTTCTCCATGTTAGACCACTGGTAACTATTAAAGCTATGCTTCTTCATCATTTTGAACCTAATGACTCTGGGGTCCTGCATAAATATCTTCTTAAGCAATTGTATACAGCTGCAAAGTTATGTATAGCACATAAGGGGGCGTCTCCAAAGCAACCAACTAAACAGCAGCGGGCTGATAAAATTTGGGAGACTATGATTATGTATAAACTTAATCAGCAAGTGCAAACAAGGAATCCTAATTTTAAGGAAGTTATTATGCCACCATGGTTTCCATTTATTTCCTAAGTGGAAGCCATTCAAACTTTTGGTCAAATTCCAACTAAGTACAATTGCCTGTATTTTGTTTCTGACTGACACATGCATGCACACACACACACACACACACCGTACCTTATATATGCTAAATAACTTTTATTTTCATTCTTTCATTAGATAGTTAGCTTCTGCTTAGGGTGTTTTACTCTATTGGTGATAGACTAAGAAGGATAATTTGTGGGTTTCTGTGTTTCTGTAGGGCTTCTCTACATAAGGGGTTTAACCCGCCACTTTACTGAGGCTTCTTCTTCCATTTTCATTGGGGGAAGAAGAGCGCGTCCTTCCCACAGGGTTTTTCCTTGGGGTTTGTAGTTCTCTGCCTTTCTATATATTCTATTAACCAACCAAAAGGTGGTGCTGTGGTATAGCTTCAGTATAGTGGAATTGCGACTTTACAGAGGGCCGGTTCACATGACCCAAGCAGCCGGCGGGGGAGGAACCACGGGGCTGTCCGCGGGGTCCGGCGGGGTGCCCCACACGACCGGCGCCCCGCACGCGTGGGCAGACCCCGCAGTCGCCGCACCGCAGTACGGGCCTCCCGGCGCTAGGGGGCGGGGCCCCGGGATGCCTAGAGGGGCCATTTGCCCCTACAGGCTGGAACGGCGGGCACTCTGGGGACCCCACGGGACGGCTGCCCGCTGTTCGCACGGCATGGTGACCACACGCGGTGGGGGCTTACCCCTCTACCGACCATGGTCACTTTGCGTGCGTCCCTCCCGCAGCTGTCTCGCGGGGGCACCCCCGGTCGGTGTGCACATGACACGGGAACCGCGGGGGACTTGCGGTTCCCGTGTCGTGCGAACAAGCCCAGAGGCTTTCATTCTGGTTTGAAATTTAATACCTAACCTGACTTTCTTCGCTCTAAAAAAAACCCTGTGAAAATGGCTGGAAAACACAGGAGAGGCCCTCGCTTAAAAAAACACACCAAACCCCTGTGAAAATGGCTGGAAAACAAAGGAAAGGAGAGGCCCTGGAGGATGATGACATCATAAAAAGGCCCTGCAAACTTCCATGAGTGATAGATCACAAGCACACAATAAATGCCTCATGTAGAGAGAGTTTGCTTTATTATTAAATACTTCTTTTTTGTTGCCTTTATTTTTTAAAACTTTATTTAAAAATAAAATAAAATAAAAATAAAATGTCAGAAAAAGGGGCGAGAATAGACAATAAGATTAGGTAAGCCAGGCCACATCTTAATTTCTTAATTACATCTTCCAGAAGGATATTGGCATGGCGGCAGCAAGAGATCAAATACCACAGCAGACTGCTGGTGCAACTGATACCCCCCAATCTGACTTTTGGGAGTATTATGGGGAAGAAGATCAGTTTGGGGCAGTAGCTGGTTTAGGCTGCTCCTGCCACCTGCTGTGATCCACCAGGGATGAGTGTGGGTACCTGGACCAGAGCTGAGCCATTGTCCCCAAGGTCCCCCCCACTGCAAGGATGGAGATGCAGAGTGTTTACCACCACCTGTTCCCAGGCTATAGTTTCTGCCCAATGCCCAAGTGCAAGTCAGTCTAGTTGTGACTAAGTAGTAATGCAAATGACCCAATCCTATGCAGATCTACTCAGAAGTAAGTTCCATTGAATTCTATGGGATTTATCCCAGGTAAATGAGCATAGGATTGTAGTCAAAGGAGGAAAAACAAAGAGAAACAAACAAGAACAACAAAACTGTTTACTCTGAAGAAGGCAAAACCCCTGGAATGAAATTACTAATCAAGAGCACACGTAAAGCCAGCTTTAAATTTAGGAACATAGGAAGCTGCCTTATACTGAGTCAGATCATGGGTCCATCTAGCTCAGTATTGTCAACACTGACTGGCAGCGGCTCTCCAGGGTCCCAGACAGGATTCCTTCCTAGTCCTACCTGGAGATGCCAGGGATTGAACTGGGACGTTCTGTATTCCAAACATGTGCTCTACCTCTGAGCTGCAGCCTGCAGCCCCTTGCCATACTTGAACTCCTGTCATCATCATCAGGCGATCACTCGTGACCGAGTAAGATTGTCTTCCGGGATAAAAAGGAGGAGATTCTAAAGAAGATTGTGTAGACTCTAGCGATGGGTCCGTAAGTGACTGTGGAGGCCAATTCTAGATCCACACAGCTTCCCACAGTGAGGACACAGGTTACCAGATAGAAGATGGTCCTGTAAAGGATTCATTTGACGTGCTTTTCGCTTAGCACGTTTCTCCCTTTCACCTTGCACTCGGCTTCTTCAAAGTCCATGGAACCTTTGTGAAAGGCCAACCTCCAGTTAGATCGTTCATGGGCCAGAGCTTCCCAGTTTTCGATGTTTATTGCATTTTTTTAGATTAGCCTTATGAACATCTTTAAACCTCTTATATTGACCACCGATATTCCGCTTTCCATCCTTGAGTTGCGAGTAAAGTAACTGCTTTGGGAGACGGCAGTCAGGCATTCGAACAACATGACCGGTCCACTGAAGTTGGCGTTGAAGGATCATTTTTTCAATGCTAGTAGTCTTTGCTTCTTCCAGTACACTGACATTTGTTCGCCTATCTTCCCAAGTAATTTGCAGGATTTTCCGGAGGCAACGTTGATGAAACCTTTCAAGGAGGTGGAAGTGACGTTTATAGATAGTCCATGTTTCGCAGGCATACAATAAAGTTGGTAATACAATGGCTTCATAAACCAGTGTTTTGGTCTTCCTACAAATATCCCGATCCTCGAACACTCTATGTTTCATTCGAGAAAATGCGGCACTTGCAGAGCTCAGACGATGCTGGATTTCACTGTCGATGTTAGCTGTAACAGAAAGATAGCTGCCAAGATAGAGAAAATGATCGACATTTTCCAGTATTGTCCCGCCAAGCTGGATAGATGGCATCACCAAAGGATTGGCTTGCACTTGCTGATGAAGCACTTTGGTTTTTTTGATGTTAAGTGAGAGACCAAGTTTTTCGTATGCTTCTGCAAAAGCATTTAGGATAGTTTGGAGATCATCCTCTGAATGTGCGGAGACCACATTATCATCAGCATACTGAAGTTCCACAACGGAGGTTGTAATTACCTTACTTTTTGCTTTCAGCCTGCTGAGATTAAAAAGCTTTCCATCTGTTCGATATATAATTCCCACACCGGTGGGAAGTTTCCCCTCCTGTGCTCCCCTCCAACTCCTGTGCAACCATAGTTAAGACTCTAAGGCCGTTTACAAATTCTGAGTGAAGCTCTGAAAAAATGTTTAATCTTAGTAGATGCATATCCCCCCCCCCGCCCCATGAAGCAGAAGGAGCCTCCACAAGTAGGTTTCTGACCCTGATCCTCTTCAAGGAGGCATTTTGAGGCTGTAGCCCTCTGTGCTGCTAAGTTGGACTAAATAAATTAAATTAAATAATGATTCAGCACACAGGCATTAAGTCAGCCCACTGAGTTGTGCACTATCCTGAAAGTTGCTGAGCAGCAGAAGGTGAAGTAATCACTCAGTAATGTCAAGATGAATAAAATAAAAGGCTATCTCATGTTGCAATTGATTTCAATCTGCTGAAATATGCACTATGCATTTTGATTAGCTTAGCAATGCAACATGCAGTGCTCTTTGGAGGGGGAGCTCTGTTATTTTGTCATTGTTCTTCTTCTAGAAGCCCATCATTCATCACACCCTTTTCTAATCTACATTTTATTTCTTTTGATGCGATCAATGTGCACAATAAAGGGTGTTACCTTGCATTTCTGCATTTTGATTGGACTTGTCAATGGTGGGCAAACTCATACAGCCTAGCAGTGTGGCAGGTTAGGAAATATTTTGCTAATGCCATCAATTACATTATTCAATGACCTTTCCCCCTACTTCCCTGACCACTCTACCTTAGAAAAGATGAGTGCATATTTCAAGATGTCATTCCAACCCATTCTGTTTGTTTTACAGGGCTGTGCAGGACATAAAAATGAAAGATGGTGCCCGATAAAGAAATAAACAACTGCACAGTTAATGCCCAAGATGGAGAGCCAATGGTTCCTGCTGCATGATTTCATTGGTGTGCAATAACTGTCAGGGGAAAATAAATAATAATTATTAGTCATTTATGGGGACAGCAGGACAATTTAGTGTGTCTGCATCTAAAATATTCATTAGCTGGTAACGTGTTAAGTCTGGCATTTTTTTAAAAAAAGGTCAAGGTTGTTTGAGTTTCTGAGTACAGAAGAAGTGGTCACAATTCAACAGTATGAGGAACATATTATTGTAGACAACAGTGATAACAAGAGAAGTGGGAGAAATGCTACTTGTAATCTACATATCACCCCAGCTGTTATCCTGTATGTGGTTGGGCTGTTTAAATCTCTTATTATTATGAATGAAGGATGATGATGATGATGATGATACCACCAAAGCAAAGGTTTGAAAGGATTCCTGAAGGAAGATAGAAGGAGGATTCCAGAAAAGATATATTTATATTCTGCATGTATATTTATTCCAGAAAATGCTGAATGGATACCCCACATGAAAGAACTGAAGAAAGTGGATAAAGATTTTAATTTTCTCCCTGCTTCATAATCCTAGAGTTGGGGGTCATCCAGTGAAAATTATTAGCAGTAGATTCATGGAGTCAAAAGAATGTTCCTCATATTGTTGAACTAGCTGTTGCTCGCGGCTTCGCTCGCGTGGATTTTAGGATTTGGTACAATTGTCCACCCGTTGTCAACTCGCACAAACCAAAGACAGGATTTGGAGCTGTTCCCATTAATGTGACTCAACTAATTACTGTAGTTCTACATAGAAGCTGTGTCCTGACTGGATGTCCTTGACATTTTGCCAAGATAACACCAGAAAAGAAAAAAACTGTACCAAAATATAATAATATTCATAAAGACCTATCTTTTCAGTCGCCACTAAAACAGTGAAGACACTTCAGTTGTTAAAGAATTCTGCAGACTTTTTTACAAGTAAGATATATTTTATATAAAGAAAACATATGTCCTTGTTTAAAAAGAAATACTTGATTCTCTTTTTTTTCTTTGTTTTATGAATTTTGATTTCATTTCATACAAACACAAAAACACATATATAACAAACAATATACACAATTAAAAAGGACTTCCAATCTTCTCCACAGCTTAAGCAACCACAGTTATTCTTACAACATTCTCCGTTAACAAAACCTCACATTCAGTTACGGCAAACCAAAAACAAAACCACATTTTAAGAAGAAATACTTGATTCTCATTAATTTTAAGAAAATGTTTTTAAATGATTTCTATTTAGAATATAGAGAAATTTATTATACAATGAGAATGTATTTTTATTATGTGTTGTCCTCACCATGTGAACTTACTGTATGTAATTTGAACATTTACAGCCCCCTAAGGAAGGCCTTAGAAAAAAAAACACAGGCCAAAATGCATCGGGCTCCTCTATTCAATAAAGATTTTGTATCCTGAGAACTTAGTTCTCTCCTTTTTTTCGTAACTCGCACAAACCACCATAAGTATGGGTTCGGGACATGTTGTCAAAGTATGCATCGGCACTCGCATAGTTGTTTCCATCACTGTCGTGGGACATTATTTATTTATTTATTTATTTATTACATTTATACCCTGCCTTTTTTCCTGCAAGGAACACAAGGCGGCTTACATAATCCTCCTCCTCCTCTCCATTTTATCCTTACAACAACCCTGTGAGGTAGGTTAGGCTGAGACGAGAGTCAGTGACTGGACCAAAGTCACCCAGTGAGTTTCATGGCTGAGTGGGGACTAGAACCTGGATCTCCCGAGTCCCAGAATTATAGAGAATTCATCCCAGTTTTCAACGACATGATCAACTATTTGTTCACGTACCTCCCTACCTAGATTTTGACTGCCATACATAACGAAAGATAGTGCCCAGAATAGGCACGCTCCATCGCCTACAATTGGTACAACTGTGTGTGGTATCATCACACCATTTACATTTAAATTTTCAATTTGCATTTTGAATTTTTTTTTTATGGAGAAGATGAAAAAAAAAAACTAGCCAGGTTTAAACATGAAATGGTTCCCCCCCCCCCTCCTTGAAGGCCTGTGAGAGCTGTATGGAAAAGATACAGTGTCTCTGGCTGAAAGTGTAACGTTTAGGCTGGGTGCTGGCAGCAGAAATCTTTTCTGACAGAAATATCTGATCTTAAAGAAAAATCAGGTTAATCCTGAGAGTCTACAGGTGATGAAGAGTGACTGTGCCAAGTTTGGGGTAGATCCATCAAAACGTGATGGAGCCTATGCGACGATGCCCCACAAACAACAGTCATTCAGTCAGCCAGTCATTTAAAAAGTTTCCCTCCCTTTTTACCCCCTCAGAGAACATTCTAAATGGCCTAGGGGAGATTTGCATACCTACTCCTATTGGCCCCTGCAGGAATTCATAGGAACATTCTAAGTGTCGTATGGGCTATTTGCATAACTGCTCCTATTGGCTCCTGCAGCAATTATGAGGTGAGGCCGATTTGCATAACTTCTCCCCTGTTGTTTTGCCCATAGGAGATATGAGAGTGGGGCGATTTCCCCCTCTTTCCCCTCCCTTAGGGATGGAATTTCAAAAAATCCTTCCTTAGTGGGTGTCTACGTCATAAAAACAATGTTCCTTCAAAATTTCACGTTCCTAGATTAAACGGTTTGAGCTGGGCGTTGATCAGTCAGTCAGTCGGGACTTCTTCTTTTATTTATATAGATTGTGACCACTTCTTCTGCACTCCCTCACAAAATACCAACCAACTAACTGACTGACTGACTGACTTACTTAAATGGAATTTGCTGCCACAAGAGGCTACTAGTTTAGATGGCTTTAAATTGAGACTGAGCAAATTCCTGGATGATAAGTCCATCAACAGCCCTTAGCTATGATAACTAAATGAAATTTGTGGTAATTTTTTGTTTCAGCTCTAAGTGCTGCTCTGCATTTGACCCAATATATTTAAAGGAATTGACTTTAAATGGGATGCCTAATTTAAATAGTATTAAGTATTATTATGTGTACTTGGTAGGGGAATTTGTTTAGACGGCTTGTTGGAAGCGTTTTCTATTGTATCTGTAGTGGTGTGTGTGTGTGTGTGTGTGTGTGTGTGTGCAGTTGTTTTAAAGCATTGCACTACCCTAATTTAAACCATAATGGTTTTTTTGAGAACTACTAGACAGGGGCACAAGACACATGGAGCTGTTTCTGCTCTGTATTTCTTTCTTCTCTGTTTGTTACAATATCTAGTTGCTTCATGCCGTGAATTGCGCTGCTCTCACCTCACATCACTGGCTGTCAACAGCAAGGGTGGGATAGCATACATAGCACAATGATCCAGCACCGCCTCTGCTGGAGAAGGCCAAGCCAGGCAAGTAGCCCAGCCTTGCTGCTTGCTGCTTGCTGCTTGCTGCTGCCTGGGAGGGACTACCTGCACCACTGGTGGAACTGCTGGCTGCCCTTGCAGGACCGGGCCCAGCCAGGAGCCACCCCGCCCCACCTGCAACTGTGGGGCCATAAAGATCCGGCCCCAGCGGGGGCGGGTCCGCCGCCGCCGGGGTCGCCACCGAAGGGGGTGGCGCAAGGGCGAGGACCTGTCCCCCTGCTGCTGGGGATATAGGTGGGGCTGGGGTTTTTAAGAGGCCCTTCTTTTTGAAGGGCTTGGGGTTTTAGTGGTTAATTTTAGGGGTGGGTCTCCCGCCTGATCGGCGGAAGCGAGGGGGCTTGTGCCTCTCCCAGGGAGATGATGGAGGGCAAAATATACCATTGTTGAGCGGCAGGCGCTGGCAGAACGCTAGGGGCAGGCCGCGCCGACTAAGGGGGACAAGGGATCGATGCTTAATACCTACCGTATTTTTCGCTCCATAAGACGCACTTAGTTTTTAGAGGAAGAAAACAAGGAAAAAAAGATTCATGTGCAGATTATTGGAAAACTAATGACAAGAGAACAAAATAATATCTCCATACATTTATTTATTTATTAACTGCCTTTTTAACCCTGCATTTCTTAAAAACAATCCAAAACAGGTTATAAAGAAGAATAAAACACAAATAACAATATCGCTGCGGGGATGGGCGATATTGTAATTTGAGTTTTATTCTTCTTTATTGTTTTTAAGAAATGCAGGGGTAAAAAAAAGCAGTTAATAAATAAATAAATTTATGGAGATATTATTTTGTTCTATTGCTATTAGTTTTCCAGTAATTTGTACATGAATCTTTTTTCCCCTTGTTTTCTGATAACCATTACTGCTTTCACGCAGGCCTACCTGCCTCCTCGCCGGCTTGCGCTCTCCGCGGCGAGCCGGCCGCGCTGGTCCCGTCGCATCAGTTCTGGCGCGGTGGAAGTGCCGCGATGGGACTCTGCTTCGGCGCGCTGGACCCCCGCGCTATGTTTTTGGTGGGGGGAAACCAGGGCAACAGGGCGAAGCAGCCGGATGTGCATTGACTCCAACGGCAGCGGCGCCGCTCAGAAGAGCAAAATCGGGCCGCCCCCGCCAACGGGATCTGGGCAGATGTGAGGCGGCGGCAAAGTTTTTTTGGGAGCGGGCGGCCTTGTCCCACTCCACGCAGGAGCCCTCCTCTCTTCCGCCGCCCGCCCGCCCGCGTTCCTGCTGCCGGGTGTGTGTGTGCCACCGCCACGCCGCGGCGGCAAAGTTTTTGGGAGTGCGCAGGAGCCCTCCTCTCTTCTGTCGCCCACCCGCTCGTGTCCCTGCTGCCCGGGGGGGTGCTGCCGCTGCGGCAAAATTTTTGGGAGCGTGCAGGAGCCCTCCTCTCTTCCACCGCCCGCCCGCTCGCGTCCCTGCTGCCCAGGGGGAGGGGTGCTGCTGCTGCGCCGCCACGGCAAAGTTTTTGGGAGTGCGCAGGAGCCCTCCTCTCTTCCACTGCCCGCCTGCTCGCGTCCCTGCTGCCCAGGGGGGGGGGGTGCTGCCGCCGTGCCTCCACAGCAAAGTTTTTGGGAGTGCGCAGGAGCCCTCCTCTCTTCCACCGCCCGCCCGCTCGCGTCCCTGCTGCAGGGGGGTGGGGTGCCGCTGCCAAGTTTTTTCCCCTGCAGGAGCCCTCCTCTCTTCCACTGGACCAGTTGGAGGCACGCAGAGGAAGGTAGGGGGGAAAATTATTTGTTTTTTTTTTCCAGCATTCACTCAATAAGACGCACAGACATTTCCCCCTCCTTTTTTGGGGGAGAAAAGTGCGTCTTATGGTGCGAAAAATACGGTATCCCTTGTCCCGGGCCTGCCCAGAGCCAAGGGATAACTGGGGGATGTGTGGCTCCTCCCCCCGCCTTGCGTTTGCTGTTGTGCAATGCCAGGTCCGTTACCCAAAAAACATCTTCCATCCATGACTTGATCCTGGATGAGGGTGCGGACCTGGCATGTATTATGGAAACCTGGCTGGATGAGGCCGCTGCTCCAACTCTGGTGGCCTTGTGTCCGGCTGGTTTCTTGTATGCCCAGCAGCCAAGGGTTGGGGGACGGGGAGGGGGAGTGGCTGTTATCTACCGGGAGTCCTTGGTCCTTACCAGACTCCCTCTCCGGGAGACCAAGTTTATTGAGTGCATGTACTGGAGGTTTGGTCCAAAGGGCAGTCTGGGGATTCTGCTCGTGTACCGTCCACCCCGCTGCACGACAGACTCCCTGGCCGAGGTGCTGGAGGTGGTCTCTGATGTGCGTGTGTTGTCCCCCAGGCTATTGGTGCTGGGGGACTTCAACGTGCATTCGGGGGCTGCCCTCACGGGGGCACCTCGGGACTTCATGGAGACCATGGCTTCCTGGGAGCTGCACCCTGTATTAACTGGACCTACCCATGTAGCCGGTCATGCACTGGACTTGGTTTTTGTTTCTGGAGAGGGGGGAAATGATCTGGAAATCGGGGGTATATCCACCACCCCCTTGTCATGGTCAGATCACTATCTGGTGGGGTTGGATTTCTCTGTGCCACAACCCCTCTGCAGGGGTGAGGGACATATTAGGATCAAGCAAGCAGGTGGTCGGCCTCACAGATGAAAGCACCTTGTCCACTTCATCAGAAGGAAGCAGCCGGAACCTATCCCACAAACCGGTCTGCCGTTGGCCTCCTCCCGCTCACTCCCTGTGTCCACGACGCACGATATCCCACTCCTAATCCGATCGATTTTATCTGCGAAGTGCTTTGCTAAAGCCTCACAGGAGGCTTTAGACTGTTCCAGTGGGTCCGGAGCGACTGGACCGACCAGACTCCAGACCACTTGGAACAGCCTCCTGGGGCAGCACTCCGCAGACGCAATGGAGGCAGCATAGAAATTCCGCCCTAGGCGTCTTATGGATCCAGATGGATTCCTGAACACGCTTGGGGAATTGGAGCACACAAACGGTAGCTCGGTCGAGACCCTGGTGGACGACTGGAATGCAGCAATAACCAGGGCATTAGACCGAGTTGCCCCGAAGCGCCCTCTTCACCTAAACAGAGCTCGCACGGCGCCATGGTTCACTCCGTCGCTGCGAGCTCTGAAACAAGAGGTGAGAAGGCTAGAGCGCCGATGGCGTAATTCCCGTTCCGAAGACGATCGAACACAGGTTAGTCCTTGGTCCTTAGCCATCTTCAGCCTACCAGGTGGCGGTGAAGGCAGCAAAAAAGAATTTCTATGCTGCCTCCATTGCGTCTGCGGAGTGCTGCCCCAGGAGGCTGTTCCAAGTGGTCTGGAGTCTGGTCGGTCCAGTCGCTCCGGACCCACTGGAACAGTCTAAAGCCTCCTGTGAGGCTTTAGCAAAGCACTTCGCAGATAAAATCGATCGGATTAGGAGTGGGATATCGTGCGTCGTGGACACAGGGAGTGAGCGGGAGGAGGCCAACGGCAGACCGGTTTGTGGGATAGGTTCCGGCTGCTTCCTTCTGATGAAGTGGACAAGGTGCTTTCATCTGTGAGGCCGACCACCTGCTTGCTTGATCCTTGCCCATCCTGGCTCATCATGAGCTGCAGGGAGAGACTGGGTGAGGGGATCAAGGCGGTGGTGAATGCCTCCCTCGAGGAGGGAGTGATGCCATCAGCCCTCAAGGAGGCAGTAATAAGACCACTTCTAAAGAAGCCCTCCTTGGATCCCCAGGATTTAAACAACTTTCGCCCAGTCTCCAATTTACCATTTCTGGGCAAGGTGATCGAGCGGATGGTGGGTGCTCAGTTGAAGGCACACTTGGATGAAGCCGATTATTTAGATCCTGGTGCTGAATGGGGTACATCTCCCCCTGAAGGACCAGGTCCGCAGCTTGGGGTCATTCTAGACTCCCAGCTGTCCATGGAGGCTCAGGTTGTGGCTGTGAGCCGGGTGGCGCTGTATCAACTCCATCTGATACGGCAGCTGCGCCCCTACCTTCCTAATCACCTGCTCCCATTAGTGGTTCATTCCTTGGTCTCCTCTCGCCTAGACTACTGTAATGTGCTCTACGTGGGGTTACCCTTGAAGACGGTTCTGAAGCTACAGCTGGTACAGAACGCGGCGGCTCGCCTGGTTAAAGGCAGCCGCCGGCGGGATCACATCACGCCAGTGCTGAAGGATTTGCACTGGCTACCAGTTGCTTGCCGAGCCGAATTCAAGGTGTTGGTTTTGACCTTTAAAACCCTATACGGCTCCGGTCCAGTCTATCTCAAGGAGCGTCTCCAGCAACACCAAGTGGGCCGCTCAACAAGATCTGCCACGGATGGCCTTCTCCTTGTCCCTTCAGCCAGAGCAGCTAGACTGGTGGGGACGAGGAAGAGGGCCTTTTCTGTGGTGGCCCCCGTACTGTGGAACTCTCTCCCGAGTAACCTCCGCCATGCCCCCTCTCTGCTGAGCTTCCGTCGCTCATTAAAAACCTGGTTGTTCAGGCGGGAATATGGGGTGGGTTAAAATTTTAAAATTTTTGTATTGTTTTAAATGTATTTTATTGTTTTTATTCTATGTACATTGCCCAGGGTGGCCGGTTGCCAGCCAGATGGGCGATAAATAAATATAAATAATAAATAATAAGATATCACGTCATATATTGTGAGAGATTACCAGGAAAGAAAGGAGAATGAGCCGTGGAATGGAGACAACTGCGTTTATTTTGTACCATTGAGTTACGGCCTTGATATCCCTAATATCTCTTCACTTATCTACCCTAAAATTGCACTGCTTACCCTGCTCACTCCCTGCTTTCCTGGTGGGCTGGAGGAGCATTCTGCCCTTCATGGAAGGGGGAGGAGCCTGTCTACTTTAAAGACTTGGATCTTTCTCCCCTTCATAGTTTGGAAGCTTGGCACCCACCCATCCACCTTGGAGCCAGTATGGGCTGAGCTGGTTGCCAGTTATGGGTGCCATTTATGAACTTTTGCCCAGCGTAATATGGGTATGCCTGTCTGAGATTAGCCATTTTGATGATTGGGGGGTTTCTCCTATGCCATGCTGATCTGGAGCAGAGGCCTGTTTGATGGGTGGTTGCTCTAGACCCCTATAGGTTCCCAATCTTTTTGGGTTGATGGGCACATAAGGAATTTTGAGAATGTCATGGGTGCTCTCATAAAATGGTTGCCATGGAGTGGGGCTTTCCCATTCATAAAATGGCTGCCATGGCTGGTCACGAAAATACTCAATCCCCAGAAGGCAACATGATAAGACTAAAAGAAAAGTAACTTGCCAAAGAACATAAATATAAGGCAGAGGTGGGAGCCTGACCTCTAAAACACAAAACCACTCTTAAATCTTAAGAAATCAAATAAAAATCAAGAGGGCAGGGCACCTGGTGGGCACTAACAAAAGTGCCTGCGGTCACATTGCTGCCCATGGGCCCCACGTTGGAGACCTCAGCTATAGGCAGATTTGGATAGGCAGGTTCACAGGTTCAAGGGAAAGAAAAAAGAAAATTAAATTTGGTGAGCACCATAGCACACTTTTAAGGTGAAGGGAGGCTTTCTCAGACCTGTTCCTTCCAGGCTGCAAGGCTAGAGAGATAAGGACAACTTCTCTATTGAGTTCTAAAGGCTGGTTCACACTGCTGAGTTCCCCCACAGGATTGGGTGCATACAGGGACAGCCAGCCCTAGACTATATGGTACTTGAGGTGCAGAATGTCGTTGGCAGCCCCTCCATTTGCTCAGTTTTTTAATACATTATTTTTTATAGAATGTGTTGTCCATTTCATGCCTTCAATGCACAATTTCCATGCATGATTTATCCCTGTGATATAAAATGATAAATGTGCACGCTGAGATCTGTAAATCTGTATTTATTCATGAAATCCAAACTGGTCATACTATTTGTCTTAGTGGTTGGACATGTACCGCCAAGCCCAGCATCCCTGGCGTTGCCTGGGCCGTCTTCCCCTATATTGTGCTTGCAAACACAACTGAGTGGAGAAATGTCAGTGTGTGTGAAGCTGTCTCCGCGCTCACAGCTGGACTCGGCCCCACAGCTGCAACAGTGTTTGCTGGTTCACTGAGATGGCTGCTAAGTGTACAACCTACTTTCCTAATCTTACTCAACTCAGTGACATACCTGCCCTGTATACATAATTATGTAGAAAAACTGGATGGTGCAAATTAGATCTAAATTATTATAGAGCTAGAATTCTAACCCTACTTATTAGATGTTTAAAACATTTATATCCCACCTTTCCTCTGAAGAGCTCAAGGTGGCCAAGAACAAAGATAAACCATCATTTACCCATTTTAAATACCCCTTACATTCTAATACTAAATTTCTAAAACAGCAGCACAAACTCAGGCTATATTTAGATAGGGGGGAATAAAGCAGTGTGAGCTTTCTCCACTCCTTGTTCCATTTGTGTGAAGAGGGAGCTTTTGTCCCATGATCTGGTGGACCGAAATGCTACACACTTATAACAGAGGATATTCTATTCACTTCCAGGCCTGAGAGAATTCCTACCCCCTTTTCTCCCACCTGCCCATGTGCTAATGTGTCTGCCAGGATAAACAAGGCCTTGTGTGATCTTTATTTAAACAATAACGACAAGCCAGCCAGAAAGAAAGAGAGGAAGAAAGAAAGAAAATGAAAAATAAACACAGTTAAAGCTTAAGAGGAAATAGTACCACACAGGGAGAGCAGTGTAATATGCTTTTTATCCATATAACATAAATACATTCACAGAACTCCTCCTCAAAGGTGCATTAATTAAATTTGTAAGATATTCCCTTGGAGATGTGTAAACTTGGACCTACTATCATGACTGATGCCAGCAAAGTACATTTGCTTTTCTTAAAATAGATAAGAAAGGCAAAGTTTTACAGAAAGTGCTTTATTTTTTAAAAAATGTGTAGGCTAAAAGGACTTGTAAACCAAGAGGGAGTAACCATCAACAGTGATGGAGAGCTATAGGGAAATCACACTTTTCTGTAATGGAGGCTATTTAGTCAGTTACTGGCCGTGTTCGCACGTCATGACAACACACACTGGCAATAAGCCATGGTGGGTGGGTTGTTGTGCGAACAACTCATGGTGAGCCCCGACAGATGATCAGGCTCCCTGTCAGTTGTCGACCCCCTCCTCCCCGCTCAGTCCTTCCACGGGAATCCTAGGGGACACTTCAGGAGGAACAAGTCTTTTCTCCCATCCCCGCTGCCGCAAGCTGTTTTGGGCTCCCCATGGCTGTTTTTTTCCTTTTAAACTTTTCTCCTTTGGAGATCATGAAAGCTGGCTGTCAAGCTGACTTTCACGAACCTAGTTTTGACAGCTATGAGCAGTCCCTTCAAAGTGCCCCAGTGGGCATGGAACATTGGAGGCAGGGCCAGTGCAAGGCAGTTTGGTGCCCTAGGCAAGATCAGATATTTAGCGCCCCCCCCCACTTGAGCCCTCCCTCCCTCCAGCCCTGTGCCCATTATGAAATAAAAGTCAATTGGCAAACCTCAGCATATTTACGTGGAAGTAAGCCCCATGGAAATGAATAGTATCAGCTTTTCAGTAGATTTGGCTGAGCGGTGGCTCAGCTGCTCTGCTTCCCCGGGCTAACCTTCGCCGCCTGGCTCTTGCTGCAGCACCTTGGAGCCCCCCCCCCATGGCTCTGGCGTCCTCCTTCTTGACAGGTAAGGATGGGCATGGGGATGTTGAGGGCGGGTGTGGGTGGGTCCAGGCAGATGCACATTATGCAAGGATTGTCTGTGATAAAGGGGATCTGTAGAACTTCTCCCTCATTTTCACCTTTGGCAACAACAGAGCCTGTATGGGAATTTAAAATGATAAATTCATTTTCCATTGTGGACAGAGTGAGGAAAAAGTATTAATTTTTAAATTCTCATACAGGCTCTATTGCCAAATGTCTTCTGTGAGCTGTCAAGAGACACCAAAGGGGGAGCTGAATAGATTTGGAGTCTTGGCTGGGGCAATGTCCAGGGTAGGTATCTGCTATCCCATGGCGTGAAAGATCACAGTCTTTTTTTTTTTAAAAAAATTAAAATATTTTTTTGGACACAATTTTGTGCACAAAAAATAAAGATAAAAATGCTGGGCAGCCCCTCCAACGTGCTGCTGGGGCACTTTGAGGGGACTGCTCATAGCTGTCAAAATGGGGATCAAGAAAGCTGGCTTGCCAGCTGGCTTTTACAATCTCCAAAGAAAAAAAGTTTAAAAGGGAAAAAGCCGTAGCAAGCCCCAGATGGCTTACTGTGGGAGCGGGGATGGGGAAAACCTGTGCCAGCTGCCCCCCAAGTGCCACTTGGGCACTTTTGGGCAGCTGGCACTGACACTTGCCCAGTTGCCCCATGGCAAGAGCAGCAAGGGTTCTTTTGCCACTGTTGCCATGGTGCTCACTAGCTGATTCCCCATACCCAGGATGGGGTTGGTCATCCAGATTTAGATGACATGACAACCTATCGTGGATGCAGCAACCCCTAGAACAGCCCATGGGTTGTTGTGGTGGCTTGATGCACATGCACAAACCACCCTGGGGAAATAGGTGAGGGTTTGCATGACACAACAACCCACTGTGGGTAGCAACCCATGATGGGTTGTTGTGTTGTGTGAACCCAGTCACTGAAGGCAACTGGTCAGAGGTGTTCTAAGCAAGGGTGAAAAGTTGACTTCTTTTGCAATATCCTGTTGTTTTCATGCACTTTTGAAGCATTTGCTTTGATGAAATGACATTGTTTTTGGCCTAAATTTGGCATGAAGTAAAATGCTAGAATTAATCACTGCAGCTGTGTTTGACTTTAGTGAAGATGAAGCTAGTTCCATTGTGGCTTTAATAGATGTAATTGTGTTGGCTTTGAATAGAACAGTGAGTTCACGTTTGATTATTTGACAGACATAGTTTTGTTGCATATAGATGTATTATTAATATCCTATTAACTCTCACTGGATACAACACATATCTAGGCCTCATTGTCCTAGGCATTGAGCAGCACACAACTTGGACTCTTTCTTGTTTTGAGGAGAATAACAATCAATAAGTCAAACAAATGGAAGAGATACCGTATATATATTTCATACTTACTGCACGGAGGTGTGCGTGTCTCAGCACCTGAATACCCTAAGTCCAGTTTTACAATGGTTCTTCATATTACACAGTCCTGAAGACTATGGAACAATGTTGACCCATTACATAAGCGTGGATTGCAGGATATTCTTTTTAGTTTAATACTTTGGTCTGCTAGGTATGTGCTGGAAAGGCCATTTACGGCACAATTCTATGCATTTTTGGACAAAAAAGTCCTACAACTCCCAGCATTCCCCAGCCAGCCATGCTGGGAGTTGTAGGACTTTTTCTGTCTTGAAATGCACAGGATTGTACCTTTAATGAAGTTGGATCTCATTGGGTTAGGTTCTGTGTGGATTTCCCCTTAAAGATATTAGAAAGTCTCTGCAAAATTGTGATTCCTAGATCAACAAGGCTGGGGTTTTCAAACTTTGTATGTTTAGTCCAAATGCAGGGAAGATTACCTTAAAGGAATTAAAGAGGCCATAATTAGGAGTATTCAGACACATTAGAAAGGAAAAAAATAAAACTGATTCTAAGATATTGTGTACCTGTTTAATTATGAGAAAATATATTAAATAGAATAGGGGCTATCTCTTTTATATCTTATTACCATACAGCACATCAATGACAAAGATTCGATAGAAATAAAAGATCCCATGTTTTGTCTATTAGTCCAGCCATGAAAGCTTATTGAATGAAAATGACTGTCACTTCTGGTGAGTTTCACCTCTATATACCAAGAGGAGCACTTCTGAAGTTTAAATAAGAGGTTTGCAATATTTGGTTCACACAAGACAAATGCAAAGCAGTATGAATAACTATACTGCAGGCTTATATGGCTAGTTAAGGTGAATTTGTTTACTCAGGGCCCAATCCTATGGCCAGCAGATGCTGCCTGGCCGGCCATGGGGTCCCCGCTCCGACTTTGTAAAAGCCCTCCGAAGTTGTAGTGGGGACTCCACCTTCGGAGGGCCCTCCCTCCTCCCTCGCAGCCAGTGTGGTTGTTTCCATGCTGGGTGCGGCTCCAAAGATGGAAGACTGTCTTGGGAGTAGGCACAAGGAGGTCATTCTGCGGGCCGGGGAGGGGAGGAAGGAGGCACAGCTGTCCTATGAAGAATCTAGGTGGTGCCTTGGCTTCTCCTCCTTGCGAGGGGGAGAAAACATTTAGACAGCCGAAATCAGACATCATCAAAATGTTTTGGAGGGGGAGGGCAGCACAGAGGCAATCCTAGCCTCCAGGCTTCTCCCACCTTCCATTGGATGCCCCAATCCTCCAGATGCCCATAATCCTCCCCTTAGGCTTTTTAAATCTGTGTAATTCCCCCCTCCCAATTCTGATGTTTTAATGAGCTGCTGCCCTGTCTCTCTGGTGACTTTTCTTGTTTTCCTGTTGTTTTATTGAATTGTGTGCGTGTGCGTATATATATATATATATATATATATATATTGGTTAGCTGCCATGAGTGCTACATTTTTAAATGAAAGTCAGGATATATATTATTATCCAAATCAATCAATCAATCAATCAATTAATATTGGTTTGAACCCTAGCTAGACTTCCATGAACACAAGGACCAGGATCCAGTGGAGGATCCTGCCAGCAGGAGGGAGAAGATGATTTTTCATCATTCTCCCTCCTCCTAAAAGTGCAGAAAAGGGCAACTAAATTGATCAAGGGTCTGGAGCAACTCCCCTGCTAGTAAAGGTTAGAACATGTGGATTTATTTAGCTTTTTTCTCCCTCTCTCATAATACCAGAACCTGGGATCATCCCATGAAGCTGATATGGTGGGAAAGTCAGGACAGATAGAAGGAATTACTTCTTCACACAGTGCATAGTTAAACTATGGAATTCACTTCCACAAGATGCAGTGATGGGCACCAATCTGGATGGCTTTAAAAGGGTATTGGACAAATTCATGGAGGATAAAGCTATCAGTGGCTACTAGTCCTGATGGCTATATGCTACCTCCAGAATCAGAGGCAGTATGCCTATATACACCAGTTGCTGGGGAACATGGGCGGGAGGGTGCTGTTGCACTCATGCCTTGCTTGTGGGATCCTGTGGGCAGCTGGTTGGCCACTGTGTCAACAGAATGCTGGACTAGGTGGACCTTTGGTCTGATCCAGCAGGGCTCTTCTTATGTCCTGCATCCCTCCCCATTCCAGAGGGTTCCAAAACCATCTAGAACAGATTTGTGGGTGCACACGGGCTGCACAGAGAAGGAGGCATCAGTTAAAGTTGCTTCCACCCTTTGTCTGGCATGAGCTCCCAATTACTTCCTTCACATGGTGGTGGGCATGCTTGATCATGTACTTGTACCATGCATAGATAGAATACAACATTTTTACTGTGAGATGAAAACAGACTAATCATCAGAAGTATGACTTGTTGGAAACTAGTACTGTGAATATAGTAGAGCCATGAAGGGTCAGAACTTGTAAGAAAGATAATCAAATTAGCTACCAGGAAACTTGACAAGTGTACTCAGCAGTCAATCTCAGTATGCTCGTTTCCTGTTTCAAGTAGACCAAACAACAATAAATAATGCACAAGGGAAGCTAATCTGCAGCCTGAGTATTTTAATAAATAAAAGGTAACAATTCCATTCAGGTACATGGCTTCTTGCCAATGCTTGTTTGAAAGAGAGCTGCTGTCAGTACACACAAACAGTGCCGTGAGCTTTCTGCTGCTTCCTTTTATTTGTGGTTTGTATATATTTTTGGACACAGAAAGCTGTAGGCTTTCATGTCATGAATACCAAACAATAATAAAAAGCCCTTCACAAGATGAGAAAAGTCATTGCAAAATGGGAGTAGGGATGGAATCACTGGTAAAGGGGATAATAATTCACAGGCCTGTTTCACAATTATGGGCTAATTTCCCTTCCTGTGTCTTTCTAAGTGAAGTGTCCATTTCTACAACAACCATATTCTGCATTTTCAGATTATTTCTCCTTTGGTGACTTTGAAATAAACTGTACAGGTTTGGCTGCCAGTGTTGTATCTTTGGTGAACTACCGTTTGTCTAAAATTACTTGGTACTTGCATTCCAGGCCTGTCATCGCTGAGCTAGTTTATTTGTTACATTTTAGGAGGGGGGCAGAATTCTCTCTTTGTTTCACACACATACACACACTTATGAATCCTAGGAGTAATAGGGCAGAGGGCTTAGCAGATGCAAGAAGAAAGCCATGGATATCGATGGGATATCCACCAGTCATTCCTTCAGGGAAAAGCATGGCACTCATCCTAGATACTGCTTAGGATTGTCATAGAATCATGGAAAACACACATACACCCTGCTCTGTGATGAATACCTAAAGTCACCCTGACAAAGGTTTGACTAAAGGTTTTACATGACAATATTCAGAGAATCAAATTGCACAACGTCCCTAGACAGTCTGTCATGCTGAATTGCTCATATAAACAATGGGCGGGTTCGCACGACCAGGCAACAATTGTGGTACGTTACCACGATTGTTTGCTGGATCGCATAAAAAGCAACAACGATGAGCCTGACAGACGATCAGGCTCATCATTGTTTCTTTGCTCCCTCCCCGCCCCTCATTCCTCCCAGTGATATCCCAGGGTACACCGCGGGGAGTAATGAGGCTCCTCTTTTCGACAGCCGTGATCACGAGCCCATTTCAGCTCGCAGCGGCTGTCAAAGACTCCCTGTTGTGCAAACAGGGCTCGTGCCCTGAAGCGCGACAAGGAGAGGGGAGCCTCTCGCCTCCTCCTTGAGAGGTCTCCTCTCAGGCAGGAGGCAGTAGTGCCGGTTCCACTCTCTGCAACTGCTCCGTCAACGGAGCAGCCGTGGAGAGTGGATCACAGCCTCCTGCTGGAGAGGTTTACTCCAGGGTAAATCTTTCTGCTGCAGGCGGTAACGCAGTCCCCGCCTACAGCAGGGAAACCTCTTCGGCGGCAAAGCAGGGGGGGGCTGCTCCTGTTACTGGTGTGGCCACGCCAGTGAAAGCAGCAGACTACGCCCACTCCCGGAGAAGGTTGCCCACTGCAGCTGGGCGCTGCGTCCCCAGCTACAGCGGGCAACCTTCTCCAGTGGCGGAGCAGGGCAGCAGGAAATGCCCCCCACTCTGCCCTTTCCTTTCCCAGGTGAGGAAAGCAAAGGCTGGAGTGGGCGGGTGCTTCCCGCCACCCCCCCCACTATCCATGAGGTAAACTTCTCCAGCGGAACGGGCAGCGGGAAGCCCCTGCACTCTCCGCCCTTCTCTTTCCCGGGTTTTCCTGGGAAAGCAAAGGGCGGAGAGGGCGGGCACTTTCCATACTCACCGGGGCAACGGCACCAGTGACTGCAGGAAGCGCCTCCGTCCCTGTGGCTGCTTGGCACATGGAGCAGCTGCGGGGATCAGAGCATGGCCTCCCCCTGGGAGAAAACCTTTCAGGGAGGAGGCTGTGCTCTGATTCCCACGGCTGCTCAGCATGAAGAGTGGCTGAACGGAGCCGATTGCCGCCTCCCACTTCTTCTTTCAGAGGTCTACTCTGGAGGAGGAGGCGGGGTGCCCGATCCACTCCGCAGTGGGGGTGGAAGAAGCCTCTGACAGCTGCCTCCTAGCTCTGTTTGAGCACTTTGGGGGCAGCTGTCAGACTCAGCCATGCCCTGTGGCCAGCCAGCCACTTGGCAAGAGTGGCAATGTCCGGTCTAGCCAAGCGGCTCGCTTGTTCTATGGCTTGTGCCATGATGGGTCATGTTGTCTGGGTTCGGACAACACGAGAAGCCATCGTGGTACAAACAAACCCAAGAACAGACCATTGTGACTTATCGCTGTTCAAAATGATAAGTCACAATGGTGAGTCACAACAACTGGGTTCGAATGCCCGGCGAGCAATGGTGATTCGCCACTGTTGCTTATCATGTTGTCTGAACCCAGTCAATACCGCTGGGCCTAGTCACAAAAGTTCTCTGGATAGTATTCAATGACATTGCGTTAACATAAACCAGTGCTTGAGCAATGTAACTAGTGCAACCAGGGAAAGCCGAATTTCAGCAGCAAATCTCAGCTTTCCCCTTTGCACTAGTTATATTGTGCAAACATTGGTTTATCCTAGCACAATGTCATTATGTCAGAGGATATGGCTAAACTCACGAGAGCATCAAGAATTTCATTGATCGTTAAACTCCCCAAATATCCAAAGGATCTATAAATCATCAAACAATTTTAAGATTGAAAAGTCTAGGAAATTTTTTAAAAAATCTTCAGCTGGTGCCAAAAAGACCACAGTGTAGGCACAAGGTGAGCCTCTCTGGAGAAGTCATTCCATAGGTCAGGGATGGGCAACCTGTGGCCCTCCAGATGTTTTAGCCTACTACTCTCATCATCCCTAGCCAGCATAGCCAATGCTGAGGGATCAGAGGAATTGGAGGACCACAAATTGCCCACCTGGCATAGCTGGTGTGCCACCACTGGAAAGACCCTCTCCCTAGTAGCCACCCATTGTACCCAGTTTGGTGGGGACACCCAGAGAAGGCCTAAGAAGATGATCTTGTAGTCCAAGTGGGTATATGTGGAAGATGCAATCCTTCAGGTTACCCAGCCCCAGCACTTTGACTTGGGCCCTGAAACAACTGGAAGCCAGTGCAGATCACACTAATGTGATCGCATTACAGAATCTAATGTGGTGCATATGACCTGCCAGTTGCATCATGCAAGGGCCCACCACCGCTTGCACACTGGCGATTTAACGCTTCCGGGGCAACCTGAAATGAGTGGAGACGGCAGAGGCAGGTCATCAGAGCTTGCATAAGAGAGCTCCGCCGACCTGCCTCCTTCCAGAAACAAGCATTTCTGCTCATTTCAGGGCTTCCCCTAGGAAGCACTAAATCTCCCTTGCATAAGCCGTGGGTCCTGCTTGCACAAAAGACTTGGCAGGACACACTGCTTGTGGAAAGGAAAAAGCAGGGTGGAAAGGAATCAGTGGGGGCGTACACACCTGGTTGGATTTTGCCCACTGTCTTATTTTGAATTCTGCCCACTGTCCTTGCTGTCCTATTTTGGATCAACTAAAGTTTCCAGGTTGTTTTCAGAAGCAACCCTATGTGCAATGCATAGTATTCCAAATGAGAGATGACCAGAGTGAGGATAACTTCAGTAAGGCTTGATGGCAGAACTCAATAGCAGCAGCAGACTTCACCCAACAAACTAGGGATGTGCGAGGAGTTTGTTCAGGGGCTGAAAATCCAGCGAACTGGCTGGGCTCAACCCCCCCCCCAAACTCTGTTCCGCTTTCCTCCTTCCCCGGCTTGACTTGCGTTCTCCCAAGTTGAGCTGGGAAAGCAACTTCCAGGTTCCTGGCAGGCTGCTTTTTACGTAGAAAATGCCGTAATATATGCAAAAGTGGCCGCAATTTGCGTAACTTGTGCAAATTGTGGCTGCTTCTTGGCGTATCTTACAGCATTTTCTATGTAAAAAGTGGCCCGCTGGGAACCCGGAAGTCGGTTGAGTGGCTTGGCACATGTCCGCTTTTGGCCCAGCTTGGTGGGTGCAGCAGCCGCGTCCACCAAGCTGGAGGCGGGTTGGGTCACTGGCGGATTGCCCTCCTCTACAACAAACACATGCACACACAGACTTGTTTCTAAGTAGAGGCTTTTAAAGTAAATAACAGTAACATAAGATTGCTGAGGTACTATAAGCTTGATGGTTACAGGTTTTAGTAAGCACGGGTTCTTATATGTCACTCATACTGTGAGATAAGGAAACCCACAGAACATGTCTCTTTGCTAAAACCCTAGCAAGCATCAGTTAACTGTTAGAATGTCCTAACTGTCAGTGAATGGTAGAATGGAATTCTAAGCTGTCGCTAGGCAACATCCAGAATTCCCTCCCCTGATAAAAACCAAGTGGTTTGCTTCACTGAACCCTGCTCCCTGACTTCTCAGAGAAGCTTGGTTTCTGCCTTTGTCCTTTATGTAGACTATAACAGTCTATCTTAATCCTTTACTGGGCAGTCAACTTTAAAAAAACCCCTCCCTGCAGAGTTGACATCTTCTCATCACATACTCCAACAAGGCTGTCTCTGTTCAGACAGGGATGCAGTTGGTATATCAGCATAAGCTGATATATGGTGCTCCAAGCCAGAGGCCACTTGTGCCTCCAGAGACAAAGCCCACAGGGCAAACAATGCAATTTCATTTCCAAAACAAGACATTAAACCTGATTGAAATGGATCTAGAAATGGATTCTATATATAACAGCTTTCATGTGCCTTTGTTACATTTGTTTGTATATGATCAATTCTCCAGCTCTTTGATATCTAACCAAAATTTTCGGCTTTCCCAAGGCATTGACATGATGATATAGGCCCTACCTGTGGCTCATCATATGTCAGAGTCTTTCAGGATAGACATTTGAGTGGGTTTTTGTTGGATAACTTGAGTCACTCCTTGCCATGTGCCCCATTGTTGATATCAGCTGGAAAAAGACAGGGATTAAATTTGGTAATACAATTTCTCCTATTGATCCTAAAAAAGATAACACCTGCAGAGCTTTCTTTATTGCCATTTAGGCATTGCCAGAAAAGAGAACATGCATCACCAATAAAGAGGACAAGAGAGGGCAGATTTGCATAATATTTGCATAGGCAAATGTATATGGATAGATGCAAATTTAGAAATAATTACTATAATTTAAATAGAAATATGGTACACCTGACCATAGTGGGGAAGCCTGTGACCAGATGACCTGTGTCTGTGTGCCCACTCATTCAGCTGCTGTCCAGGTGCTAAGTGTTGATGGGCAACCTCGGGCCCCTGTACTCCCTGGTTTCTTATGGTTCTTTACCTTCAAATAGGTTTTGGACCCAACAACTTTTCAAAGAGAGGACATGAGGATTATCCTCTAACTGGCCTTAATCTTTCAAATAAAGGATTATACTCTGTAAAGTACAACACTCGGCCACCCTACCTTTAGCAGGAGAAAAATATTACTGGTAAAGTGATGTGTGCACCCAGCCATTGTGTAAGGAGGCATGCCTACATTACCCTTCTGTCACCTTTGTTTAAGACAGTCACCAAAATCCCCTGGCTCTCTTGCTCACCTGGATCTAGGATAGCCAGAGAGATGCAAATTACTACCCATCAACTCCCATCCTTTCCTCACAGTCATATCATGAAGGAAAGAAGAGCCCATTGTCTTCTTTCTTCCCTTAATGTCTGACACCTAAAAATCCATTTTCCAACATCCATCTTAGAAGATGGAAGGACAGGTTTTGTCTTCAATTTTAGAAGAAGAACTTGCTTTGTTTTATTTTGATTACTAAATCCTGAGAGGAAGGATAACAAGAGCAACCCAAATCCATAGATTACACAGAGAGGGAGAGAGGGAAAGAAGAAGACCCCTTCCATCCAGGAGGGACCCCTCACACTTTCCTCTCAGATAAGCAACCTCCCTTTTCCTCCTCCCTGTCTCCCCTTCTTTCCCAGAGAAGTAGCTCAACAGAGCTTCCCACCACTTCACAAGTCAACAGATATGGAGAGATAAATCTTTGCATTATCTTCTATTTCCCTTCTAAGTGGCCCGTACTCCAATTATTCTCTTTCCTCCCTTTTTCCTGATATTCCACCCCATTCCACTCCTTGGCTTTGGCTCTCCCTGTCACTCTTGCCTCTCTATCCACTCCCCCCCCCCCAAATTCCTGCATTTTCTCTAGCCCTCTCCTCCAAAACCCTCTTACAATCCCCCACAACAGTCTGTTTCTCCGCCATTCAAGTATCCTAGGCTGAAATTTCTATCCCCCCCCCACCTCACTTCCCACTTCCCCATAATCAGCCACACACACACTCACACCTCGCTAGGAGTTAAAACTGTACTCTTTGAGGTGCTGCACTTCCATCACCCCTATTTTGAGCACACACACATGATTTTCTAAGCATCCCAGTGCACCTAGTCTCAGTGTTGACTTTAAATGCTTGTTATCTTTAGCCTTCTCAGTGTTAATGTATGGTTCTAATTCCCCAGATGTATGTATGGTTCTAATTCCCCAGATGTGTGATTTTAATTCATTTTAAATTCTTCTTTAGTAAAACAAAGAATCGTTTTCAAGGACCTCATGATTGTCTTTGACTCTCTCAGCCTTTGGAGGTATTAAGTTTTCCTAAGAGCCCAGAGTTCAGTGTCAAAAGATCCCTCATGCATGTGTTTGGTTTACAGGTATGTAAAATACATGTCCATGTAAATTAAAGCATACGTCGTAACAACAGTCTGAAGATGGAACAAGGGATGAGGCTGCAGATACTCAAATTCAGCTCTGTCAGGTGTTGAGATGGTAGCAAGTTGCACCTTGGATTCTCCCAAGGGCTGCTGGGATGGAGAAATATATAATTTTGGAAAATATAAAAAAGATGGATTTTATATTTTCAGAAATGTGGGCTCAACCATTGTTTGTCTCTCTCCCCCACCCATCTTGCCTGATGAAGAGTTCTGGAGAACTCAAAAGTTGCATGCTGTTTTGTGACCTTTAATTGGTCAAATAAAGTTTTTACCCAGATACGGATTTTGCCATTTTTCTTATGGCCAACACCTTTGTTTTTGTGTAAAAAGTGCATTTGAATCCCCCCCCCTGCTCCATTTCCCATGTTTCCATGACATATGAATGCTGCTTGGAAAAAGAATTTTAATGTACACTGAAGCCAATGTAGCTGGCCGATATAAAACCGGATTTCAGCATGCAAAGTGACAACCAACATCCAATGATTTTTTTTAAATTTTCCCTCTCAATTTAAACAGTCTGCAGACACTGTTTTAAAGCTTTGCTAACCCGCCCCCAACACATTTTAGTAAGCCCCCTATGGCATCTTTGTATCCTATCCCCACTGGAATTATTTATTTCCATTTCTCTAGTATACATCTTACTGGTTTTATTTTATTTTTAGCACAATGATTAATAAAAAAAAATATGGTAATGCTTATTTTAATTTATATACCATCCTAAAACTGAATCCCTTCCTTGCTAGGGATCCTTTAATGCATCCTTTGTACATCCTGGCTAAGAAAGCTTAGAAGTCTAGGACACAAAACACATAGAGATATGTGAGACAAGCAAAGCATATTATAAATTATAAGAGACAAAGACACAGGGAATGAGTAGAATGGCAGATTTGAAAAAGAACAATGTTACCCACATGGATGAGTTGTCTGCAGATGACAATGAAGACAAGATAAAAACATAAATCTGACAGCAGCTTAGCCCTGAGGGAAGGGTTGGAAGTAATGGAAGACATTTTGTCTTTATCAGGCCACAAACACAATCAAATTCTCCAGTGAGTACTGTGCACATTCCAAAGTGAAGAGAGAAAGTGTGAATAATGGCTTTGAAAAATCCTCAACAGCTAATGTTTGAACCATATGCTATACAACAGGCACAGTACTAAGTAACTCTGTTGTTGCTATATCCTTTGGTTCCTTAAGAATGTTTTCTAGTAAAGCAGGAGGTGATTACGCAATACTCCATTTTCTGAAGATTCAAAATAAGCTAGTATTATTAGCAGTGCTTAATTCCTTAAAAGATGCCAAGGCTTATGTCTGTTTTAAAACGCCAGCCTCTGACCTGAGAGCCCTTCCCCCACACCCAGTCCCTGATATTTGGGGATCTAGTTACTCAGTGGTGAGGGAAATTAACTTTGCACCTGCTCAGAGGCACTTTGATTCCCCTTTTCTTCATACATCCCAGGAATGAGACCCGATCAGTGCCATGTTTGAGTCCTGGCACAAATTAAATCTATCCACCTTTTCTGTCTCTTACTTGTCTTGGAGCAAATTTGGAAGATTATACATGTTATTACAGAATTGAAAATCTATGTGGCTTTCTTTGGCATCTGTGATGAGACCACACATTTCTTACTGGCTCCTGTTCATATGGATCTCTGGGAAAGATTAGGAAAAATTCCTTTGATCTTTAGTTCAGGCTATTGGCTATATAGAAATAATACCTGTGCTGTGAGATGCTCCAGTGTTGTGCTATATACCAAGTTGCCAACAATTTATTTTAATATATTTTAGATGGTTTTAAGTAAACATTTATCTGGTTAAGCATCCAAGAGTTTGTCCGCCAGCTCTATACAGGTAATTGTGATGCACTCTTATTTTTCAACGTGAATTCACATTTGATGGACACTTGGGAAAAGATGCCTAAAGGCATATATTAGAATGTATAATGCATAGCGCTGTGCTGCTGTACTCATCACCTAGCAGAAGGTCACCAGGTACCACATCACTGAAGTTCTGATTGAGCATTCAGTTCAGGATTTCTGTTTAGGCTGTGATATTTTTTCCCATTTGCATTGTTACATTATGCACAATACAGATTTCACCTTCTACCTTCAAGTACATTTTCCCCATTCCTGAGTATAACATCTAGTAACAGGGAGCCTGACGAAAAGCCCATTGAATGCTTCTCATAAATCAGGTTTCTATTCTGAATGGGGCCTGTTTATATACATACATTAGGTGTATAATTCCATGCTATAATACTTTGACAGAACTTTACATACAAAGATCTGGTAATGAAAGCTATAATGTGTACAATTTTAAAAGTTTTCTTAAATTTCTAACTTTGTGAACAAACCAAGCCACTGGAGAGAGATGAACGTTATTGCCCAAATTTCATTGATGTTAAAATGTAAGTTGAGATTTTACTTTGCTGTAGGTTACTGGCTGCAATCCTACGCACAATTATCCCAGAATATGCCTCAGAGAAAGTAGGGTTTACCTAGAATTGGGCTGCTGATACTCAACATTTTAATAGTGTGACCCCCAAAATGTTATTTTGGATATTTTAAATTACTTTGGCCTTGGTAAAATCAGAAGCATTTGACCAAATAATAGCACATTAATATACTTGGCACTTGCAACAAAATGTTTATTTATTTACGTACAACATTTACATCTAAGCAGATTCCGGAACGGTGGAAAATAAAAGATAAAAAGAATAAAACACCATGTTAAATGTTTTGTTGTTGCTGTTGTTTTTTTAAAAACAGAATACCAATAAAACCATGGCTTGTCAACCAAGGAACGCTTGTTGAAATAAATATGTTTTCAGCAGGTGTCTGAACTGCTAGGGTAACTAGCCAAAGTGGATTGTTGTGTCGTCTGAACCCACACCACTTCCTGCAGGGTGGCTTATTTTGGGACAACAAGCCACCCTGACAACCCATGGCTCATTCTAGGGGTTGTTTGAGCCATGATGGGTTGTTGTGTTGTCCAAACCTGGGATATTTGGCAAGAGCAGCAAAAAACCCTACCGCTCCGCGATCTTGCCCTTGTTGTCGCCAGTGACAGCCTCTCCACCAATGCCAAGTGGCACTTCAGAGTGACCATCACTGATTTGGCACCCTTTTTAATTTTTGTTCACCACTTTTTCTTTTCTTTTACAGAGCTTCAGAAGCGCAATTAGGGTCAGGGGGAGGGTCTTTTCAGTCCCAGAAAATTGTGCAGCTGTGTTTGTCATTTATTATTGTTGCCAGGGATGTTGAAGAGTCCTTGGTTTCGAGTCATGAGGCGAGTCACGAGTCTTTGGACCCGAGTCTCAAGTCTGAGTCCAAGTCCTTGGTCCAAAATGGTGACTCACGAGTCACGAGTCACTCCCAAAGCTGACTCCACGAGTCCCTATTAAAATCAATGGGGGGTTTTCCCAACAAAATAAGGCTATTTCAGATATGGGGCTTAAATAAATTCTAGGCACAAGTGTGCCTTTTTATTTCAAAACTCTGCCACTGATTTTGGCAAGAACAGACCAGGCAGACAAACCCAAAATAACCAGGCAGGCAGAGGAGGCTGGGAACCCCAAAGCAGGCAGGCAGAGGCCTTTGTCTTGGACAATTCAAACTGTGGAACTGTTTAAGAAGAGACCAGGCAGGCAGAGGAGGCTGGGAACCTCAAACAGGCAGGCAGAGGCAGCCAAACCCAAAATGTCTGAAAGGTTGCATTTTAGGAAAATGATTTTAAAAAATAAACTTGCTGTACTTCCTAAAACCTATTCATGTTGCATTTGAGGAACATGATTTTGGAACACGAGTCCTTGGTCTCGAGTCCCGAGTCGAGTCTCGAGTCCCATTAAAAATATTGGGACTCGAGTCTGACTCGAGTCAGAGGGGGGACTCAGTCCGACTCACGAGGAGTCCTGGAGTCCGAGTCCCCATCCCTGATTGTTGCTGGTGGTCTTTTGCAGGTGCATATAGGCTAATTTGTGCACAGTTGCCAGCTGTCAGTTGCCTAGCAGTAACCGCAGCAGTAAGTGCTCCAAAAAGTGTGTGTGGAAGTTAATGTCTCCCCTTTCTGCAGTAGTTGGGGAAAGTGTTGAAATGGTAGAGGACAGTCAGAACTGTCAGTTCAACACTAAAAAGCCAAAGGATTACATTGTTAAGGGAGTGATATTGTCACCCCCCCTTTTGGTGCAGTTACTTTTGCTGCTCCCCCCCCTTAACTTTTCAATTGACAGCTGGCAACTGTGCACAAATAGCCTATATGCAGTCTTGCCTTACCAATTTTCACATATGTTACCTACTGCAATTTCCTCCCTTTGACAGCTGAAACTTACAAGAACATTGACAAGGGAAGACTACACACATTGCACAGATGTAAGTGTGCACTTGCGCACCTGCGAAAGACTGACAATAATAATATATATATTTTAAATGACGAACACACTTGTGCAATTTTCAGGGGGCAAAAAAACCCCATATGACCTAAATTGTGCTTTTTTGAAGCTCCTAAAAATAATTTTTAAAAACATGGGTGAACAAAAAGGGGTAGCAATCAGAGTGGGGAGGGGGAGACAAGATGGGTCCTGCCATGAAGGATACTGGGATACCAGCTGGAGTATAGAGACGGAAGGAGGGAGAGAACAATCCATGGTGAGCCCGATCATCTGTCAGGCACACCGTGGGTTGTTCTGTGAACAAACCACAATGTGTAGCTTATTCACAAGGCGGCTTAGCATGTCGTGCAAACACACCCAATGTTGATGCCTGCCTGACCTCCAGAGGTAGGGAGTTCCACAGAAAGGGAGCAACCACACTGAAAGCTCTTCTCTGGGTGGACTCCAACTGGACCATAGGTTCATGCGGAACCACCAGGAGCATGCCATCTGATGACCTCAGTGACCAGGCAGGTTGGTAAGGGAGATGGTGCTCTCTCAAGTATCCTGGTCCCAAGTTGTTTAGGGCTTTATACAGTAGTAGCAAAACCTTAAATTGTTGCAGTGTGTGTGAATCGTTGCTGCCGTTCACTGTTCCAGTCAGTCAGGCCTTCCTTCCTCCATGATACTCCAACCCATTCCCCCTCCTACCCGGTTTCCTGTCTGCCCCCTCCCCCAATAGTCAGTCTTCATTCTGTGGTCACTGATCACACCCAGTCCTCATTGGGCAGTTTTTTGGGGAGCTCCCTCCCTTGGGTTTTTTTCCCCTGAAGAATTTTTCTTACCTTGGGATTCCCCCTAAGCATGCTGATTCTTCTTTCTTATATGTGGATACTGCTGTTTTGGCTACATAAGGAATGACACACACAGTCTGAAACTCAGAAATAGAGGGAATAATGCTGATGATATGCTAACTCACACATGTTATACCATCCTACTGCTGTTACCATACCTCAAGTAAATTTGGTGTAGGATTTTGGGTTTGAATGTGGGAAAACCATGTTCTGCGTTCAATACAAGGATGAAGTTCCCAGTGTCACCTTGGTCAAGAACTTGTTTCTCAGTTTAATTTCCCTCACACAGTTGTTGTAAGATGAAATGCCCCCATGCATGCTGAATAAGCAGAATGTATGTAATAAATGCTATTACCATTACTACTAAGATCCCAAACAGACACAGTTAACAACTTCATCTTTCCCCCCATTTTTACCCTAGAGTAGGTGCAAGGGATCTAATCTGGATTGGGACCCTAGCATTGGGGTTGGGGGGGGGTTAACTCTTTCCTCTATGCTGTGGTTCTGATTGGTGCCTAATCTAGAATAAAACGAAGCAGGTACATCTTAAAGTAATGTCTGTTTTGGCCTTAACACACAATCAAAGTTTATTTTTTTTTTACTTCCTCTAAGGAACTAACTAGACATTATGCACAAATGTGTGTAACAGAGCCCTAATGTGTGTAACAGATGATTTCTCCCCAAAAGAAAAGCAGTTGTCGGAGTTCTTTGAGTGGAGAAGTTGCTATTTCTATACTCACTTCAAATTGCCTCCTGTAGCTAACTTTTTCTTCCTGGAGGCCTAAGAATGAGTGTTTATCTGTGTTTTGAAGGGCAGGAGCAATTTGGAATGATGAAACAATGGGCAGGGAAAGGGTTAAACACTCACCACCATCACCACTACCACTTCTCCACTCAAAATCCCCCAAACTGCTTTTTCTTGAAAACAAAACAGAGGAAGTCCATTACATGAATTACGTAGTGTGCAAGTTGTAGTAGTTAGCCCTCAAAGGCCAGTCTGCACAGAAAATATTTTGGAGTGAACGGGGATGTCTGTAGGGCTGTTCATGTTATGCTATATGCATGTACAGAAGTCTGTCTGTATGTGCAGGTGCTTGTGTGAATATGTAAAAATCCAGAGAGCTGTACGGTCTACAGTCAGGGCCGGATTAAGAGCATTATGGGCCTGGTGCTGAGGATTTTGGTGGGCCTTGTTATGGAAATAAATAAAATGAAGACGCAATTTTATATTAAAACAAATTAAATATTTTAATTACCATTAAAGTGCCAAAACAGAAACATATTGAAAATATTTCTTTTTTTGTAAACAATAAGCTTGTTAACTCAATAAAACCTGATGGAAGTGGGCAGTGTCCGTGAAAGCTTATGTCAGAATGAATGTGTTGGTCTTTAGGGTACCACAAGACTCTCTTGTTGTTCTTGCTGCAATAGACTAACACAGCCCACCCCTTTGGGAATTATGCAGACTGTTAGGCAACAATGTACACGAACCGAGCTCTTACTCAGCTGCCCCCCCCCCCACATGCTGTATGGAGAGAATCCTATTGACCTGCCTTACAGGGTTGATGTAAGGATTACAACAGGGGTCCTCAAACTTTTTAAACAGGGGGCCAGTTCATTGTCTCTCAGACTGTTGGGGGACCGGACTATAGTTTTTTTTTTTTTTTTAAAAAGAACGAATGGATCAAGTAAAAAAAAAGGACCTGGGTCATTTTTTTTCACTTGATAGGGGTGAATTTTTTTTTCTTAAATGGAAAGTTATTATAAATTAATTATAATGTTAACAAATGATTAAATGGAGGATGGAATGTTATTTTGATGGCAAAAGTGGGTAGAAATTAATGGTTTATTTATTTATTTATTCCATTTATACCCCGCTCTTCAGCCAGAAAAGGCTCTCAGAGCGGTTTACACAGATTACCGGTAATAATAAGACATTCCCTACCCTCAGGCTCACAATCTAAAGACGTGACACAAAAGGAAAAGGGATTGGGGGGGGGGGGAGGAAGAATGCCAAACATTATATTGGTGCCTGAGTTTGGCATTCTTCCTCCTCCCTCCCAATCCCTTTTCCTTTTGTGTCATGTCTTTTAGATTGTGAGCCTGAGGGCAGGGAATGTCTTATTATTAATCTGTGTAAGCCGCTCTGAGAGCCTTTTCTGGCTGAAGAGCGGGGTATAAATGCAATAAATAAATAAATAAATAATAAATGATTAAATGGAGGATGGAATTTTATTTCGATGGCAAAGTGGGTTTAAAAAATAAGAATGTACTACCTTTTTTGCTGTCTAAAATTGAAATACATTATAAAAGGCTACCTACAAATTATAAGCGTGTTTTGCTTTTGTCTGGCTGCTCTGTGTGTGTGAGTGCTTTGTGTGGGGTAAACTGAAATACATTATAAAAGAGTCCCTGACTCTCAGCCTAACCTACCTCACAGGGTTGTTGTGAGGATAAAATGGAGGAGGAGGAGGAGGACTATGTAAGTCGCCTTGGGTTCCTTGCAGGAAAAAAGGTGGGGTATAAATATAACAAATAAAATAAATAAATAAAATAAATGTGAAAAGGCAGCAGCGCCTGTATGGGAAACAGGTGGGCAGGCAGGAAAGAGGGCATTCTGAGGGAAACTGAGGCAGATGCCGGGAAGGAGGGAGAGTACTTTGAAGGAAGCTGAGGCAGAAATGGAAGGAGAAAGGGAATAGAAGGGGGGGACCCACTTTGTGCCTGCCTGCCTGCCTTTCTTTTTTGCTTGTTTCCCTCGAACTTTGAGGGAAACTGTATGCAAACTTTGAGGGAAACTGAGGCAGGAAGGAAGGTGTTTTGGGGGAAGCTGAAACAGGAGAAAGAGAACAGAAGTGTCTGCGTGTGAGGGGGGGCATTTTGTGCCAGCCTTGCTTTCCTTTTTGCCTCGGTTTCCCTCAGGGAAACTGGACAAACATTGAGGGAAACTGAGGCAAAAAGAGAGGGAGACGTAAATGGATAAACTTGGAGGGTGGCGGCGAGAAAGGCTCCGGGGCGAGGCGGCTCTGGGGAGCATGCTCAGGTCCCCCCCCCCGCGTCCAAGCGGAGGAAGAGGAGGAGGAGGAGGAGGAGGGCGTGGCGCGCGCGCACCTCGCGGCAGCCCCACCTGGCGAGGAGGAGGACGACGACGCCCCCAGGCATGTCGGGGGCTTCGCGTGCGCCCACCCGCCCAGTTCTCCCCCCGCCTGCTCACCTTGAAGGCGACATCGTAGAACTCTCCGCTGTTGCTGAGCGAGGGTCTGCTGGGCAGCGCCACCCCATTGGCGGCGCAGCAGGAGGAGGAGGACACCGCCGCCGCTCTGGCTGTCCCCTTGGCCCGGGCCGCGCCCCGGCCGCCGGCATCGGCACGTTGCTGGGCGGCGGGCAGGGCGGATGAGGGCGCCGAGGTGCCGCCCTTGCTCTTGGGGCTCTTCTTGCGGGACATGCTGGCGCGGGCTCGGGCTTGGCTCAGCGCGCCCTCCCGGCCGGCTGCGAGCAGCAGCAGCAGCAGGCGGGCAGCCCCAGCGCCGGTGGCATCCCTCCGCCCCTGCCCTCTCTCCGCCCCCCGGTCCCGCTCTCGGCCGCCGCCGCTCCGTCCGTGCACCCGGCCCCGGCTGACACTCTGCGCCTCTCCGCCACTCGGAGCGCCCGAGCCCCGGCCACGGTGCCGAAGGGGCGGGAGGAAGCCAGGCGCCAGCAGCCCCGCCGGCGAGCGGCTCGGAGGCGGCAGGCCAGGGTGCGCTCACCTGCGAGTAAGAACCCTCCGCTCCGTCTCACTGTGACTTGCTTCCGAGGAGACGTTTGGCCGTAATAAGGAGGACTTACTGCGAAGCAAAACGCGCACGGGGTCTGGCTGCACGCTTACGCGCACTTGAACGCTGCAATCCTCACTCATTATCCACAATGAAGTGGAAGAAACGCCTCCCCCCCCCAAGAAACCACGGAGACTTCTTTCCAAATAAACACGGACAGCAGCGAGTTGTTACTAGCAAGCCTACGAGCACGTACTGAGGAGTAAGTCCGGCTGAATGCAGCGGGACTTACTTCTGAGTCGACCCGCTGCTCGGGTGCGTTCTTGCGATGCACTTGCAAAAATGCCCGAGGAGGGCTCGAGGTGCTCCAGCTCGTGAAAAAGGCTTTGAGAAGAAAGGAGGGAGGAGACAGCCGGAGTCGTAACCCTTGTAAATTGCATCTAGGGATGCAACAATTAATTGAAAGCAGATGAGATTCCTCTCCAATTTGCGGTCACAATTAAGCATTTGCTTTATGGTTTTGCTGGATCTGGACCAAATGAAAGGCAGACTTGGACAGGGAGAGAACACGATCCCGTCTTATTTAAAGGTGCAGAACACAATAATAACCTCCAATTATTTGAAAGAAAGAAAAAAGTTTATCCTACCCTTCTTCCAAGGAGCTCAGGACGGTATACAGTACACCAGGGGTAGGCAAGCGTTTTGCAGCAGCCCAGTTAGCTCAGAGACAGAGCCTCAGCGTGAGCGTGGGAAATGGCAACCGCTCGGCGTGCTCGCCTTGCTCCGGCAATGCCCCGCAGGCAGGACAGGTGAGCGACTGGACGACGTCACCTCGGTGACCCTCATTTCCCCCGGCGCCGCGCGTCCCTATTGGTGGGCCTATTTTTGGGGAGGGGCCTGGAGCTGCCACTCCAATAGCCCCTATCTTAATCCGGCCCTGTCTACAGTATCAAAGGCCTTAGCCAAATCGATAAATGCTATATAAAGGGGTTGATTTTGCTCCCGGCATTTTTCTTGGAGCTGACGTGCAGTAAAAATCATGTCTACTGTCCCTCTAGAGGGGCGGAAACCATATTGAGTTTCAGGGAGGATCTCTTCTGAAATAGATAGAAGACGGTTTGCGAGAATCCTAGCAAATATTTTACCTGCGGTTGCTAAGAGAGAAATGCCCCGATAGTTTCCACAGTCTGTTCTATCACCCTTCTTAAAGAGGGTGATAATTATGGCATCCCTGAAGTCTTCTGGGATCTCTTCTCTTATCCAGATTTTTTCGATGAGTTTATGAAGATGTTGTACAAGTTCGGGCCCCCTTCTTTAAAGATTTCAGCAGGAATTCCATCTGGTCCACTAGCTTTGTTGTTCTTCATTTGATTAATGGCTTTTTTTACTTCATCCAAAGTGGGGAGTATTGCAAGTTCCTCTTTAATTTGTTTTTGCGGGATTTGCGAGAAAATCTCATTATCCACCTTAGATTTACGATTTAAAAGGTCATAATAATGCTCTTTCCAACGCAGTGCAATAGACTCTTTGTCTTTTAAGAGTTTGGTGCCATCTTTTGATTGTAAAGGGTTTGTACCATAGGTTTTTGGTCCATAAATGGCCCTTGTGGCCTTAAAAAGCCCTGTGCATCATGAGATTCTGCAAGTTGTTGAATTTCTTCAGCTTTCTTTTTCCACCAAGCGTTCTTAAGTTCTCTTGTTCTTCTTTGGACCTCAGCCTTTGCGCTAGCGTAGGTTTTTTTCTTGGCAGCGCAGTTAATATCATTTTGCCATATTTGGAAGGCTTTCCTTTTTTGGTCAATTATATATTTAATCTCATTATCATTTTCATCAAACCAATCCTGATGTTTCTTAGTTTCATATCCAATAGTTTGTTCACAAGCTGCAGTAATGGAGGTTTTCAGCTTAGACCAATGGTCCTCAATGTTGTCAGGAGGTTCCGTAGGTAGATGTTCCTTAAGAAGTGATTGAAGACGAGTTTGCTTAATAGGATCTTGAAGGACTTGGATGTTCATTTTACGCCTTGGTTTCCTTCCTTGAAGCCTACGTTGGGGAGCAATGTTGATAACCATTGTGGACCGGATTAGTCGGTGGTCTGTCCAGCAGTTGTCGGCACTCACCATGGCCCTAGTAAGAAGTACATCGCGGCGATCTCTAACACGGACAATTACATAATCCAGAAGATGCCAGTGCTTTGACCGTGGGTGCTGCCATGATGTTTTAAACTTATTCTTTTGTTGAAAGAGCGTGTTTGTAATAGTGAGATTATGCTCTGCACATATAGACAAAAGTAAGAGTCCGTTCGGGTTGCTATTACCAACTCCGTCTTTTCCAATAGTTTCTGGCCAGATGCCCCAATAAATTTGTGAATATCTTGCGACTTCTCCATGACAACATGATGGCAACGGTTTTGGACAACAACGGCTCTCATGGTGCTCCATTTAAAGTGGGATCAGGTGTTAAACAGGGATGTGTTATCGCCCCAACATTATTTGCCATTTTCATCACCATGGTTTTACATCTTGTCAAGGGGAAACTTCCCACCGGTGTGGGAATTATATATCGAACAGATGGAAAGCTTTTTAATCTCAGCAGGCTGAAAGCAAAAAGTAAGGTAATTACAACCTCCGTTGTGGAACTTCAGTATGCTGATGATAATGTGGTCTCCGCACATTCAGAGGACGATCTCCAAACTATCCTAAATGCTTTTGCAGAAGCATACGAAAAACTTGGTCTCTCACTTAACATCAAAAAACCCAAAGTGCTTCATCAGCAAGTGCAAGCCAATCCTTTGGTGATGCCATCTATCCAGCTTGGCGGGACAATACCGGAAAATGTAGATCATTTTCTCTATCTTGGCAGCTATCTTTCTGTTACAGCTAACATCGACAGTGAAATCCAGCATCGTCTGAGCTCCGCAAGTGCCGCATTTTCTCGAATGAAACATAGAGTGTTCGAGGATCGGGATATTTGTAAGAAGACCAAAACACTGGTTTATGAAGCCATTGTATTACCAACTTTATTGTATGCCTGCGAAACATGGACTATCTATAAACGTCACTTCCACCTCCTTGAAAGGTTTCATCAACGTTGCCTCCGGAAAATCCTGCAAATTACTTGGGAAGATAGGCGAACAAATGTCAGTGTACTGGAAGAAGCAAAGACTACTAGCATTGAAAAAATGATCCTTCAACGCCAACTTCAGTGGACCGGTCATGTTGTTCGAATGCCTGACTGCCGTCTCCCAAAGCAGTTACTTTACTCCCAGCTCAAGGATGGAAAGCGGAATATCGGTGGTCAATATAAGAGGTTTAAAGATGTTCATAAGGCTAATCTAAAAAAATGCAATATAAACATCGAAAACTGGGAAGCTCTGGCCCATGAACGATCTAAATGGAGGTTGGCCTTTCACAAAGGTTCCATGGACTTTGAAGAAGCCCGAGTGCAAGGTGAAAGGGAGAAACGTGCTAAGCGAAAAGCACGTCAAATGAATCCTTTACAGGACCATCTTCTATCTGGTAACCTGTGTCCTCACTGTGGGAAGCTGTGTGGATCTAGAATTGGCCTCCACAGTCACTTACGGACCCATCGCCAGAGTCTACACAATCTTCTTTAGAATTTCCTCCTTTTATCCCGGAAGACAATCTTACTCGGTCACGAGTGATCGCCTGATGATGTAAAAATCATATGGTATATGTGTTGATCTTAAAAATCAATATGGAGACTGGTCCGCTTAAAAATGTGGAGTATAAATTGTGCGTACTCCTGGATTCACACTGGGTATGATCATCTGCAGTACTCTTGTGTGGCAGGCATGAGCTGTACTCTCTGTGTATGACACACTACTATTGGTGCAAGGTCATCCCATTGGGGACAGTTTTATTCTTAGTGCATGGCCAAACATGTAAGGCCCTATGTGGCCAGACCCCACTATACTTTATGCAGTGCCTATTCCCATATGAACGTCCCCATTCCCTCAGGTCTTCAGGTGAGAGACAGGCCTTGATGCCAGGGGTACAGGCAGGGGCAATATACTCAGAATTAATTACTCTTCCGATACCTTAAGCACTAATCAATTTATTTCATGGAATAGATTCCATTTCACCAGGTGTGTTAACTATTTTGAAAGTTTTGCTGTTCCTGAAATAGGAGTTTGGGGAACACTTTGCGTCATCATGGGCAATATAAATCATCATCACGCCTATCCTATATGACCATATATTTCTTCCTTTTGCAGCCATCAAGCTGGTGGCCACCAAAGCATCTTGTGGCAGTGAAGCCTGTAAGTGAGTGATGTAACTTGCATGTTTCTTTTCTGCCCTAAACCTACTGCCAATCAATTTCACTGAGTGACTGAAACTGAACTACTGAGAGAATATTTTTTCCTATGCATTCTCTCAACACAATTCATAATTTCTCTCTCTCTCTCTCTCTCTCTCTCTCATATTCTCTTTTAGTTATCTTTTTAACACTAAACTAAAAGGCATCAATGCTTTAGCCTTTTCTAATGTTTAATATAAAAATTCATTTGTCTTCTCTGGACAGGAATGTGCACATCTTCCACTTTCATGGGGAAGATGCACTCATGCAACCAATTTTCACCATATGCTGTAATGTGTGAAACCACAACTATGTATATTGAGACACAAAAATGAAAAGCTGTAATACTGATGCAAATCTGGGACTGGTGTGAAGCTAAGAAATTAGCTGAAATATTAAAATTATTCATTTTATTAAAGAGAGGTTATACATGGATTCCAGTAACAACTCGGTCCTTTAGTTTATCTCTCCTTTCTCACAGGGTAAACAGTCAGGCTATCATATAAAAATATTAGTTGAGATAACAACTGAGCTAAACCTTGAAAATACCATTTGCATGATAACAATATATTCGTTTGCTTTTAAACAATTACCCCAGGAAAACAAAATATGGTGCTAATGTCTTCCATTTGGAGGCACAGAGAACATCATATCCTGGAATGCTGACCTATCTCTAGCCATGAATTGCTTAATTATGAATGCATGAGGCATTCATTCACCCAGCAATATTTTCATTTCTGGCATAAGTGTGTAACCTAGTAAAGTATAGCCCCCTGCAGGATGCCTGCAGCACAATCCTTTTTGGCCTTGAGGAGCTGCCATAGTGGTTGAGCTTTGTGCGGAGATTCTATGTTTTTTGTGAGGAGATTCTGAAGGGACAGTGGAGGAGTTGAGAAACAGGGCCCAAGTGTGGGGAAGGGTATTCTACCGAAGCCTAGAGATCCAGAGGGGACAAGCCCAAGCTGCAACTCCATTACTATGAGGGAGGGGGGATGCTTGTAGATCAAGTTTGAGGATATTTAGGGAAACTTGTCTCCCTGTATCTAATTTATTTATTTATTTATTATATTTATATATAATATTTTATTTATTTATTATATTTATATTTTTTCCTGCAAGGAACCCAAGGCGGCTTACATAATCCTCCTCCTCCTCCACTTTATCCTCACAACAACCCTGTGAGGTAGGTTAGGCTGAGAGTCAGTGACTGGCCCAAAGCCACCCAGTGAGTTTCATGGCCGAGCAGGGACTAGAACCCGGATCTCCCGAGTCCCAGTCCAACACTCTCACCCACCACTATGGCACATTGGCTCTATGAACCTGTTATCCAGATCTTGTGAGATTTGCTGGAGCCAATCAGAAGCAGTGTTCGGACAGAAGAAGCAACATTCTGAATGGTGAGATGCTGGTACAAGGCATTCTCTAAACACACACACACACACACACACACACACACACGCAGAGACCTCGTGCAGCTGAACTAGGTCTTCTAGTTTGAGATCTCTCTTTAAAAACGGGCTTTAAAAACGTGGCTTTTCAGGCGGGAATATGGGGTGGGTTAGGATTTTTTTTTTTTTAAACCTCTTATATTGTTTTAATTGTGTGCTTCCCAATGTGACATGCTCTTTCAAGAACTACCAGCCCCAGAGTTCCCTGTACATAGGCAAAAGGGAAGGACAGCTGGTGGGAGGGACAAAGCACCATAATAATTAGGGAGGGACATTGATCCCAGGGATACTGGGAGACAGTGCTGTTGATTTAGAGCCATATACGGTATATAAACTGCCCAGGGAGCCTTTTGGCTGATGGGCGGTGTAGAAATACTATATATATATATATATAGAGAGAGAGAGAGAGAGAGAGAGAGAGGGAGGAGAGAGAGAGAGAGAACACATCTATTTCCAACACACCACCACCCACCCACCCACCCACCATACTACCATGTCTAGCTAATAAAAGAAATCACACAGCCAGAAATGTAGGGAGGTTAAACAAAAGGCGCTAAAAGAAGCATAGGGACACCAATCAATACTCCAGTTTTTCAACACACACAAGGTCTTTCTGCAGTCTGGCTCAGGTGATACACTAACTAGGACAAACTAAAAAGTTACAAAACAGTCAGCAAGCTTTGCAGGACTTTTCTTCAGACTGGATGTTATGTTATACAAAAATAGTAAAAGGGGTGTTTGGGGTCATGGTGCAAAAGCACCAGTGTGGGCCATACTGTAAATTTGGAAATGTAGAAAATGCACTTTCAGAATTAAAATAGAAACTTTTCTTCCATGAGTTTGTATGAATGGGGTGGGATTGTGGTATGTATGTGCTAGGTGGGTGATGTCACTACAAGTCTGTATTTGGGCCCAAAAAATGAAGCTTGGACCTTGTTGAGAAAGAAAAGAGGCTAAGGAAAGAGTGAACAACAACAAAGGTACTATCCAGAGGGGAGAGAAGAGAACAGCAGCTGCTAACAGAGCTGCTGAGGCCTATAGCTGCATTCCAGCCCAGGATGTGTGGCCTGCAACTGCAACTCATACCAATAGTTTCCTCTAGGATATAGCCCTTAGTATACATATTCTCTATGGCAAGCAACTGAGTTGACGGGATGGTTCCACCAGCTGGTATGCATCATTATTCAACTGGAAGTCTGGAACGTCAGTTCCACTCTGTCATGACCTATAAAGAGTAGTAAATGCTACCTATGCTCTTTTGCTATTCCCAACCAATTTGTCAAATATCAATTGCCATTCCCTGAGAATCTTATTACTAATTGCCACTGGTATTGTCTGGAAATAACAGCTTAGGTAAAGCAATCATTTTGAGTGCATGTATTCTCATTAGGCTTGATAACTTTAATATTCCCCAGTCTTTAAATTCTTGGACTAAACCCATCAACTTAGTATGATTAGTTTGGACAAGATCCATGCTATTAAGTGGAATGTGTACCCCAAGATGTTTCCACACTCTGTCTAGCCACTGACTGGTACAATGATCTCTGCCTTGGTGTAATTGACTTTAAACCAGACATCCTGCCATACTGTGTGATTAACATCTGCAGTGGCAATGATAGTAGATCTGTTACATATATTTTTATTTATTTAGGGTGCATCCTATGGAGATGAGCATAAGCCTCCAAACTCGGAGGCTCACGCTAATCCAATGCAGAGTGGGAGGAAAGGCGGAGGCAGTCTTTGCGTCCCTGCTCCTCCTGCTCTGCGTTTTCACTAGAGAGCCATTTTTGGCCACCTAATGATGGCATTTCAGAAGGGGAGGGAAGAAGCCTGGAGTAGTTTCAAGATACCTTGTATCCTGGCTGCTCCAGGCTCCTTCCCTCCCTGGCCCCCACCCCCTATAACCCCTCTCTGAGGTTGCTTTCCTGACTTTGGAGAGAAGCCTGTGCAGTTCTTTCCACTCTGGCTGTGAGGGGGTGGGTGGAGCTCCTATTCCCAGCTCCAAGATTGGAGCGAGTCACCGACCTTGGAGCAGGAAATCCAAACTATCCTATGGGCCCTTCAGACAATATCTAGGGGTGTTAGGATCATTCCCTCCTTTATAAACATTTGTATACCACCTTTTGGCTCTAATTTTTAAATTTTGTTTTCTTCCTCCTCCTCCTCCTCCTCCTCCTCCTCCTCCTCCTCCTCCTCATTATACCAACCATTAACAATAGGTTGCAACAATAACTATCAATACACTTAAAAGAGCATTCAGAGCCAAAATGAAACATATAAACAAAAGTGTAACAAGATAAAATTAAAACACATTAAAAGCCTGGTGGAACAAAAATAATCTCAACTGCCCACCTACAGGACAACATAAAGGATTCCAGAACTGTGCCATTTGCAAACATGCTCACTTTGTGACAAACTGTTCCTCTTTGTACTATTTGTATGTGGGGATCACATTTCATAACTATGTCGAGCTAAAGGCTCAGTAGGGAGAGCAATAGTAGTGGGGACAACCCAGTCTAGTCTTTTGTTGGATTTTGAAATCATTAGACCGAAATTGATTGATCTCTTTACATAAGGCCTAGGTGCTTTATACAAAACATCACCTACTTTGAAAAAATCCATACTGAACATCATATGTCTTAATAAATTTAATAGACCCTCCAGGCAGTCAAAAGCCTTTTCTGGATTCAGGTATATTATTGCAGACACAAAAGGAGAAAATAAGAGATGAGACACAGGTAATGGGTTGAATTAAGGGCCACATTTACTTAATTCAGGATCTGCAGAGAAGGAAATAAGTGCAGGGTATGCTAACCTGCTTGCTACAGGCCACTAGCCTGATGTCAATTCAGGCAAGTTATACCCTACCCAGAGAAACGAGTGGGCATAACTAGCCCTCCCCCTGCTCATAGGCCACGCCATACCCATCTGGGTATGGAGGGTGACCTTCTTGATTCATCCCACCCGGGGCATCCAAGCTCTGGGTGGATGTGACAGGTTAGCCACAAAGGCCATCTGTACCCTCCCCACAGGTCCCACAGCCCTGAAAGGCATAGCCAATCTCAGGCATAGCCAATCATCCTAAAAAGTGCCTCAAGGAGCTCACCTACCAATGTTTCTTCATAAACCAAGCCACACAACCCACCATAGAAGGGGACAAGGCACTTAGTCCCACTTCTTCCACCTGGAAGAGATTACTTCTCACAGGCTTCTCTGTAGATCTGAAAGGAACAAGTTATTGCCCATATATGACAGATGGACCCCATCAGCCCTGTACAGTTCAACCCTGCTGTGATGGATATCAGGGTGAAACACTACCCCCCCCCCCAACAGGGCCTACCTTCCAACGCGAGTCACAGCTCATGGTTGACTTTCTTCCTGGCATGAGCCAGGCACTTAGGGTCACCCTCTCCATGCCATACCCTGCGAGGAAGGATGTTTGACCATGATATCATCACTCCTGGCCACTGTTGCCAGATGGAATCAAAATCAGCTCAGGCTTGAAGCACCAAGGCTTTGCCCTTTATGGCACCTAAATCGTTCCCACCCAAATGAACCAGCAAAACTTGTGGGGGGACCCCCTGAACAAAACTGTCCAACTGTAGGAAGGAAGCGGTTCCATACAAAGCCCTATTTCCCCAACCACTGGATCAGTGTTCTCCAACCTTGGGTCCCCAGATGTTTTTGTCATGCCCCAGCCAGCTACAATCTCTGCCACAGGAGTTATTTCTCTCTTGAAGCAAGCAACTATAGGTGTGCTCAGGATTAGAGCTCTCTGCAACAGTAGACAGGTAAGTCTTTACAGCAGTGTTCTCCAAGCTTGGGTCCCCAGATGTTTTTGGCCTACAACTCCCAGCATGCTGGGAGTTGTAGGCCAAAAACATCTGGGGACCCAAGCTTGGAGAACACTGCGCTGGATGGTAGCAAAATGGCTGAGCCCAAGTTGTGTCCCAGTTGACAGCCTCGCAGCTTGGCAGCCAAGAGCCAATCCAGAAAATGAAGCTGTGCCCGTAAAGGAAGATTTGCAAATGCCCCACTCCTTTTCAATTTGCCAAAGAAAGGAAGGAATGTAAGAGAAGGGGGGGGGGGAAACTAATGAACCAGATCTGGCAGGGGCTCTAATAGAACTGTGAAAAACTGGAGATCCCCATCTTCCAATCTCTTATATCCCTTTCCCAGAAAAAACCTGTCAAGTATGCTGATGAAACTGCCCCAAGAAAAGAAAGTGTCCCACACTTGAGGTGCCCCAGACCCATGCGATGTAAGGCCTTTTTAGATAGCCCCAAATTGAAACTGGGTAAGAGGGGCACCACTGATGGCGGAACACCTGGTGTGCCACCCCTGATGCTTGCAAACCTAGATGAAGCTTGAACTGGACAAATTTCTAACATCAGTGAAATGGACAATGTGATTGCATGGCCCTTACCCCTCTGATCCGCTTTAGAAACCTGAATGCAGATCAAGACCCAGTTCTCCTGGAGACTTACATCCCATCTCTCCAGCACCATGTTCAATGTATCATTTTTCGAATGAACCAGGAGCTCACTGATCCTCAGGGCACCAAAGAATGCTGTGAGTGCAGCCACTTGAAAAAGCATTGCTTCGTAATGGGAATTGCGAAGAACCTTCCATTGATCCTGAAGACCCAGCAACAACTCTGAAGAAATAGGAACCCCTGGATCTGTGGTGGTGGGAACTATTCTGGCCCATCCGTCCAGCATCCTTCTAACATGAAAATCTGCAGAGGTGTCCATCACACCCCAAACCTTGGATAAGAAGGCTAAATCAGTCATCTTCCCTCTCAAGGTCTGCATCTACCCTGTATGCATATACCCTGCTGATGTAGATGCAAACAGAATTGCATAAGGTGCTCCACAGGAATGGGCCATGACTGAGGGAGGCTCACCTCAGTTCTGAACACAGAGAACTCTCTACCTGTTCTCAAATAAGTTAAATGGGTACTGGGTGTGATGGAAAGCATGCTTGCCTGTTCACCTACCATCTTCCAAGATCCCACAACGCTTGTATCATTGGGTCCAGATGTTCCCTGGCAGAAGGGGTCAGAAGCCAAAAGCGCTGTAACTGGTTTTGTGACAAATGCCGGCGTGTAAGAAAGAGGATAAATTGTAGCCTAAGCACCTGGTTGTGAAAACCCTTACTAACCTCATAATCCAGTAATGGTTTTAAACCATTTAGTTTTAAGTAAGGGACCTGTGGTAGATTTTTGGGAGGTTCGTTGGAGCACCAAAATATCAGGCTGTTCCTTCAAGAAGGCTTTTGTTATTCTCGTCTGCTTTCCTGGGTGTCCAAGTCTTTCCCAGCTGAATGTAATAACCCTTAATCTAACCTAAGACCTCATAAGTAATACTTGTCTTTGATAATTGCCTAATGGAATAACCATTGATTGTGCCATTCTCCATGGCCTAATAAACTGAGACTGGCCCAAGGGAAACAACAGTATGTCATGATGGAGTACTGTTTGCAGGAGTTGGTAAAAAAAAGGGGGGGGAGAAGAAAAAGAAAAGATGGCTGCCCCCAAAAGTCATGAAGTAGTATCATTCCCATTGGGCTATTCTCAGAGAGGAAGGCCACTGGACTTCTGCTTATTGCAGTTCGGACACCACTTGAAACACCAGTAAGGCATTTTTTTGCAGTTAAAAGACTGACTGCAACCCTCTGCTGCCTAGTATTGATTATGGTAAGCCCCCACCATTTAATCAATGAGTTTTTAAAGGATAAGGAGCCCCTGTCCTCCCCCCCCCCCCGCTGAATACTTTTACTCCTAGATAGCGCATACCTATTGCAATTATGCTTCTCAGGCGTGAGTCCATTCTATCCTTTAATGGCCCAGTCCTATGAGCTTGTTCAATTACAGGTACCACTTTTCTAAATTAATTACCTGAGCAAACCAGCTAGCTATAAAGGATACAGGATTCCCTCCCAAATTTCTCTTCAAATCCTTTAAATATTAAATTGCTCCAGTGGGATCTCTTCTGAAAATCTTTGATTTTTCAAGAACAAATCCTATTTATGTTTTTGCAGCCCTTGTATCTTCTCCTCCTAAGTCAGCCCAAGCTCCACTGCTGACTGTTTTTGCTGTCACATACCGACCGTAATTTATCTCCCATTGCTTTGACTGTGAGTGGGCATTAAAATTCCCTGTAGTTTAGCAGCAGTCAAGTCCTTGTTTGCTTTTATTTCTCCTAGTAGGTTTCGTATGTCTCTTTTTGTTGCTATCTCTCTCTCCTCCCTGTGATGTTGTTCTGTCAGGTATGGCACCAGTTTCGGACTCAGCAGTACTCTGCTTCCATTCATGGCCCTCAAATCGTCACTGCTATGATTCAAATACTTTTTGAAGTATTTGGGGCCCCTTTAATTTTTCTTCCATTAGCTTTGTCCATTTTTTTGCTGCTGATCAACTCTGCCATTATCGTCATTAATATCATGGGGGGGGGGAACTGAACTCATGGTCTGCCACTTTAATGGCTGATTTGGAACCCAACAGCCCAGGATTGTTGGGATTTTGTTTTTTTGATGGGGGAGGGCTGGAGTAATTTCTTAAACTGTACATTTAGCTGAATTTTTCCTCTTGCTCCTTCCCTCCTGTCCTTAGCCCCATTTTATTTAGTTGCCTACTGGTTTTTCCCACTACATTGTGTGGCTGGTGGTCTAGAAGCACTCCATGCTATTTTGGGGTCTTAAAATTAGTCTCCCTCACCCATATCACAAAGGTTTTGAAACCAGGTCCCATAGTTCCTTCCACAAGGGGTTTGGTAAAGACAGTGGAGTTATATTTCGAGGCTACTGGAATATGCAGAGTCAAATATCCAGATACTCAGGATATTTTATTTCCTTTATAATTTTTCCACTACTGAAATTTGCAAACTGTTTCAGGGACAAGGTGAGAATGTTTGAAGCTGAATATATTGTAAATCTTTTTGATGGAGGGATCTTAAACATTTGCTACATTTATGTATAGGCATTTTTGCCATCCAGCTGTTCTGGCTTGACAAACTGCTCTAAAGGTTTTTTAACACTTTCAGCTGCCTTTATCTCCAACATAATAGACAGGTATGGATTAAAAGTATCTGAAGAAAAAAAAAACCCCTTCATATTTTACTCTAGATCTTAGGTATGAATAGGGTAGCTTGGGTATGTCTGTTGCTAGCATTCAGACATAATTTCTGCAAAGCATCAACAGTATACTGTAGGAATTTGTGTGCAACTTCCCAATTTCTGAAACAGAAATGTCTAGTTATCCTTCTTAAACTCCTTGAGGACAGCCCTAGGTGAGAAAGCTGATGTGAACGTGCATGGCACAGATCATGCAAAATCCTTCATTATGATACATTTTGGAAACTTCATGGGAAAGTATCAGTTGACACTATGGTTTGGACACTGCAGGGCAGAGTTGGGGAAGAATGTATTGCCAAGGTTTTGGAGACCAGCTCCAACTCTGTGCATCTTTTGCTTTCTTCTTCTTTTTTAAATTTTATTTAGCTATTGCATTTCAGGCATCTCTAATCTGCTGTGAAGAAAACCTTCAGTGGGTTGGAAATGCTGTCACCAACAGACAGATATTTTTGAGTATGGGGTTGGATTTATGAGACAGAGATGAATTAGAATAAAATGTAGCTCCTGGTAATGATTCCAAAGGGATGTTGTGTTTTCAAGTTTCTAGAGAAGACAGCACAGAACCCTATCCTGTAGCGCCTGAGCACATATTTCCAGAAGGTGGTGCCATGGAGCTGAAAGGCTGTTTCCGGAAAGCTGTAGGCTTTGAGGACTCAGATGCCTGGAGGCAGTGGCTGGCTGGATGGGAAGGAACATGCTGAAACTGAATCCCAACAAGACCGAGGTACTTCTGGTGGGGGACAAGGGGAGGTTAGGGGATGTTGACCTGGTGCTGAATGGGGTACATCTCCCCCTGAAGGACCAGGTCCGCAGCTTGGGGGTCATTCTAGACTCCCAGCTGTCCATGGAGGCTCAGGTGGCAGCTGTGAGCTGGGCGGCGCTGTATCAACTCCATCTGATACGGCAGCTGTGCCCCTACCTTCCTAATCACCTGCTCCCATCAGTGGTTCATGCCTTGGTCTCCTCTCGCCTAGACTACTGTAATGCACTCTACGTGGGGTTACCCTTGAAGACGGTTCGGAAGCTACAGCTGGTACAGAACGCGGCGGCTCGCCTGGTTAAAGGCAGCCGCCGGCGGGATCACATCATGCCAGTGCTGAAGGATTTGCACTGGCTACCAGTTGCTTGCCGAGCCGAATTCAAGGTGTTGGTTTTGACCTTTAAAACCCTATACGGCTCCGGTCCAGTCTATCTCAAGGAGCGTCTCCAGCAACACCAGTTGGGCCGCTCAACAAGATCTGCCGCGGATGGCCTTCTTCTTGTCCCTTCAGCTAGAGCAGCTAGACTGGTGGGGACGAGGAAGAGGGCCTTTTCTGTGGTGGCCCCCGTACTGTGGAACTCTCTCCCGAGTAACCTCCGCCATGCCCCCTCTGCTGAGCTTCCGTCGCTCGTTAAAAACTTGGTTGTTCAGGCGGGAATATGGGGTGGGTTAAGATTTTAAAATTTTTGTATTGTTTTAAATGTATTTTATTGTTTTTATTCTATGTACATCGCCCAGGGTGGCCGGTTGCTGGCCAGATGGGCGATAAATAAATATAAAAATATAAATAATAATAATACTTCATCAAAAAAGGGTTTTTTTGCAGTAGTAATGCCCATCATGATGGCTTAAACCAGTATGTACCCATAGTGGATATCCATTTGGCACAATACTTCTGATACAGTACTACTCCAAGGCCATCTAGACTAGCATTGACATAGAGAATGTAAGGCTTACTTAGATCTGAAAAAACAAGCATAGAATCATGAGTCAAGCACTGTATGAGAACATAAGGAAATCTCTGCTGGATTAGACCAAAGGGCTATCTAGTCCAGCATTCTGTTTTCCACAGTGGCCAACCAGATCCCTATGAAAATCCCATAAGCAGGACACAAGGGCAATAGCCCTCTCCCTCTGTTGTTTGCTATCTGATATCTAGAGTCATGGTGCTTCTGATCCTGGAAGTGGCATGTAGCCACCATTACTAGTAGCCACAGATAGCCTTAGTGTCCATGAATTTCTCTAATCCCCTTTTAAAGCCATCTAAGTTGGTGGCCAACACATATTGTGGTAGCAAATTTGATAGTTTAACTATGTGCTGTGTGCATAATGATATTATAGAAAGCATCTCTCATGGACCAGGACCCCAAACCCTTGTCCTCAGAGCATTATGACCCTTTGTCCTCAGAAGATCCTGACACCTTGACCTCTGGTGAGGCTCCTCAGAACCTAGTTCCTCAGAAAGATCCAAGGGGGTCTACTCCCGTGTCCAGAGGAGGTTGCCTTGCCATCCTCGCACTCTGAGGACTTTGGCCATGAGGATGCTTGCATGCCACAGCCTCCCCCATGTCGTTGCAGCTTGAGGCTGATAAAACAGGCCAGGCCTGTAAGAGACAAAGCCTCAGTCAGTGCAGCACCAGAGCCAGCCAACCTAAATGCAGATAACTAAAGGCTCAGTCTTGATCTGCTCCTTGTTGGAGAACAACATACAAACAACCTGGTTTGGCTTCCAGCACCAGGTGGAGCTTTCTGTGGTGAAGATATTTTCCCATCTTGAGAAACCTGACTTAACCTGAACCTTGCTCAAAATCTGATCCACAGCAGTTCCCTGCAACCCAGGCTACAACGCAGGTCATTGGCAGAACCCACAACCTGAAATGTTATTGCATCTTCATTTTCCTTGGTTGAAGCATCTCCAAAAGGCACTTCCCAGGTAATGCCTGGGATGGGTATTGGAAGCTTACCTTTCTTATCCTTGAGGACATAGCTTTGAGTTACGGCATGCTGTGTACAAACAATGCAACAGTATCCTATGACAAATTTCCTGCAGTAGGCACAGAAATCAAAACATGTTTGGAGGGGTCTTGAAAGCCTCCCCCCCCAGCCCCTAAAACTCTACCTTTTGTTTATTTGCACATTTCCCCCCATGGTTATTTACAGCCATTATTCCCTGATCTGTTGCTGCCTCTGCACCATTTATTTTCCCACTGAATTGGTGGGCGTATCTTTCTCCTTGATCTCCTATGATCTCAGGCCATCAGGGATCTTATACAGAAGCTGACAGTGTTGGTGAGGGTAAATAAGGCCAGTTACCTTCTCGCAGAATGGGGGAGGTGGAGGAAAGCATTCCAGTGGTGAGGCAGCTGACATTTTGTAGTTTGTTCTGCTGTGCTGAGACATTTTTAGCTCACAGCAAAAATAGGGAGAGCTGGCCTGGTTGCCATGGCAACAACTCTGGCCCCCAAAAGAAGCCCTTTTCCAGCACTCCCCTATTTTATTTTATTTTTTAAATATATCACAAAAATGGACCCACTTTTAAGGGTCATGAAAATGTTTGTAAAAGTCACATCTTTCTTCCCTGCCCCTCCCCACCCGCACCCTGCTGCTCCTTTTTGGTTTGGTGGTGCTACTGCTTTCTGCCTCAAACATAACACTTTGCCTTTCATGCATGCCACGCCTGAAAGCCTCCAGATGTGGCTGACATTTTAGCCCTGTTCAGGCAGTTGCCTGAACGCATGAGTGATTAAAGTGGATGGAGGGTCAGAGCTGTGCACACTGGCCCCAGCCAGCACCTACATCTCTGTAGGTGGCCTACATGCTGGCCCTGCCTCCTCAGTTCAGACCTTGCTGTGTTGAACTGGCAAGGTCTGAAAGGGATCGCTACTTGTGTTCGTGTGAACTCTCCATGTGATCGGGACCCATGGTCTGCATTCACGCGGAGAGTTCTACTCGCAATCGCTTGAACATGAGCAGAACTCCCTTTCAGACCTTGATGATGATTCAACATGGCAAGGTCTGGAATGAAGTGGGGGGCAGCGTGCCCTGAGACGTGGGCAATGGGGCCAGAGTGCTCAGTCCCGATTTTTGACCCACTTGAAGCCCTCACGTGTTCAGGCAAACACCTGAAGAGGGCTTTTGTGCCAGCATAGGTAGGTTTCTGCCTTTGGACCAGAACACCCCTCAGCCATCATGCAGTTTAGCTGTGAAGACACACTAGAGTCATCCCACACCCTCATAATCAACCATACTACATTTCTTTTCTTTCTTTCTTTTTGTTAAAGAGTACTAAATATTCAATAATGTTGTGATATAGGCTAACCTTTTACTCTATAGCTTTTTCAGATGCCTATGGAAGGTTTTTTGTTTTGTTTTTTAAATCATCCTTGGGGTGAGGGAGCGGGACATCCTTTCAAGAATCAAGTTGAGCCATGCTACAGTTGTGCACATCTTGTGAATATTTTAAATCATTGGTCTGTCCCAGTGTGATGCCCTTCTTCCTTGATCCACATTTGGCAGGCAGCCCCTTTGTACTGACCTGCTGGATGTTGATTCCTTACATGGTTCCTGATAATCATACCTGCCTTGTTCTGGTGAAAAAGACCTCGTTGCCTTCTATTATAATCTTTAATATAAAACATATGCTTAACTGCTTTGATTGACCCAGGATGGGAATGAATTGCACCATCCTAGATCTACCCTTTTAGCCCTCTTACACAAACAGGCATTGTTTAACATTCCCCATAGGAAATGTTCAAATGTCCCCTGACACTATTCACTGCATTCTGCAGATGCATTCAGCTGTATTGTTTTTAAACCTTGGCATATTCTTGTAGCGGAGCGAAAGGTACTGCTCCATTTACAAATGCATTACAAATCCAATTAAGGAGATGGAACAGCTGAAATTCTTTTCACATTGTGATCAAAACTAGGTTTGCTAAGCCATGTAATTTTTTTCCCTCAGCTAGTGTATAAGAATACAACCACTTCTATGTGTCAGAAAGCAAGCGTTACACATGTTAGCCAATATATTCTTGGTAATTTGTTTTTCTTTCCTCATAGTCAAGTAGAAGCTATCAAGTAACTCCATGATAAATGTGGCTTAAGAACATCAATCAAGGTATGAAGGATAATCAAACTTCAGGAATATTAACATCTGCCTATTTCTGTGAGCCTCTTCATATTTGTTGAAAATGTATTCACATATATGGACATAAAATGACCTAAGTAGTTATGAATCACTTACACAGCATTTTTATAGTCCAATGCTAAGGGCCACTTTCATGCTCCTTTCCCTCACACATGTTCTTGAGAAGATTGCCAGGAAGCAGCTGGAAGATGTGCATCTATGTAATTTAAAGATGTCAGATGTATGTCTCAGATAACCACTGTCCCCCATGATAAACTGATTGCCTAAATGTGTGTGTGGTTGTTAAAGAGATCTGCATCTGACAGTTCTCAAGCTCCACAGATGTGCATCTTATGAGCACCTCCTAATGCATGTTAGAGAAACTTAACATTAAAAGGTGCCCTGTGATTTCTCTACTCCAGTAACAAGAATATCTCTAACCATTTACATGCCCTGCACTGGGGCCTGCATCCCTGCCTCTCAATCCAATTCTCTCTTCTCATCCCCAATTTTCTCCCAAAGATGGTACTGAACCAAAGATCTTACTGAATGTTTCTGCTCCCTACAGAACTCATTCCAGTTCCCCTATTCCTTTCCCTTCTGTCACCAAGGCCCATACATACACTTCCTTTCAGGAACCAAATGGGCACATTTCCCTTCATTTAGTGAATGGGCATATACCACCTGTAGTAAATATGTATTTGGGATGGGATGCTCCATGCTCAAATCTCAGTGTTATAAAGCATGACATGTAGCCAGTATTACAGGTAGCTTTGCTGTCACTAATACTAGGGATGGGCAAGTACTTCTTCACATAGGGAAGTACTTCTTCACACAGCACATAGTTAAACTATGGAATTCACTACCACAAGATGTAATGGTGGCCATCAGCCTGGATGGCTTTAAAACGGGATTAAACAAAGTCATGGGGGACAGTTCTATCAATGGCTATATGCTGTCTCCAGGTTCAAAGGAAGTATGCCTCTGAATTACCAGTTCCAGGGAATCAGCAACAGAAGAGGGTTATTGCCCTCATGACCTGCTTGTGGGCTTCCCAGAAACATCTGGCTGACCACTGTGAGAAACAGGATGCTGGACTAGATAGGCCTTTGGCCCAGTCCAGCACCTCTTATGTTCTTGCGTAACTTTTTAAAGTTTTAATGCACTTCTGCTGCAATTGCCACATAGCACAAATCCACTTATCATCCCAAACTCATGCAGGTGTAGACTAATGCTATGTGAGAAGAAGACCCTGATCTTCCGTTTTTCACCTTCCTCTCTAAATATAATTACATGGTGGGAAATGGATCACAAGCTCCACTTTTCAGATTTCTGAATTAGTTTTGCTGCTCTATTGGGAGGCGCATTTTCTGATGTGTAATCTGTTACCATTCCCAAGTTAATAACATCGCCTCTTTATCTTCGTTTATAATTAATTGATTATACTGGAGCACCATCCATCATAGATTCTTCCTCACCTACCTTTCAAAGATAAAATAGTAAATCAACTTTATAACCATAAAAATTGATCTGACTCCGTTACTGGATGTAATTTTAAAAAGAAAATAAAAACAAATAAATTGCTAGAAATTGTAACAAAATGGTTTTCAGTTGTTTTTAAAATATATATTGTCCAATCCGTTTTAAGAGTTTGTTGCCATGGTTATAATACTGTCCTGTCACAAAATAATGTTATTCCAGACAACCCTCAGACATTTCACTCCTACATCCAATAGCGGTCTATATCACATATGCAGAGGCCTACTGCATACCTCTGTATGAGGAACTCCATGGCTTCATACAAAGCCAGTGTGGTGTAGTGCTTAAGAGTGTTGGACTGGGACTCGGGAGATCCGGGTTCTAGTCCCCACTTGGCTATGAAGATCACTGGGTGACTTTGGGCCAGTCACTGACTCTCAGCCTAACCTACCTCACAGGGTTGTTGTGAGGATAAAATGGAGAGGGGCAGGACGATTATGTAAGCCGCCTTGGATTCCTCACAGGAAAAAAAGGTGGGATATAAATATAATAAATGAATAAAACAGATAAATACAGAGTTGTTACTGACTATAGAGCTGGTACTGTGGCATGTGCGGGAGGTGAAGAGATCCAAAGAAGCCACAGATGGTTTTTCCACTTTCCAAAATCCCATTTGGCATTCATAGGTAGCTCCTGGGCTAATGGAGAGTTGGCTCCAGCAATGTCTTTCTTCTGTATACTTTTCATGATTTATGATATTTACCATATGAAAACAGGTACACTTATTTTATACAATGTGGCAGATTACTAGGGAAAGTAGGTGCCTCAGCATTCATGGCAGTGCCCATTTGAGAATCTGGAGCTCCTACCAATAATAACAGGCAACACTGAACTAGCTGCACCAAGAGTCTGGCTCAGTGTAAAACAGCATTACAGTAGGGCTGGCACGGCACTGAATATTGGTATTGTGGAGACTGGCTGTGGTGGGATCCCTTGAAAAAAAATAATAATCAGGAGGATCCATGCCTAGAATCCATGTTTTTTGCACCATGACAGTGCTGGAAACAGCTGGGTCCAGGATTCTTACTGTGCAGTCTATAGACATCAAATGTAAGTGTTAATTTGATGGTGTTGTGTGTGTGTGGATTCTGTGTAAGATCATACTAATGCAAGAGGATCCATTTTAATTCTAATGGATCTGACTTTTGGCCAGACTCCATGGAAAAGCAAAGAGCCCTAAATTAACAAAGCAAACCAGGGACTGCAACCCCCACCCCCATTCAATGGGTGGGGAACCTGCCCTGTCACTCACACACTCACTCCATCTTTCTACCGCACCCTTGACATAGGAATATGTGATAGGAATGGAAAAGCCTCACCCACCCAGACCTTCATTTTTCAGCCCTCACCTTCCTCAGCCTGGCTTTCCATGTCCACTCCCCCTTGCCCTGGCTGTTTCATTTTCTATCCATTTTTTTGTCAAATCAAGGCCTTCCATTCTCACTCAATTTCCTCCAACACTAGCCTTCCCTTTCAGCTCTTCTCCCCACCTGCTCTGGCTGCTTCATATTCAATCCATTCCCACCCTTTCACCCTAGCATTCCATTTCAGCCCCCCCCACCTAATCCTGGCTGCTTCATTTTCAGTCAATTTTTTGTTCCACCTAGGCCTTCTATTTGCATCCCCCCACCCCCGGCTTCATTTTCAATCTATTCTTTGCCCCTGCCTTCCATTTTCATTCCATTTTTCTTCTTTACCCTGGACTGTGCATGCTTCTTCTCTTGTCCTCACCAGTGTGTAGTTGCAGCCAGCAGAAGAAAAGCTCTTCTAAGTTCCAAGCAGAAAAGGTTTCTCTGCTCCACCTTTCCCCCCTCAAAAGTGAAATCAAAGCACTGCAGCAGCCTAGTCGATAGCCAAAACCAAACCACACCACACCCATCCACCCAGGCCAGGCACCAGAATGCTAGTTCAGTAGTCATGGTGAAGACCTTTTTGAATACCAATTGGTTAATGGGTTCCATAGGAATCCATTGACCAGGCCTGTCAGTCTTTCCTTCATTCCCCCTGATCGCCGCCTACTTCTTCATGCTACCGTCAACCATACAGAACCTCCTATACTTTTAAGAGAGAGGGAAAAAAAAACTGTGTGTGAGAGAGTCTTAGCAGGGAGGGATTTGCCTGCTGATTTTCCACAAGGGCAAAACTGAGAATGACTAAGGAAAAGCTGACAGCCAGTGCCTCCCTCTGTAAGGAGGCAGACAGGAAAGGGCTGGCTGGGGGGGGGGGCAGCCTGAGCCTGGTGGGGTAGTGCCCCTTTCATCCTAATGGGCCAGCCTCCACTTTTGTTTTCACATTTAAATACTGTCAATCTGTATATTACTGAAGGCGCAATCCTATGCATGTTTAGATAGAAAAAAAGGCGTACAACTCCCAGCATGCCCCAGCCAGCATGGCTGGCTGGGGCATGCTGGGAGTTGTAGGCCTTTTTTTGTTTTGTTTGTCGAAACATGCATAGGATTGCGCCCTAAGTGAATTATTCAAAGAAATCTAGCCTCTAGATTTAGAGTTTAAAATATGTACATCTGGAAGCAGAAGCAGGGACAGGCTTCCAGATGCATATGTCAGTGCACAAAAAGTAGTCATTGTCACATTACAAGATACACATCTTCACACATGAGTGTACATCTGGGCGTATGAAAGGGGAAATGAGTTCCTAGGTTCCTTTCCTAGGTGGTACGGTAGTTTTTGCTATTCTTGTTCCCATAAAACAGTCCAGAGAATAATTTTTTTGACCATGTGAATTGAGAGGGCAGCAGGGTTTCAGGTTGCACAGCCTAAGAATGTAAGAAGAGCTGGGCAGGGGTAGACCAAAGGCCTATCTAGTCCAGCATTCTGTTCATGAGAGTGGCCATCCAGATGCCTACGGGAAGCCCACCATAATTATAGCACCTTCTCTTCTTCAGACAGAAAGATATTCTGTGTCACTGGGAAGGTTCTTGCTACCGCACCGGCACAGATGATCAAATAAATTGTATCATCTGAACCACTTTAGACAACATCTGTTCTTTCTTAAATAAAAATGTGAAATTTCCAATAGAGAGAAGCTTATTTGGCAATTGTGTGTGTGTACAGCATATGGCCCTTATTTTAATATGTCTGTGCCCGACTGGTTTTAGTGTATTTTATTATTCAGCACCCATGCTCTCATTTTGCAAAGTTAGGGGTGAGTGTCAATCCTTATGTACCATCCATTCACAAGAGAGAGGTATCATCAGGCTTGAGGGCACCTCAAGGTTTGCAGAAGGACAAACATTCTTTAGGACAAATCCCTACAGGTGGGGGAAAGCCCATAACATAGCCCAATGAACATGCTCAGTAGCCATGGAACATTGAGTCCACTTGAGTAAAGAAAACTGGTGGAGGGGCAGCAGCGAATGGAGTGGTTGGTGAAGAGGAGGGCATGGCCATGGCCATGGCCATGGCCACCTTGAGGCTTCAAAATGCTGCTGATCGGCTGGCAGGCAGGTGCACAAGAGAGGCTAGCTGAGAGACTAGATTAGAAGTACAGAAGGGCTAAGGAGAAGAGTGAAAGATGGGCTGATATAACTCTTGTCTCTCCCCCCCCCGCCATTTTCCATTGGTCAATTTCACTCCTTCTTTTTCCTCCTCCAAGAGAAACAAGCAAAAGAGGATGGAGGATGATACACATAAATCATGCTGAGAAGCTTTTTTTCAATGTCCCCAGGTATGGAAATAAGGGTTGCCTATAGAAATCAATAGAGAAATCCAAGGTTTTGATGTACCTAGGACTGGGCACCAGTGTGTCCAAACCCCAACCCTCCCTCCAAATGGTAGCAGCAAAGAGAAGAGTTCCCTGTGCTCTCTAAACCACTTCTTACTTATTTATTGAAGCACCTAAGAAAATAGCCCCACTAATGCAAATTCCAAAACACATGCAGTTCATTGTCTCCATATTATAGGTTGGAAGGGGTGTATCTCGGAAAGAGTGACTAATGAAGCATAGCATTTCAGTGTAGCTTACTCTGAATATTGCAGGTCAGGCTTTCAATGGTTATTTAGTGTTGTCCAGAGTGTTTAGTGTTGTCCAGAGATATTAAACCCGTAGTGCAGATTGGGGGTTGGGCTGAAGCTGAGAGAGTAGTTTACAAAAACCCTGCAGTGCTTTCCATTGCTTTTATCTCCATATTGCACGGTGGCCTGAAAGAGTAGTATGCAACAACTCTGCAGTGCAGTTCACTGTTATACCCTATTCTAGTTTTCAGGGACTCTGTTGAGAGAGAGAGAGAGAGAGAGTAGCTTACTACAGCCCTGCAATGTACCCCACTGTTAATATTGTATGTCACTGCTAATATTGTAGGCTGAGACTGGTGTGGATTCCAGGTCAAATCCCCTCCTGCAAATACCTTTCAGGCTGCAGCAAAGGTCAATATTACTTTCTCAGACCTTTTCCCAGGCCAAACCCAGGACTCAATCACATGCAGAGGCCCCATGCTCCATTGAGTGGCATGTGGACTAGATGCAATTTAAATGCTCAAAATAAATAAATACATAAATAATTTTTGCACATGAGGTATGACCCAAATTAGAGCTATGCTAACTTTGAGCCCCTGCAATCATAGGCTCAGGTGAAACATGTGACTCCAGGGATACACTGCAACATTTCGTTGTGGGGCACAACTTGTCTCTCTATATTGTTGATATATTGTTGAACTTATTTGTTCAACGTGATATTTTATCCGGGCCGTTTGCAGGAGAAGCAGAGCATCCTTCCCCTCTACCACACACACAGATGATGCAACTTATGAGTTGGCCCTTCATGGGAACGCCTGTTTCTCTGTGATTTCTTATCCCATTTTTGAGGGAGAGCAACTACACAAATGAACTGTTGCATAATCAGGTGCTAAAGTGGAACTTCAAGCTCTTACGTAATGTCATCCGTGTGGTGGATGGGAGGCATGGTGCACAGAGCTTCCACCTTGTGAAGACCCCAAGTAATCAATGAACTGGGGCTTTGTTTTAATGCCAGGGAGAATGAATAAACATTGCATCTTGAAAAGAAGAAATAGAAAATGGGAGATCAAGCTTTAGGATGACATGAAAGCCACCGATCTATGATAATTGAGCTGCGTTTTGCTTTGGCAGAGGAACAAAGAACAATTTTGACTTTCATAGGATTATCAGGGAAGAGAACTCATTGTTTCTGTTATACAGTTTTGCAATACATTGTTAGCAAATTCAATGCCCATTTCTTTTTTCTTTGGAAGTTTTACAAGTTTTATCTCACACAATATAATCATTTATGAAAAGAATCACTAAAAGACCTGTCCTTGATATTTCAGAATGCTAGACAAAATTTGAATGAGTTTGTTAACTTTGAATGAGTTTATGCTGAGGTAAGGGCAGGATAACACTAACGTAAGTACTACAAGAGCCAAACTACATGTTATGCTAATAATCACGTAGTGTGTAGCTGGGGTTTGCCTCTTTTTTTTGTATTCTAGTGTAAGCACATGCAGCCCCAGTTTGGACTGGGACCCCTGTACTCCGGGAGGGGAAGGTTAAACTCCCCCCCCCACATTTCCTCCCTGAAATTCCCATCTCCCCCCCCCCACAGGGGAGGTTATACTTTTTGCACACACACCTGTGTGTGTGTGTGAATTTTGTGGGAAAACCAGTGTGTTGGGGGGAGATTTATCTACATATGCTTACACTAGAGTGAAAAACTGACAAGCCTCAGCTACATGCTACACAATTAGCATGTGTAGTTTGGCTCTAAGATTAATAGCTGCTGCTTTAAACTATCATATACTCTCTCATGTCAGCCAAAATCTTTTGACAATATGGTACTGCAGTTATTAATTACCTAGGTAAAACTCATTCCAAGAAATGTGTGCCATTGTGTAGTAAAGCTGCAGAAAAAAACTGGGTGCTTGTGCTATACTGGATATATTATATGCATGGACAGTGATGTTTCAACTCGGGCAGATCAGAAAGAAGAACCTCCACATCCTCATGGTCCATTTCGAGATCCAAAGATCTTGGGTGGGGCACTTTGTGCACATTTGGGGTGTGTGTGTCCCAAACGCCTTATTTATTGTTTATTTGTATCCTTGTTTATTGTTTGCATTTTGTCTTTCATTGACTTGTACACCACCTAGAGAACTCAAATTATTGGGTGGCTGAAAGGTGCAATGAACAAACAAACACACTATAACTGAGATCCGAGGCTCTTATATTCATGATAATAAGCAGCAGATGGCTTTTCTTTTTTCTTGTGTTTAAAGTCCCCATCCCACATTTTAAAATTTGTCATTCATACTCTTCTCTGGAGCCACAATGCATGTGAGCAGGGAAGCGACATTGTAATATCCTTCCTCAAATGCATTGTGGGGAGAAATGACCCCAGAGAGGGGTATCAGCACTGCTGTCAGTATGTCATGTCAGCAAAAACTAAAAGTTTTAAAACAAACAAACAAACAAACCTTTAAAAACCAAGAGAAGCCCTCTGCTGCTTATTATTACAATATGGCATCCTATTGTGTCAGGCAACAATTCGGCTTTAGAACCTTTGTCTCAATGTGCTGATAATTTTTTGAACCACCTTTATTTCACAGATTCATTTATATATCCATAATTCCTCTGATTTTATTAGTAAATTGGAAGAATTCAAAGCTGCATGCCAAGATTACATTTTGGCGACTATGGATGTGAAGTCTCTATGCACAAGCATTCCCCAGGATCAGGGGAAGGAGCATTGAAAAACATAAATGGAAGAACAGATAGGCCACACATTTTCTTTCCTCCCACACATTTTCTTTCCTCATTGGCTGAGATTGCACTCTGCAAAAATCATTATAAAAATCATATATAAATCATGGCTTCTATGGTGGCACCAGAAATTTAGCCAATCTCTATATGGAGAATTTGAGATGAATGAAATACATTTTTTATTCAAGCAATTCAATTCTGCCATTACTCCGGGCATGGTGGTGCCACATTGATGATGTATTTCTAATATGGTGGGCACCAAAGTATTGCCTAAGTGCCTGTTTTGAATGGGTCAATTCACAAGACACCAATAATATTCAATGTGAAATGAATTATGATTATAACAGAATGAATTTTTTTTGGTGTTCTAGTGATCAAAGAAATATTTTAACACCACCTTGTATAGGAAACCAACAAATAGGAACATGTATTTGAAGTTCGATAGTTCACATCCATACTATACCACAATTTACCTTTTGGTCAATTTCTTAGGCTCAGGTGCAGTTGCTGAAATCTAAGGGATTTCAGTGCATAGGGTGGGTTCTCATGACTAACATGCTAAGCCACCCTGTGAATAAGCCACAGTGGGTTGGTTGTTCATGATGGCAGATGATCGGGCTCACCATGGGTTGTTCTCCCCCTCGTTCCCCATCAGTCCTCCAGCCGGTATTCCAGTGACCTTTGCAGAAGAACCCTTCTCTCCCCCACCAGCTCTGATTGCTACCCTTTTTTGTTTGTCACTAGTTTGTTTTGTTTTTCAGAGCCTCAAAAATGCACAGTTGAGTCCATAATTCTTTCTCTCTTTTTTTTGGTCAGTCTTTTGGAGATGCGCAAGTGAGCACTTATAGCTGTTCGATATATGTAGACTTGCCTGGGCAATGTCCTTGTAAGTTTCAGCTGTGAAAGGGAGCAAAGTGCAGTTGGTATCATAGATGGAAATTAACAAGGCGAGACTGCATATAGGCTAAGTTGTGCACAGTTGCTGAGCTGTCAGTTGAAAATCACTGGTAAAGTGGTGGGGGGGGGAGTAGGTGCACCAAAAAGAGTGTGGTGGCAAGATCTCCCCCTTAGCAATGTAATCCTTTCCATTTCAAATGTTGAACTGACAGTTCTCAGTGCCCTCCACATTTTCAACACTTCCCTGGGTCTCTAACTATTCCAGAACGGGGAGATATTACCTCCCTCCCCACCACACTTTTGGGAGCACTTACTGCTGCAGTTACTGCAGTTGCCTGACAGTACTAAAAAAAAAAAACACCTAAGAAGGGGGCTGAATGGGACAGAGTGAATGGGGCCACCTTTGGGTGGGGTGTAAGTCCCACTGGTGCTGGTGCCCATTTTGCTCTGTCCCGTTCTGCCACCTCAAATCTTTTTTCTTTTCTTTTTAGATCCTGTCTGTCAAATTTGTGCTTTTAAAAAAACACACACACACACACCTGGGAAATAGATGCACATTTCATGGCTGGGAAGTACCGTAAGTGGAGGGGAAATATAACACAAATTTCCCCTCCATTTACTTCCCAGACATGAAATCTGCAGATATTTTCCCTCCATTTACTTCCCAACCTTGAAATTTGCATATATTTCCCAGTTGTTGTTTTTTTTAAAAGTGCAAATTTGACAGACTATGAAAAAACAGCAAACATATAGGAGTGGGGCCATAATAGCTCAGTGCTTTGCAAAGGCTCCAATTTCTAGTAACACTAGTTTAAAAAGGATACCAAATCGCAGGGCTGGAAAAACCTCTGTCTTTGACCTCTATTCAGCCTTTGCTGCCAGGCTGAATAGAAAACAGGGGGCTAGATGGATCAATGGGTTGACTAGCCATTGACTAGGCTGTTTCATATTAATATAGATTTTATGCACTTTGTAAGGAAGGAAGGAAGGAAGGAAGGAAAGAAGGAAGGAACCCTTTCCATGTATATATTAGCTTTCTCTGTTGGGCCCTGCGCAGCAATGATGGTAAACATAGGGGGAAAGTCCACATTCAGAACATATAACTGCTAGCCATTGTTAGCTGAACTTAGCTAGGCAAACAGCTCTGAAAGTATCAATCACCTATTGAGAAGGGAGTTGGGAATCCTGACAATCCCTTTTCTCCCCTGATTGGAAAGGACAATGTAAAATTCACAGTGCCAACAATCTCTCTGCTTTCGTGCATAGGGATCTCTGTGTATAGGGACTGTATGGAAATAATTCAGAATTCTGTACGAATGCTTCATCCAACAGTAAGTAACTGCTGAATATCAAGAACAACCTTTTCCCTCTCTGTTGTGAAGTACCTCTAGATCAAAACAAAGAGATTATGAAATGCTTTTTAGGATATAATTCAGTGATGTCCTGGCATCACAATGTGATTAAAATAATGAATTACTAGAATGTAAGCCAATTTAGCCCCTCTGACTTCCATGGTAATAAAATACAAGTATTTGACTTAACTTGGCTGTCAAGAGGACTGTGTATGTCACGCTTTACAAGTGTTCAGGTTCAGACTTGTCTGAGGTTTACCAGAGTAATTTGCACGTGCTCACACATCAGTTTCAGGGAAACGATTATTTCAGATGTATATTTAATCTAGAAATGCGGATGCTGCTGATTTGAAAGTGAAGTTACACAAATGATGGCTGATTGTAACAATTCATCTCCGCCTGCAGTATTAACATCTGTAATTCATCGCATTTTTGCAGCTTTAAAAAAACTTGTTCTTGATCATTTTAATGTTCCATAAATATGTGCATTATTGTACCTTGTTTCCTGTTGATTGAGTTTCCTTCCTGCCACTATCAGTACCAGAGAAGCTACATAGATGAAGGAAATGAGTTAATACTTTGGATTCTGAAATATGAAGGAAAGCAATACAGTTGATAGTTGTTATAAATTAAAACTTCAAAACTTGGAAAATGTTAATTGTAATTACTCATTAAGGGCAAAACTAAACAAATACTCATGGAGTATACTAACACTTAGTACATTCTGCTCAAAATTACTAATCAGTAATAGTATACTATAGGCAAAACTATTGAACAGTATGAATTTCCCTCTTGTCCCCTGGAATGTGTAGGATCATTTACCCCATGTGCTGCTGGCAAGGGGAGAGAGTTACCATCATTAAGGACTGTGGTTTCTTCTACCTCCTCATCCCCCAGAAATGGACGGACATTCCCCTGTTCACGGAAAGGTAATAGGTGAGGTGAATCATTCTGAATCTGGAAAAGACTGAAATGGATATATGGACTGGGTCTCCCTAGCCCCACCTCCGTGCATCAAAAGTCTCAAAAGGAACAGCTGCTGACTGTAGGGTGACAGCCTTTGGGTGGCAATGAGGGTGAATGTGCAGGATATAATTATTTATTTTATTTAATAGATTTATATACCACTGTCCATATTTAAAATACTGCTAAGCGGTACTTGGCAGTACTATCTGTCGGGCAATTATTTCCCCTTTTAAATTATGCTGGCATAATTTAATTATGAGAGGTTGTCTGTTCATTGCTAGCATTTCTCCTTTTAAAAATGTTAGGACTGGGGGAACAGGTTTTAGTAGCTGTTTCCCAAGAGTATTTTAAGCAACATAGTCCCCTAACATTTTTGATAAAGGGAATGAGTATGTGTTCATTCATTCAGTTGCTGAAGTCAGTTACTGTTGTAGTCAGTTACGATAACATTAGACTGAAGGATCTCTCATATATGGCCCAGGGATCTGTTTTCATACATTGGATTTACTGCGCATATATATATGCAAATCAGAATGCATTGCAAAAATAAAAAATTGACATTTTAAAGACTGAATGTAACATCATATAATGTAATTAACCAAAATGTACAGAATAATTTAAAAAAAATCTAATAGCTGTACAAAATAGCTATTAGCTGTAAAAAAAATCTAATAGCTGTAATAGCCAGGGAGCCGCATGGAGGCCAGGCGTGGCCGGGAGCCCAGGAGCTGGCACGGCAGCGTGGGAGGCGCCCGCAGAGCAAGTGGAGGTGCGGAGCAGCGCAGCTGCTTGCTCTGCGGGTGCCTCACACTGCCATGCCAGCTCCCAGGAATTCGTTCCACAACCATTTAATCACTGCTTTGCCAGCTCCCTCCATGGGGCTCCCTGCCAGGGAGCCGGCAAAGCAGTGATTAAATGGTTGTGGATCTAATCATCTGAGTTCCCATTATTTCTAATGGGAAAACTCGCTTTGATATGCGAGTGTTTTGGATTACGAGCATGGTTCCGGAACGAATTATGCTCGTAATCCAAGGTACTACTGTACTACTGTACTGCAAAATGTGAGTTGTGAACGATGGCTCTAACTAGCAAGCAGAGGAAATTGAAGGAGATTAGTTAGACAATAATAGGTTTATTTAATGACAGTCTTTAATTATCCATTTCTTAGATACTGTATAGTATACACACACACACACACACACACTATATTGCCTGTATTATAAGGTGACTTTTCCTTTCCTCTGTTAGAAGGGGATACAGTCATGCCTTGGATTGAGAGCATAATTCATTCCGGAAACATGCTTGTAATCCAAAACACTCTTATATCAAAACGAAATCCCCCCAAAAAAATTTGTACAGAGATTTTTAATTTAAGCTGTACTACAGTACTTGTATTGCAAGACGTCGCTTGTATATCAAGTAAAAAATAAATAAATAAATATTTAAAAATTTGCTTGTCTTGCAAAACACTCTCAAACCAAGTTACTTGCAATCCAAGGTATTACTGTATGTACATATATCTTCTTTCTAATAACAGAGAATCTTTGTGGTTGTTAAGTGTGTCACTGAGGTCAGAAGAAGTAGAAGTTATTCTTCTACGGGCAGCCCCAGGTTGAGTTTTCAGCCTCCACCCTTAATGCATATGAACACTTATCTATGTCCCTCATGAAGTGTGTTTTTGCCATCCTGCATAATTGGCTGCTGCTGTCAGAGGAGTCCGCGTGTTCAGGTCAGAGGACAGGTAAGTGTGCCTAAACAAATGTGAAGACAGGGGAGAACTCAATATGCAATTATTCTTTTGTCATCTTTTGAAGACAAACCCTTTCTCAGAAAAGTCTCCAAAGCTCTTAGCTCATACGCTGAGAACATCTTATTTAGTTAAACAGTGAAAGAATATTTTATTTTTGATAAAGAATATTTTGAGTTCTTCTTAAACTGATATAGAGATAGATATTGACATGGTTCCGTCATTTTATTATGATTGCAGACAATTCCTCTTCTTCATTTTGTTCTTTCTTCTTTGTAGGACTTGAAATTGTGCTATCCCATGGAGACATTGTCACTTATAAAAAGCCTCATCTTATGTTCAGCTTTGCCTGCTGCTTTCACCTTTCAATTTCTCTCTTTAATATCTACTCTGTGGTTTCAATTATAGTGATATGACTGAATGGACTTTTGCTCCATTATGCCTACCTTATAACTCAGTGTCTACTAAGGTTTTAGTTAACTTACTACATGTTGTTGTTCTACATCTGCTTATGGTAATAAATGGCTCTTAATCTCTTAACCTGCTACTTACGATATAGTACAGCGGAGTTAATTATATTCCCTGCATAATGTAATTCTGAACTCCATGGGATGGAAATAGCTTATAAATTTTCTATAATACCATGTTTGCAATCTCATTACTTTGTAAGCTTAAATTGATTTGGTCCTGGTGACCTCATGTTAAGGGAGTTTCTAAACGAACTGTAGATGTCCTCTTGGAATTTGGCTTAGTATCACCAGTCAGAATGGTTAACTGGAATGAAATTGTATAGCTGCATCATATGGTTTTTGAAAAGTATTAGACAACGTTCGAGTCCATCGATGGATATTTTCAATTGTAAAAATAGAAATCTCCATATTCAGAGGAACATACCTCTAAATCAACATGGAATGGTTATCTCAAACATGTCCTGTTGGTTAGCTTTCCAGAAGCTTCTGGCTAGCCATTGTTGGACACAGATTGCTGGACCAGATAGGCCCTGTCCGGTTCAGCGAGGAATGTGCATAGCTTTTTCATTGTTGCCTATGAAATGTCTCTGGGGCATGCCCACATATGGTTCCAAGGCTGGGAACCTGCTAGCCTAGAAAAATGCCAACTTTAAAAACATATAGTGCCTACTTAAAAAAATTAAACGTCTTGCACTGCTGAAACGGCAACATTCAATACAAAAATAGAATCTGTATTGACTACCCAGCTCAGTTCTGGATAGTACTGAAGTATGAATCATAAAGTTCAGTGTAAAATATCTAGGTGGTCAAGCAACCAGGAAATATGTCTGAAGACTCACATATTCAAACGTGCTTTTGAATTGTTTTTATGGCTTTAACTCTATCATTCTCTGTGGATGGTATTGGTTGCCAGTTGGGGTACTCATAATGTGGAATGGTAGCTTCAGTTGCATGATAGCTTCAGTTGCATAGATTCCATATGTCTATTCCAGGGAACAGACGAATCTGGGACTTCGGTCCACCACTCTACCGCTGATGGCCATCCAGCTCCAAGGTAGTTATGAAGCATGAACTAACCGCAGCATAGGATACCATACCATATTGGGGACCTCTGGCATAGGAGAACTGTCATCAGATACCAGGCAGGTCCTTAATGTCCCTTAAGGGCATGGCCCTTAATAGCTGTAATTTCCCAGCATTTTGGAGTTAAGGAGTTTTGCATGAACATGGAAAGCCCTTAACACAACATGTTAAACCAGAAGGTTTTTAGTTAACTGAATTTGATAACATTTTGAGAATGCTATTCCTACAATGCTAGATGCCTGGATCATTTAAGATAATAGACATCAATCATATTTACCTTCAAGAAGTCAATACTATTTGGAAAATAGTATTTTAAACCCCAAAATTGATTCTGAGGAGTCTGTAAGAAGAGAAAAGGAGACAGATATCAGGAAGATAGGTTCTGAGGAAACTGTGTAGAGGGAACGACAGAGAGAGAAAAGACAGCTCCTGAGGAGTCTGAATAAAGGCCAGGAAAGAGAGCTGCTGCAGCAGCATTCTGTCTTCCCCCAGTTACCACCAGACAGCAGCGGCTCCATAACCAATAGTAAATAACTGAAGCCTACAGTTACTTCCAGTGGTCCCTCTAAATGTAACCTCACTTTCCCTACCAGCAAACCTGTGATAGGGTGTGAGAAGGAAACCATGGCACCTGGGATTCCTACATACAGTAGCAGATGAGGGAGAAAGATGCCGACCCCAAACTAATGTGCAGTACTTCCTACCCACCAGGACCACTGTTCCCTGAAAGCAGTTGGGGGAAAAGCAGTGAGCAACTTAAAAATCAAGAACTAGTATTTATTTAACAGGAAAGGGAAATGTGGGGGAGGGGGGAAGCAAAACAAATGTCCAAATGAATAAATGGTCTCTAAAAGTCTCTAAACAAAAAAATGGAGGGAAGGGAGTCCAATAGTAATATGTTCCATAAACGTAGGGAATTTCTTAGAACCTGTCTGCAGCTGTGCAGTCCAGGACTCAGAAGTAATGGTAGACCTCACAGTTTTTCCTCAGAATCACTCCTCACAATATCTCTGTGCTTTTACATTGTCCCCTCAGAATCTCCCCACCGTGGTTCATCAGGGTAAAAAAGGGTTGGGATAATGCCATTCCTCCAGAGGGCTGTATTTGCACTCCATTTGCACTCCACTGTACTCTTACTCCCTTCCATCCTGTGAATAAGACCTTATGAAATTCCTCAGGCTAAAATGGGCTCTTTTTTCAAAAACTTACAAATACCTTATACTTCTTCTGGGACACCGCACATACTATACCTTCTCCCTTATCTAAGATGCCAAATTGTTTTCCAAAAGATGCTGTACAAATGGAGGAATGTTACTACAAAGTAAACCGTAAGTCTGGGGGAGGGGGGACACAGAATTCCTGCCAAACTGCTGGTGGGCACTCAACAAACTTTAAACTCCTATAAATAAGCCATTTCTTGCCCCTTGTTCCTCAAATACAGCACAGACCATCCTCACACACACCTCTCCTACAATGCAAAGTTTCAGATCAGTCTGTTGTATTGTACAAGCCATACACCTCACCCCCAACCATTTCTGGTTACATAAATGTGATTCAGCCGATTCACCCTTAACGTAGGGTCGCTCGCTACAGACATAGCAGTAATTTTCTTTAGAATTTTCCTCCTTTTAAAATCTCCTTTTTGTAAATATATATATATATATATATATATCCTGGAAGACAATCTTACTCGGTCACGAGTGATCGCCTGACTGATAGCTTACAAATGTCCTTCAGATTCTGATCCCTGCCTGGTATCTGATGACAGTTCTCCTATGCCAGAGGTCCCCAATGCGGCACCTGTGGGCACCTCCAATGGAGCCTGTGAAGGGGTTCCCAACATGGTGCCCATAGATACCCCCCCAAAAAAGTTAAACCTTTTATTTTTTAAATTATTTTTTCCATTTTTTAAAAAAATATACATACATGGATTTGTATGAAATGCATACAACTTTCTAGCAATTATACATAGGTCTCAACAAGTGTGAGACTAGGCATTGGATTTTGTGTGTCACATTTGATTTCATGCACTGTCCTGTATGTATCAGCATTCGTGTATCTATAGCATGTATTAGGTTTTAGGCAAATGGGTTCCTGATAGTGGTCTGACACAAACCTTTTTTGGGGGGGCGCCTCTCCACCGGCCTTGCCTCTTCGCGGCGGCGCCCCCCCCCATCTCGTTCTTCTGAGTGGCACAGAGCATCACTTCTTTTGAATTAAAGGACAAGCTTTGATAAGCTATGTTTTCCCATTCAATTTTGGCTGTTCCCCCTCCCCACTTTTCTTCCACTGCTGCAGTCCCCACAGAACTGTAAATTGTTCCCATTCTTTTAAAATTTGCTTTATTTTTGTTGTCCTGGAAACAAAATACATTTTCTCTTTCCTACTACTAGAAGTTATTCAGTAGATGCTTCAAAAAGGCATTTGGATATACATCAGGAATATGGTGTCTTCAATAGGTACACAAACAGTTGTGCTAACAGGGGGAGAGTCCCCAGGACAATAGAAAGGAATTTGTAATTCAAATTAGAAATGGCTTCTTCTCACATTGCACACCTATATTTACAAAGGTATAGAGATTAGCAGCCTAGTCTTAAAACATCATTACTCAGACATGAGGCCCACAAAACTAAACTCAATTAGACTTTGATTCCAGCGAGTATGCCAAGCATTGCTGCCCAAAAAGACATTAGGAATGATCTGATCTAACCTCAGCATCGATATGTTCCACAGAATGATGTCAGTGAGAAAGTTAGGCATATACTTAAAACTGCCTCATTAAAACTCCTTAACTTTAGTTAGATCCAGAAGAGCTGGAAAATTAATCTAATTAATTAATAGATATGTGCAATGACTCAGCATTAGTGCTCAGCCCAAAGTTCTCTAATCTTGATTATTGTGGTGCTGGTGCAGGATGGGTGGATACTGAAGTTTCTTGGTAAATTTTGGAGTTGGTGATGGAGGTGGCAAAATTTGGGGAAACAAAACTCACCACCCAGTGCCAGAGCTCTTCCCAGTGGCTGGCAGTTGCCTTTTTTTCTCCCCAAAGTCCTGAGAATGACACCACAGGCTGACATAGCATTTCTCTGATTGGGGCTCCTAGGGGGGAGGGGAAATGGAGTTCAGGTCTTAAGTGTTGCCTTGCCTTGTATATCCTGGATGCCTGGGGATCTTGTCCCCGGATTGTCTTCCTTGTCATTGTCTTGGATGTGTCTGTACTTGACATCATAATTGAAGTGTGTATTAATGTTTCAAATTCAATTTCAACTCAAAATTTCCAACCGTTAACTAAATTGATTTTTAAGTGGCAAAATGATCACATCGCATATGATAAGATAATCTCAGGTAGAGAATATCCAGAGATTTCAGGAGCGATGTAGGAAATTCTCTGTCAGTTTAGTTATCTTGGTTAAACTCACGTTGCACAAAGGGCACCATTATAATACCAAGTTATAGGCTATGAATGGAGTCTGATCATATGTTAGCCTTCCCCATCCTGGCACCCTCCAGATATTTTAGACTTCAACTCCCAGCAGCCCCAGCCAGCATGACCAATGGTCAGGAATGCTGGGATGTTTGTCAAAGCACTGGAGGATACCAGGTTGGAGAAGGCTGTTGTATGCTATAGAACAGCAGAATTACATATTAGTTCAGAACAGGTGTAGCTGATTCTGATTTGATAAGCTTTTTAAATATCTTATGAAACAGCACAGTAAACAAATAAAAACTGGTTGGCTCATGGCCATTTTAGTATCACTTCTAAAAAAATAGCACCCTAAATAAAACCCATCTACCACCATCATTTAAAGACAGAGCTGACCAAATTGCATTATTCAAGCAGGTCAACAACAAATTACAGCATGCATAGTGGTGATAAATGGAACAATTCCCATTCAGTGAAGCCTTTACACATGTCTAATTATCTTGGGCTCTCCAAAGTGACTTCTCTGTGTTAACAAGTGTTGGCAGCTGATCCAGCCTAAAAGCCTTAGACTTCACTCTTGACACTTGTTTTGCTTCCAGTAATGAAGTGGGTAACAGTGCATTCTTCCATAAAAAAGCACAAGATCTCTCTTTGTCCCCCGCCCCTTTCTGATCAGCAATATCTATAGATTTCCTTAAGTGCTTCCCCCCCCCATCCCCCTGCTGGAGCTGTTACTAAATGCTGAGTGATGGGGTTGCCACAGCGGCACTGCTCAACAGACCCTGAAATTAGCAAAGGGAACTATGACCACCTGACAGCTACTCCTATCATAGCCGCCAAGTTTGAACAAACAGCAGAAGCTATCTTGCTCACAGGAGAAATAACGTTCATGGAAATATTAAAGAAACGTGAATGCCACTGCCGGAATGGCAACACTTTACAGTAATTGGCTTTTTGTGATTCATGCTGGTCTGAATTCAGAGAACCACAAATAGGAAGTTTAAAAGCATTAGACTGGGAAATGGCTCTTCCTTCCTAAGAAATGGGGAAAGATCAGATGTTATTGAAGTAAATTTTGTTTTAATTTACAAGTCTTTCCCCCCCTTTAAAATCTATTTTCTGTAAAGTGTTATGCTTCTGGCTGTTCTGTGAAATCACACTAAGCACATTCCTTGCCTTCCTGCTGGTATTTAAGAAGATCTATCTTTTGGAATGTCAGATGTTTCCATTAACACACTAAATAAATGGGACATGTCACCATTAATCACAAACTTTCCTTGCTTTGGTCTTTTCTTAAACTAAATGCAGCTAGTCAAACAGAACCAATACACTGACCATCATTGGTCATTTCTGACATGTCCAACTTTCTGTAAATTGGGATAATGCAGTGAAATTTGGTGGTCATATATACTCTTCCGAGAAGAATTCATGGATAATGCCCTACAAACCACTGGATTTAAGGCTCCCTGGTGGGGGGATGGAGGGCAGATTGGCTGGAAAGTCCAGTGTTTTTGTTTCAGTATTTTTCCAAATATGACTCACAGCACAGCTTGCTTCTTGCACTACTTTCATTTACTTTATGCTGTTGTTTTCCCTACATCGCAATGTTCAAATTACAGGGGTGGCAAAGGTAGCCCCCCTTTACCCTTAGCTACTATTTTTAGAAGGCTAGAAGTGGGAAGGACAATTATTTGTCCTACTGATTTCCATGGGAACTAAGCTCAATTAACTTAGTCTAGATCCAACCTATCTATGGATCATTCTGGGAGAATCACAGGTTTCCATAGATGCACTAAAGATGAGGCAGGACTGGCTCACTTACTAAAGATAATATTTTTTGTAACAAGTACCTTAAAGCTAGAGAACATGTTCTCCTTTGATGCTCTATTTAATAAGAAGAGTATATAAAAGTGGCTTTGGAAAGAAACAAAAGAACAAAAAAACACTTGCCCCAAAATATTTGCCTTAAAGTTTGTTTTCTTTTCTAAATACATTTTCTTGCTGTGAAATCCAAAATCATCTTCAATCAATTTAAAATTATTTTTTTTTTTAAAGAAGTGTTTAAAACACCTAATGAAATAATGTCTCATCTAAATGTTTTAGATTTTCTGGACCCCAATCCAAAGCCTCCTTTTAATATATCTACTTGGTTTTAACAACCTGCATTGCTGCTTCTTCCTCAGCTCCTGCACGGTCACTACCCCATTTCTTACACTTTGCTCAGCTCCTGCGTTATGCCATTTCTGACCCCACCCCCTGGTCCCATCCACCACCATCTCCTGCACCACTTCTTTTCCAGCCTGACGTAATTGTGTCTACAGCTTCCTTTCAGAGATCCAATAGGATCCACATTGATAAATCTTGGACCTTAATTTCTATAGGCCCACTCTGTTACTAATTTCACGCTCTACTTGTTTCCATGCATAAACTGACCTCTGCCAACTCCCTATTATTTTATATCTTTGCCAGTCCTTATCTATGCCTGTTTTTCATCTTTTTTTCTTTTAAGTTTGTTTATTTATTTATTTATTTAATATATTTATTCACCGCCCATCAGCCAAAAGGCTCCCCGGGGCAGTTTACAAAAGAAAGCACCACAAAAATAGTATAAAAACACAAACATATTAAAATATAACATGATAAAAACAAGCAGCCAAAATTAATTCAATGCAGAGGTACAGTGGCAATAATAAAAGGAATAAAATCAAGCATTAAAATATTGGGCAAATAAAAAGGTCTTCACCTGGCACCTGAAAGAGTAGAGGATAGGCGCCAGGCGCACCTACTTGGGAAACTGATTCATATATGGGGTGCCACAACTGAGAAGGCCCTTCCCCTAGTAGAATCATAGAATCATAGAATCATAGAAAAGTAGAGTTGGAAGGGGCCTACAAGGCCATCGAGTCCAACCCCCTGCTCAATGCAGGAATCCAGGTCAAAGCATCTCTGACAGATGTCTGTCCAGCCGCACCTTGAATGCCTCCAGACTGGGAGAGCCCACCACCTCCCTAGGTAGTTGATTCCATTGTCTTATTGCTCTGACAGTCAGGAAATTTTTCCTGATGTTTAGGTGGAATCTAGGTTCCTGTAACTTGAGCCCATTATTCCGTGTCCTGCAAACTGGGATGAATGAGAAGAGATCTTTGCCCTCCTCTGTGTGACATCCCTTCAAATACTGGAAGAGTGCGATCATATCTCCCCTCAACCTCCTCTTCTGAAGGCTAAACATGCCCAGTTCTTTCAGTCTCTCCTCATAGGGCCTTGTTTCCAGTCCCTTTATCATCCTTGTTGCCCTCCTCTGAACCCTCTCCAGTTTGTCTATGTCCTTGTTAAAGTGAGGTGCCCAGAACTGGACGCAGTACTCAAGATGAGGCCTAACCAGTGCCGAGTAAAGGGGAATTATCACTTCCCGCGATTTGGAAGCTATACTTCTATTAATACAGCCCAAAATTGCATTTGCCTTCTTTGCAGCCACGTCGCATTGCTGGCTCATATTCAGTTTGTGATCTACCACAATTCCAAGATCCTTCTCACTTGTAGTATTGTTGAGCCAAGTGTCCCCCATTCTGTAACTCTGCATTTGGTTTCCTCTCCCTAGGTGCAGCACTTGGCATTTATCCCTGTTAAATTTCATTCTGTTGTTTTTTAGTAGCCACCCTTCTAGCCTCTTTTGGAGTGGGCACTCTGAGAACGGCCTCCAAAGAAGATCTCAGGGTTCAGGCAGGCTTGTATGGGATGAGGCGTTCCTTCAGATAACCTGGCCCCAAACTGTTTAGGGGCCAACACAGTAGGACCAGACGGTGCTCTGGATGCCTCAGTTAAAGGAACTACATTAGCTGTGGAGTCCAACTCATGGCGAATCCAAGCGATTTTATCCTCAAAGTGCTGTGCAAACTCATCACAGCGGGTTTCCGAGGGTTCTACTAAATCTTTCTCTGGCCCCGATAGTAAAAGGCCATGAACCACACGGAAAAGTTCATGTAGAGTAGGGAGCAAGGCAGAGGCTAAGAGTGTGAGCTGGAAAATCTCTGGTTCAAAATCTTCTGTAAGCCATGAACACCGACTAGGTGGTCTTACTCCACTCTCCTCCCAGCCTTTCATCTGCAACATGGGGGTAGTAATGCTGGCCTGCTTTACGGAGGAATTTTATGAAGAATACTGAGATAATAATTAATGCAAACTGTTCTGAACATTTGAAAAATGCTTTATAAATACTAAATAATATGACCACCGAATTAGTCCGTCACACACTGTGGTTAGGCCTAACATTACTTCCCCTCTGTAGCTGCATGGAGCAGTGATAACACAGGACTGATGTGTGTAAACTTAAATGAGGCTACTAAAATGGCCACCTTTTCACATAGTCACAGGCTTAAAAGCAGTTAATGAGAGAGCTCAACACACTTTCCAATGGAGTTCCACACTGATGGTCCCTCCACTGAAAAGACCCTGTCTCTTGTGCTGCCAACCTGATGGATCTTACCAGCATGTGAGTAGGAACTATGTGTCTCTGGGCAGGCTCATATAGGTGCAGGCGGTCCTTCAAATAAACTGATTCCAAGACATTTAGGGCTTTAAAGGCAATAGCAACCAGCACTATGAACTGAGCCTGAAAACTCACATGCATCCAGTACAGCCGGTACAGAATCAGTGTTATATCACTCCAGTCACTGGCCCTCACAAGCTACTGGCAGCTGCATTCAGCACCAGCTGAAGCTTCCAGACTGTCTCCCAACTAGGCAGCCTCATGTAAAGTGCATTACTTGAGTAGCTCTATCAGTGTTCTTCTACATAATCAACCCCAACATGATGAATCCCAAGAGGCCATAATACGCCAGTGAGCTGCTTTAGGACTGGTGGCCCACAAGTTCTGCAGTCCTGGATGAGCAAAAAGAGAAAACTTAGCAAAATTTTAGCAGAAAGAGAAACCATATATCCAAATGTGTGTAAAACTTCATTTCGGACACAACGCTAACTGCCAAAAACAGACATTACTTTAAATCTATGACTAGCAGCTACACCTTTTCCTCTTCATTTTTACCATAGAGTGGGTTCGGGGCCCCTGATCTGGATCAGGACCCTGTCAGGGTAGTGGGAATGGGATAGGGGAGCTTTTAAGATCTGGATCTTTATGGCATTTCTACACTTTGTTATCATCCATGCTATTACAGGTTGAGCTGCTTTTTCTGTTTGATGTTAATAAAATTAATTCAATACCGAGTCCCACGCGACATGCTTCCCTATACAGCTTCTTGCTAAAAAGCACAGCACTATCATATTGATAGGTATATTTAAACAGAAATTTAATACCCCTTTGATAGGCACTAGTTCTTGAGTAACAATTTCCCCCCACAGACCACTTCATTTGAAATTACTGTGTATGCAGTACACTAAGCAACACTTTCCATGCAGGTTCGTTTCTCAGGTTCATTAGAGTATGCTTGAGGGTTGCCTTCTCCGTACTTATATGAGCCGACTGCTTTGCGTTAGTGCTTTTCAGAATACTGGAGACTATACAAATTATAAAGCAAGTCGATGACAATTATCATGGTTAACATCATGCATTCACAGGGCTTTTGCTGCTACATCTCTGAACAACACCTTCCATGTCACTTGAAAGTTTGCTTTTGAAACATGAGTTAGTTTCAGAAGTGGTTCATGATGTAGAAGTAGTTATTCAAAAGCCTTGCTGTGCGTCTCCGAGACTTTGCACACACACAAAGAAGCTCCGGATCACACAGCCTATACCAGTAAGCCCTCCGGAATTGAGTTATTAACTTGGAGAAATGAAACTATAGGGCTGCATTCAAAGAACTGAGTGCAGAAGAAAAACAGCTGCTAGCACGGTCCTGCAAAAGCTTGCTGGAGAGCATGCACTAGAATTCACACAATGCTGCAGATAGATACCATACCATATTTATTCACAGACAGCACACATATTACGGTTGAGCCAAATTGGGGTTGGGAAGTGAACAGGTGCTTTCACAAACACTGTACTGCATGCACACGCTGCCGCCACCCCCTTTCTTGATTTCTCAAAAGGGGGCTTGAAAAGGAACAAAAGTGTTTGCAGCAGTCCCCTCCTGAAACCCACTTAGAAGGTAGAGTAATTCTCCATTCACCTCTCAGAACACATTTAAATGGCTGCTGCCGAATTCCTCTTCCTGGTGCTCTCCACCTGAATAGAATGGCCCCAATTAGAGTCAGGCACAGTTCCTCCCACAAGCAGCCCTCAGTGGGGCTCAAACCCCACCTCTGTTTCTCCCTGCCCTTCCTGCCAGCACTTACCATGTTTGCAAAAAGAAATAAAGCCTTGCTTGTGGAAAGGGGAGGGAATAGCCGCATCATTGTCTCATGATCCCGGGCAGGAAAATAGTTTGTGTATCATTCGGTGCCATGGAGAGAGCCCCTCTGGTGTTAAATGAGATCTCACCAGATCAGACCTGCTCCCCCTTCCCCAAAGTAGTATGATGCTTGTTTGTTTTGTTTGGGGATAAGAGGGAATTGGACACAATGACTAAACTGGGATTTTTGAGTGTTCATAATTATTGAACATTCTAAAAACCCGTCTAGGCTTTCTGAGTGATTGATATAAATGCTCAACATCCCAATTTATTTTCATGGTCAAAGGAGGGATGACAACATCCCAATGCAAATGTATCTTTATTGGCAGTACTGATGCATTTTTATTTATTTATTTATTATATTTTTTAATCGCCCATCTGGCTATACAAATTATAAAGCAAGTCGATGACAATTATCATGGTTAACATCATGCATTCACAGGGCTTTTGCTTTATTAAAAGAAAAACCTGTTTAGTGCTTTATAATGGTAGATGAATTTTGCAATTGTTTCCTATTAGGCAATTTGTCTTAGTGCTCTTCGGTATTTCTGTATCTATCTAGCATGGCTTTATCCAGATTACAATTACAGACATGACTACGGTAAAATGGAATTAAGATTTAATTTGAGTGGCCTATCATTATTCCTGTCTTACAGTATATTTGGTTTCAGAGAACATTATACAACCAGTCTTCCATTTTCTGTGTTTTTGTCCTTCACACATTTTGCTTCCCTATTTGCCCTTATTACTCTTCCTTGTGTTGTGCTATGATCATTGTTTTCCTAAAGTGTTTATGACACGCCATGAGAAGCCTACACAATCCTTTCAGTTTATGCAACCAGAAAATATCTATTTTTAAACATGCACTTTTGAGCCACACCATTTAATAATGAATCAAACAGACATTCTTGGGAGGGGAAGCAGAGAATCCCTTTCCTCTAAAAATTAGCATTCAAGAGCAGCTGGGTAAGAATTCTCAGAAACTAGCATTGCTTATTTTAGACACAATATAAAGCGCAGACCCCTAACACTTAGCAAAAATCTTTAAACTTTAATATGGTCATCCATTACAAGGAGAACTGAGGACAGAATAGCATTGCTGAACTCTCTTTGGGCCAGGAGAGAATACTCTTTCTCCCGCTTTAGTACATTTGGAATTTTCCAAGCTATTAAGTTACCTTAGAGGTTGCGTTACTGGAATGTTACGTGGATAAAAAAAAAATACTAAAAATGGTTACAGTAAATCATCAACAAAGCTGGTTCTTAGAGGAGTCAGACACCTCTCCTCCAATTAACATGTCAAAGCGATTCATGAGGTAAAATTGCTTAGGAAAAAAGCCGCAAAAGCAGCTGCTTTAGCTATAGATCTGGGGGAAGCAGAAGTGAAAGGAAAGTTTGCAGACTGTCCCACTCACCACACATAACTTAAATCCTAAATACCTTTCACATTGTTCAGTGTTGTACATGCCTTCTACATGTTGAGCCCATGCAGATGACCTTTGGAATGGATGACTACCCAAAACTGAACTTCCTAATTCTGTGGTAACTTGATTGTCTGTACCTTCCAAATGTTAGGAGAATTTTACCACCCATCAGGGGCAGATGTGCAGGGGAATGTGTGTAAAATTGATGTTGGTATCCATCCTTTGTAACTACTATGCTGTTTTGTTTAGAGACAGGTGGCCTCAATTTGGAATGGGCTCATTCCTTCCAGTCTTTTTTGAAGGGCCAAAAGAGACATTACTTTCAATGTGTGTCTAGAACTATGTCATTCCCCCCCATTTTTAGTAGGCGCAAGGGGCCCAATCTATATCTTAAAAGCCCTATGACCTGCTCCCCATGCCAGGGTCCTGATCTGGTTCAGGGGGCCTGTGCCTTCTCTAAAGTAAAAATAAAAAAAAGATGTAGCTGCTAGACAAGATATAAAAAAGATATTGGGCACAATCCAGGAAAAGAAAGTTGTGACTAAATTTCATAGGAAGCAATAGAATGGGTCTTAATCATAAATACCTTGACTCTTGTTAGTTTAAATGGGACTTAATCATTGCTAACCTTTGCTGGATTATGCCTATTCCTTTATGTTATAAGTTGCTTCTCATTTCTGATAAAATTGAACTTCAATGCGTATGCGTGTCTGTGAGCTCTTAAAAATACTCCCAAAGAATAAAACCAGCTGTCAGCCCTTAACAGCCAGCAAATGCTGAGCAGATGAAGTTTGTAAGCTTACAGATGAAGATTGTAAACCATGGACAATTTCATATGGGAGGAAGTGGTCATTAATATCCTGGTTCCAAACTGTTGACGGCTTTCAGGTAAGAACCAGCATAGTGACTTGTGCCTGAAAGCAGGTTGGGAGCCAGTGTAACTGAGGTAGGACCAGTTTAATATGGTCTGTAAAGTGCGCAGAAAGCAATTTGCTGCAGTTAATGTCACTCAAGCAACAAATCTATCCTTCTTGTAATTTTACCTATAGAAGTGTCCTACAAAGATGTAACTTTCACCACAAGACATTATGGCAATAAAAGACAGCAATGGAATGACTTTGTCTTTTATCTTCAGTTAGCAAAAAGGATTTGTCCTTCTTTGGCAGACAAGAACTTCAGGACCACAATTCACCTTCTATCACCTTCAGGCTGTTCTGGTGCAGCGTCCTTCTTCTAGTGTTGACTGCAAATCCACATGGAGATAAGAACTCATCCATCATGTAGCGACTGATTTCTTAAATGGGTCAGCCCAAACAGAGCAATTTGCTAGGTTATCAGATAACATCTCCATTATAACAAATGTTGTCTATGACATACAGTTATATAATAATCAGATTAAAGTTTGATTTGATGTTCTTTACTTGATATCTAGTTGAAATATCTGCTACAGTACAAGAATGCAAGATTACTATAAGAGTTCTACCTACTGGAAATGTAAATGGGGACCTTTAAAATATCCTGTTCTTGCTGCTATCAGGGGGCTAATCCCAGCGTTACACTTTCTGCTTCTCTTTAAGACTCGTGCAGGGAAGTTTGGAATAAATGGCTCTTTGCAATGCCAGAAATAGATTGATACTACTCTGAAAGCCAGTCTGCCACTTGCATAAGTCAGACTATTCTGACATTACAAAGGGTATGATATGCTACCTTTTCAAACAACATGCATATCACACATGAACATCGTCCCACATTAACTTGAGTAATGAAGTACTTCATTTTTGTACTTTTGCATTGCCACCAGTGAGGAACAAATTACTTCTTTTCCTGACTGGTTTGAGAAGAAAAATAGTGGCCATCTCATTCAAGGAATAAAGCGGGGGGGGGGATATGCTGGTGCTGATGTTGAAAGGGAAACACGATCTTTTATCCAACACTATTTTGCCCCAAAGGACAGACCCATTCACAGTCCTCGTCGAACACCACAGAGGAAATAACAGAGAATTGCTGCTGTCTCTTTCACTAGTACGTTAACACAAAACTGTCAGGTCAGGTGTAAAATGTACAGCTGCAGGGGCACATCAGCAGCACATCTGGCAGTAAACTGTACTGTAGAGGTGGTGAAGTCTGACAATGGGAGCGATGGGGTTCAGGCCCTGGATTTCGTGGCTTTGTCCCCCTCCATCCATGGCTCTGTCTGTGTAATGGATCCATCTGATCCATTACAGATCCTCCCTGGATCTGTTTTCCATTAGCCGTACCCTTATCTCTCCTTTCCTTGGTGAGGAGGGCAGTGAGGAGGGCTGCAGAGATCCACCATGGATCCAGATGTTTTAGACTTAATCTCCCTTCAGTCCAGGCCAGCATGCCCAATGGCCAGGAATTCTGGGAGTTGTAGTCCAAAATATCTGGTACAGTGGTGGTGAGGAATGCTCACACCCGTAGATACTGCTACAAACATGCACCATATCATCTAGACCAGCCTCCCCCAACCTGGTGTCCTCTTTCACCCCTGGACGCACAACCCCATGGGTCACACACACTCTTTTGGTGGGTGCCAAAAAAATCAAAATAAAAAATAGCATCTGTAGTGGCTACGGAGAGCCAAAGGGGTCAGAATTAGCTTGTTTGCAAGCTACTGTTGACCTTTTGATGCTCCGTAGCCACTACGTATGCCATTTGAAAAATTAATTAATTAATTTGGGGGCAGTGGGGGGCTGAATGCATGACCGGTGCAAGGCAGTTTGGCGCCCTAGGCAAAATTATATTTAGTGCCCCCCTCGTGCTGGGAGGGGGGGCTCTGGAGCAAAGCAGCCGGGAAATGCCTGCTCGCCCAGCGCCCCCCCTGGCCCCGCCACCGGGGCCAGCAGCCCTCCATGGGCCTGGAGGCGGCGGTGCCTCTGGGACCCGTTTCCAGGCAGCCGCTTTCCCCGCTGCCAAGCTGGCCTCGCCGCCTGTACCCACCGCGCGGAGGCTCTGCGCAGCATCTCTGGCCGCCGCCGCCACGCGGGCTCCTGACCCAGCCTAGCTCGGGAAGAGGCACCCCCCCGCCGAGGAAAGCCGAGCATGACCCGGAGCCCATCCGGCGCCCGCAATCCCCCACACTGACCTGGTGGTGCCTTTGTCCAGTGGCGTCTCCACGGCTGCCCTGCCCTGCTGCCTCGCCGACAGATCCGAGCTCCGCGAGCGGCAGGCAGGCAGCGCGTCGCCCAGCAGTCCCGGTGGCAGCAAGGAAGAGTCAGCCGGCAGGAGCGGAGCGTTTCTGCGTCCGCTTCAGCCACACGCCCTAGGCAGCCGCCTAGTTCGCCTAGTGGTAGCGCCGGCCCTGGCTGAATGTAGCCCGTGGTAGGTTCCATTGGGTAATCTACAACAAATCCAATTTGGAACCCAGATAATTCTGTTGAACATCTGAAGGATGTTTGACAAAATCATATGGGTTCCCTGAATTATTTCCAGTGTGGACTGTGTGTATGTCTGCCCATCACTGGTAATGTGTCATTCTGAATCCAGAATAGCATATTTGGCCATTTTACCCCTTTGTTCTTCCATAAGTAGCATAAATCTATCAAAAGGTTTTTGAAAGGCCTTGTTGTTGAAGAATTACAGTATAATTGTTTTAAATCTCTGGCTCTCTCTTGAGGTTATTGTGCCCCATAAAAGATACAGAGCACCTAAATATTAACAAATGGATACTAATTACACTTGGTTTTGAATGGTAGGTCAACTGCATGGTATATCTGGAATGCACTGTACCTGCTTTCTCCTCCTTTTTGAAATTGTTCTTTCAAATTCTGCTGGAAGTGACACATCTCATCTTGTTATGCTCCCCTTGATGCAATGTGACTGGCTCCAATTGAGTGTGAAGCAGGCTTTGGTATACATGTGTTGCTGAATCTATTATTAGCTAGAGGCCTACTAGATAACTTATGCTTACTGCTCCCTACACCTCTCTGCATGTGTACTGTTTCATTGTGATAAAACAATCACACCCTTAGTGTTTCTTTAATGCATCTTATGCGACAAGCTTGCTTACGTTTAGGTAAGATACATTCCATTCAAATCTTTTTAAAAAAATACATTTAAAATATAAGGCACAATATAACAAAAGTTAAGAATATTCTTAATTCTCTCACACTGAAGTCAGTAGGACCCAAAGGTGCTTAGTTTTGACTTCTTTGTGCTCATAGGCTTATATCCAGTAGTGGCTTCTGGTAGGGGAAAGCGGTTCTTCTTAGTTACACAAGGTGGGGCCTCTGAATTTTTGCAGCCCCCCCTACCCACTGCAGCCACCCCATGCCCCATGAAAACCTGGTACCCCCACCCCAGGGCAGTGTGGGATATGGGCATGAAGAACTACAGGAGGCAGGAGGGCTCAGTAGAAATTATGCGTGGAAGAGCTTCCTGCTAGTTCAAAGTCACCACTGGATACAACCCATAGTTTTGAATGTATGTGGGAGATACTCGTAAGCTTATAAAATTTCATTAAGAGCTTTAAAATAGAAGAAATAGGCCATGTTCTTTTAAAATCATCTCCCAGATGGTTTGCAAAAGTTTCAAAGGGACTTTTTGTTTGTTTTGCAAGACATCAACATATTACCTCTGCATTCTGTATTCTTTCATTTTGAATTAAATAGCAGTTCAACCGGATGGTGCACATAATATTGCTTTATTATTGCAATTAAAATGTAAAACAATCTTTATCTGGACCACTTTTATGTCCATTCTTTCTAGGTTGGAACAGTGTGGGTTTACAATATTTTATCCTTATCAAGAATCTCAGCTTATAATAGACTGGGACTAGAATTTCCTGACTTTAAAAATCTCTCATTTCTCTTTCACTGTAGTATAAAATGGAAAATGTCCATGCCCAGCCTTCACAGAGGTTATACTGAAATCAATGAGATACACCAGTGACCGGAGTTGAAAGAATGTGTAAGACCAGCATGTTGATGCCTGATGTGAACCCTATTATATCAAGAGAGAAGTTGATGTATCACCTCCAGAGGGAAGTATTAATTGCTCTGTCATCCAATAACCTCTTTTGCATTTGCATACAGTGTGCAGAAATAAAGGTTATCTCCATAATGCCTGCATTGTGTCCTTCGGTGGCATCCAGTGGCTCCCCTTGGTTCCTGTTCTTTCCTAGTTCTATAATATAGGCAACATTTGAGAGGAAAATGACTAGTTGTGCTTACAACCACATGTAGTTGTGGGGTGGATCATTATCTCAGTTTTGTGCTTGGAATTAGGGAGTCAATTCTTCTTTCTCTCCTGTGCATGGCTGTGCTCTGAACTCAGCATGAATTACAGTATCATCTTAGTGCCAGTTCGGGCACTCTCCACCATGAACATTACACATGAGGTGGAGTGTACACAGTACTAGTACCCCATCACCACCATGATTCCAGATTAGGGGTCTGGCCAGCAGTTATGCCAGCTAGGATGGGTAGAAAGAAGTGAACTGCTCTAATTCACACTCTAGTGGACTGAGGATGAGGATGTGAACCAGGACAGTTGAGGCATCAAGAATGTTGAACAGGGAAGGCTGGACATTCCCGTTTCACTTAAAAATTTCCTTTGCCTCCTCCTTAGCAGCTGGAAAGCTCTGAAGCAACCACAAACAGACCCATCCTCACAACGTGTGTGCTGCCTGCTCAGAACCCCCAACCTTCTGCTGAAATCACACTTCAAGTACCAGTCCTTCTAGAAAGATATGGGCCTCAGGGACTCCGAGGTGAGAGCTGCCTCTCTCCTATATTCTGGTAGAACTTTTAGCCTAGATGTCGTATTCCTGCCAGTGCCTTTAGCCAGGAATTTGAAGCCCAGGATCTGTAGCCCAATTTGAAGCACAGGATCTCTGTGGAAACAGAAAGGGCCTTTGCAAGCAGGTATTACTCTTTGGAGAGGAGACACTTAGAAATGTGTCCTACATAGTAAAAAATATATACAAGAACAGAGAAAATGTCAGAAAAGGTAAGTTCGTACATCCAAGCAAGTTATACAAAGAATCAAGGCATCACTCAATGAATGTATCCAAGAGTGATATTATCTAGAGATAACTAATTTTCTCCAAACCCTCCTAGATCCTAGAAGCTGAAGTTGCTCAACACCTTGTTAAATTAAACTATCAGTGTGAAGGAATGTGCATCCTTAAAGTCATGGATGTCTTCAGGGGGAGGACGTGAAGTGTTGAGAGAAGGCAACCACCAGGAGCAATATTGTTTTATCTCATCAACCCGTTACTTAAAAAAAAAAAAAAAAAAGGGCATTCTTTTAAAACCTCTTTCTCTGTGGAGGAATGAAGTTGTTGGAATCTCTGTGTTAAAGAGAAGATTTAAATCTACATCCTCACTTTTCCAGGATAGTCACACAGCATCATTACCTCTGTAACCTGCTGAGACGATAGAAAATGTCCATAAAAACCTAGAGCACTGAAAGAAGGCCCATGTTTCTAAGAGTTGTCCCAATGCCCTCATTTGTAGCAATGGGTGAGAATAATGTTTGGTTTTCTTTTTGGTAAGAATGCACAACAATTTGCAAATTTCTTCATAAATGGAATAGAAAGAACTTGAGATTAAAAACATTCAAATATATGCAAACACAAAACTAACAGATTTATCTATCCAGGCTGAAGGCTTGAGCTTAGTTCTTAAAAGTCTAGGTGTGAATCCCTGTTTATTCAACCATGTTTGCAGTGCTGAATTAGGGTTGCCACTTCTCTTTTCTGGCAGACTGCTCATCTCTATTAATATTTTTGCTTGTTTGAAGAAATCAGGCATGGTGCTACAGTTTCTTCTTAACCTTACCATTTGAGTGTATGGCAAATTTTTCTTACATGTCTTGGATAAATCTATCATAAGCTAATTATAGTTTTCATCCAAGACATATAAGGAAAACTTTGCCATACTTTCAAATGGTAAGGTTAAGAAGAAACTGAGGCTCCTCATTTTTATGAGCAATGTGGCAGGTAGGTACAAGATGGTCCTCTCCATGCCGGGAATAGCTGTGCCTATTGAACCTGTACCTATTGAATTTGGCTAGTACAGTTGGGTGAGAATTACATTCAGCTCATTTTTTAAAAATAAGAACTTACTAAAATCTACAAATTTCTTTATCAACTGGAAATAAGATTTTATTAATGTCAATGTGAGAGGAAGTGAAACTGAGAGATTTGTTCATTCTTAATTTAGGGATGCTTCCGAAATTCTCCTTCTCCAGAGTTCTGTCTGGATTTCAGGAAGTCTGAAAGTCTGGTCTTGACTTGTTCTGAACTAGAATGAATTCAGAGAGGGTATTGTCCATTATTCTGTTTCATGGGGTCGGGGAGAAGTTTGCGCACGTGGCCATTGGCCGGGAAAAACCAAGATTTGAGCGAAGCCATCCTAACCGAATCGGAGGCGGGAGGCAAGTGAATTCAGAACTCTGCATGACAAAGTGAGAAGCCTTGATGGCTTAGGGGGTTTTCATGACAGTCCCGGCATTCTAGGGGTAATTGGAGACTATGTTGTTAATATTAATATTATTATCATTAATAACTAATTCTCCTTCAGGTGCAGCTCCCTTCCCCACAGGAAGGATTCCAAAAAGAAGAGTGGAGTATTAAAATAAATGTGGTGATGGTAATGTGTGACTTCCCACTAACTCTTAGGTAGCTATTGAGAGAAAACTCCAGGGGTAGTAGCTCTGAATGAAAGAGCACTGGATACCATCCTGGTTCTCCCAGAGCTTTATATCTCTCCTCTAGCCTCTCTTCCTTCCCCATGAGCAATAGGAAGGTGTTTGAAAAAAGCAGCCCCATTTACATTGTCTAAACGTTGCTGCCCTTCCCCTCAGTAGTAGACATCAATACCTATAAAAGGGAAATTGAGAGGAGGGAGAAGCCACAGATTTAGGCCTACCATTAATTATGGCTTTGCCATAAATCAGATCTGCAATGCTCAATGCCTTTATCAGATGCACATTAGATTCTTAAACTTCACAGCATTGTGATTAGCAACTATGGCTTGCTACTTATCCTCAGATTACTGTGTTTTTATGTTACATCTTGCCATGTAGGAGCCCTCAAAATCAATACCGAACTCTTTTGCATTCCAAGGCAACAGAACTTGGAAAGGGGAAGGGAGACCTTTATTTTGTTTGTGAGGTCCATTGGCCCCTAAATAATAATGACTGCCAGATTGGACCCTAAATAGCAACTGCACAGCCTTTAAGAACTTCAGAGGGCTGCTTTTTAGTTATGCTTGCATGCAATAATGTCACATGTGGTTGGCCCTTACACGTTCTACAAGTTAGTCCTTCCTTCTTTCTTTTTTTTTAGTATGGAGTGGCATGTGCTTCCAATTTTAACTGGGGTGGTGGGCAAGTGTCATAAGAAGATTCAGCAATCATGTCACAAGTATGTTTTCTGTGTTAATCTTCCATTTGAAGCATGAAGCCTTGGACTCTGTTACCTGTTTACGCAGTGGGCTGAATGTTTTAACGTTGGGCTCCACTAGCTGGGGGAAATGGCCTCACTTTCCAGGAAAGGGTATCACATGTTCCCCAGCAACAATATCTGATTTCAAGTGGTGCGGCAAGTGTGCTCTCCTATCCCAAAACAGAAGCGGCTTCCTTGAGCAAAGAATCTGAATACACACCTGCACAAACAACTGAGTAGTAACATGCATTTGTCATGCCATATAAACTGATACTCTGGAAAGAGTCTGCAGCAGAATGATGCCTATACAAACAGATGATATCCTAGCATCTGTGTAAAAGTGTGCCATAAACAGAACAGGAGTGACCAAAGAAACCAAATCTCGCACAACAATGAGTAGTAACCATGCATTTGTCATGCCATATAAACTGATACTCTGGAAAGATCTGCAGCAGAATGATGCCTATACAAACAGATGATCTCCTAGCATCTGTGTAATAGTCAATCTACTAGTCAATTCTAGTAGAGATCCTGAAAAACACAGGATATGTTGGAGAAAGAAATTGCCATATCATCTAAATGAGCAAGCTGTGACCCATGGAAAGAAGGGAGAAGAAGAAGAAAAAATATACTACATTATTCTTTCAAAGGCTCAAAGTAACTTCTTAAGAACTAATAATCTTCAATAATGGGCACATTTTATTTGTTCACCATTTTCGTGTTTCATTATATGATATTTTCAAGTAAAAGGGCTATATGTATCAGGCTGTAGTTTGCTTATTGAACAATTTCAGCTTGAATATGTGAATGTTAGTTCATTACCAAATGGCAATAAATGGGAGAGTAATGCTGTACCAGGTTTAAAACACGAATAACCCTCCTGCAAGAATTAGTTATAAAACACTGTCTCATTACACGTGATTGTCTGTGTGAGTGATACAAGAACAGATAAAAGTAAGTAGCTGATGAATGGAATCACTTTCATAACTGTAAACGATGCCATGTGCTTGCAATCACTTTAAAAGTGATCAAACGTAATAAGAGACGGTGCTGACAGATGTAGAAGAAGTGTTAACTTTGTCTTTCATCTTTGTCTCTCTGTGTGCGTGTGCTTAGATCATACTGCTCCTTAAATAATTATTAACTGCTTGTGCACCATCTTATATAGCAAATAAGCAACAACAACAAAATAAAAGGAAAAAGAATATGTTGTTATAAAGGGTTATGTGGTAAAGTACCCTATTAAATTGCTGGTTCATATGGTGCAAATATGTTGCTTGCTTTAAAAAATATTTCCTCCCCCAAATGTTCAGGTCTTTAATCTGAATGTATATACACACATACACTATGATCCTGTGCCACATCATTTTTTTTTTTTTCCTTTTTTTTGTATCATAAAAAATCCACAAAATCTTTCCTGAATATACTTGTTCCCTATATTTTTATCCATTGCAATAAACAAAATAGCCCATGTGATTTTTTCTTCTTCTATAGAAGAAGCAAATAATGTTGTGGGGGGAACATGACCTTGCCCAATCTAGCAGGGCCATTGCAAGTTGGAGAGTTCCCTGAATGTGGTTTCTTGAGTGTCAAAGGATCCTAATAGGCAATTCCCATGACATCACTGCTAATTAGCAACATGAACATGCTAAAACTGTGACATGCACCCTTTCTCAGTTTCATGTTCCGCAAGTTCTTATGCTGTGAGATTTTAGCTGGGCTTCTTGTGGAAATGAAATTGACAAGGGGCTTCACCAGATTTTGGACTGAAAATAGACAGTTTATGCAACTTTATGAGTTTCTTTTTTACAGAAGAAGCAAGACTTTCCTTCATGTGCCAGAGCACAATAATCTAATTTTGGTCACAGGAATTGCATTCCATTTTTTTTTTAAAAAAGCAGTTAAATATCACGGTTGTCAGCATTCTCTTGTAAATTGCAACACCCTCCACAGAGAAAGATTCATACAGAGAAAATCGCCAGCTGGATTGGGAAGTGTGCTCACATAATGGTGCACCACATGTGCTTTCCATGGCTTCATGCCTGCATTAAGCATGAAATCCTGTAGGTTTGATTGCTCAGTTCAGATCTTGAAAACATGGCCAAACGTGTGTGTGTGTGTGTGTGTGTGTGTGTAGACTGAGGCTGAGTCCACACTGGATCCTTTCTCCATTTCTGTAACATCTTACTAGGAATGGATGGATCAGCCTATTCTGGTCTGTCACTTTCAAATGTTCATTCATAATTCCATTCCACCTCACTTCCTCATTAACCTGTAATATGTAAAATTATGCACAAAACATGCATTTAAAGACATATTTAAGTACATACTTCTGGAAGTATTTTTTTTTTGTGCAAAATATGCATTTCTAAACATATTTTCTCTCAAGATATGCATTTTAAAACACATTTTGAGCTGAGAAACATTGCAAAAATGGAAAGAAGTACGTATCAGAAGGATAACTAGGATCCAATCCGCACATTAGTGCAGGAGGTGTAGATCAGGTCAGTTCCTATCAGACTTCACATAAACTACATTCCTCAAGCATCCCTACATTTCACTCACTCTGTGTCAGCCTGATGCAATTGCCAGTCCACAGCATAGACATGACTTCCACCTCTTTATTCTGTTATTTTTCTGAACCAATTTGTGGTGTTTTTCTACCTCTTGTGTTGCTTTCTGTGTGAGCATTTCTGGCGTGGGTAAGTGATGCACTATTGTTCCACCTGGAAGATGCAAGTGGTTTAGCCTGCGGAACTACTACTCTGGCAAAAAAATTGCCTCACCTTCCCCCTAGGTGTGTCAATTTCCTGTCCCTTTCCTTCCTTGAACTCAGCTGCCTCACATTTGGTGAACTTTCTGCCAGTGTGGTGTAGTGGTTAGGGTGTTGGACTGGGACTCCGGGTTCTAGTCCCGCTCGGCCATGAAACTCACTGGGTGACTTTGGGCCAGTCA